>JAJMEL010000030.1:0-99662 GCA_030574155.1 Xiuguozyma insectalens | reverse complement strand
GTGCGCTCTGGTTATTACACCAAATATTAATTAATCTTTTCTATAACAATGCATTAACCACATCCGCCGCGCGAATGACACCAGTAGTAAGAATCATCAACTGCTTTCCACGTGTGATTTCATTCTTGGAGATCACGTACCGGATCGCTGCTATCTCACTGTATGTAATTCCACCAACAATGGCCACTATGATCATATCGCGCCGTTTGCTGTAGAATGAATTCAGCTGACTCATCTTTGGAGGGACCATGGTAGTAAACTGTGCACGTTTGGAATCAGGTACTAACAGATCCTGATATATCTCACCATTGAGTTCACTCAGATTCAAATTATCCCAACCGTACTTCTTATACCTAACCACATCACTACGTGGTCGATGTGGTAACTCTAGAGAGTCCACTTGTAAGAAGTCTCTGTCATAGATCGCTTGAACAAGTCTGGCCATGATAGGCACATAACCTGGCAATGCGAAATCTGCATCTGTAGGTGTATCTGACTCGCCCTCTGAACCAGCAGGCATCAGTTTCAGATGGTATGCTAAAGAATGGAAATCCTGGATCAGTTGGTAGTTACCGAAATCGTGATTATCAGCCGCGGCAGATGATAAAAGAGTGAGCCTTTGCTCACGAGGGTAGATGAACCTCAACTCTTGCAATTTCATCAGCAAAGGCATGTACTTGAGTCCATAAGTGTTTAAGATAACTGACTTCGTAGTCTCATACTCTTGCTGACGGATCCCCTTTTTGACAATGCTCAAAACGTACAACAACCGGATCACATCTATGAACGGAGCATCGTATTTGAACATTAAATCCATTATATGATTGCAACTGTTTTTGCTATCGAAACTGTTTGCTAACAGATCCTGTTGAAGGCCGATGAATTCCTGGTAGTAGTCATAGTTAGGCGCATCAGTATCATTTAATAGGTTGTCGGCATCAGTGACAGGTAGTGCAGCGTTTGTAAGCTTCATGATTTGTTCTGCAACACTCGTATGCTTTTGAACCTGGCTTTGCACCTCTTGCAAATGAGTCAATTCACCAACAAACTTCTTCATCCCATCAATATCAGTAAGTGTATTTCGACGATCGAATTCTGCCTGCAATTTTCTAGCTTTAGTATTCAGGACAGAACCAACCATAGAGAAATTGAGGTCACGAATCATTGGATAAACTTCATCTATAGGATCTCCAAGCTTAACCTGTGTAGCGGTGGAGGATTTTCGAGGTATTCTAACAGCAGCAGGAATTTCTGTACCAGAATCATTAGTGTCTTCCACACTAACATCAGAATTGCCATCGAAACTAACCACGCCCAACTTAACACCGAGCAAATCATCTGCAAGACCGGTGTAAGTCAATTGTGATAGTAAAGAACTGATGAGATCGACACCTCTCTCCAAACAGACGAAATCCACATTTCGATTGAAGAAAGAGTATTGATCGGCGAACAATGTCTCGTCTTGATCTTCTATGGTCTTACGATCAGTGGCAGAAATAGATGCAAGGTGTTCTTTCCATAGTTTCTGATAAACTTTCCAAAACTTGTTTGAAAGATCACCTTTCAAGTATATGTTAGTGATGCGAACTTTATAGTTGGATCTGACAACGACCTCCAATAATGTTTTAGCCATACTCTCTATTGGTTCTATCGATTCATGCTTGTAAAGTTGGTTCATACCTCCTTGGGGCAAGTCCAAAGTAACGATATCGTTCTCCAATACAGAAACTCCACCTAGAGGCCAATGATAAACGCCTTGCAAGTCACCCCAAACACCGAGACTTTCGGAGAGTAGTTTCGAAGAGTGCTCTTTGTTGAAGTCCACGAGAACAAGGCTGATCAATAGGTTGGAATTGTTGAAAATGTGCATCTTCTCCTTAAGGAACTGGGAGAGTAGTATTAAATCATTCATAGAGATAAGGTTCAACATGATGACGAAACTTTGATAGTTGGCACTGAGGTCTTTGTAGTCGTAATGGTGTGTATCATTGGGATCGTACCAAACAACCCTTTCGACACCTGTGACTTTACGGAAGTTGGCAAAGGGCGTCAATGCATTGACCTTAGCACTTAAAGAGGGATCCATCAGCAGCAGATGACCGGACGATTGTTGGCTGGATTTAGGCACCGATAGGTCTATACTGTCATCGATGGATTTGAATACCGATGACAGTTGATCCATCGCTGCATCATTGAGTTCCGCAAGATCAAACAGCGTATTCGCAGAGGTTTCCGCTTCCGGCATAGTGATAACTAGGGGGGAGAATTTCAATAATTATCTACAGGTAAATAATAATAAGTGTAAAGTCCAGCCTAGATAGGTTGGTTAGGGTAAGTTCGTTGCTACAGCATCATAATTTAATATTCCATTGGCAATAAATAGGACAGAGTGTACCATTCCGCTAGCGCTAGCGCTTAAGCAGCGTCCTCAGCCTGTTTTTCAGCAGCGAGTTGTTGGTAGTATTGCTCTCTCTTGCTGATCAAAGGCTTGTGGAAGCCGAACCAGAAGTAAAGTGCAGCAGCAGTTCCGATACCGAGACCTGGATGTTAGTATTGTTGTAGGGATATGAGAAGAGACGTTTGGAAACAGGTTGGCTGTTGGTGGGGGATTGGATGAGTGAAAGTAAGAAAGCAGCATGCTTTGGGTGGTGTGGTAAGGCGTATTTATGTGCCATGAAACCATTAATAGAAGTCAGCAACTGAGGTCTAATAGTTCTGAATACTCGTTCCAAATACCAGTAAACAGAGCATTCCATATACCCAGTTCGGCTGGCAACATAATACACACCTTTTCCACTCTACCTTTCATTCTGCTGACGACCCAACTGAACATTCTCGGCCAGCCTGGGCACGTACACATTGACACCCGTTCTCACACAAATCGACCCGTTTCTTGTCCCATATTCTGAGTATTACTTACCGGTTGTGATGTCAAGAATAATTCTTCTCTTAATGAAACCTTGGATAGGAGCAATCATTGTTTAACTTCGACTATTTAGAAGAAACAGTGTATTGGATAGAATCTAAAATTTTTCCCACTGTAAAATATGCTTTTAATGTAATGAGAATAGGCTTGAGGTGAGAGGGTGAGGGGGAGATGAAAGCCCGGGGTAAATAGAGGGGGGGATTTTTTTTCTGGCGGGCTATGTCTCCCCATGGCCCCACCCCCCAGCAATTATCCTCCCCTACTTTTTTCTCTTCTCGTACGATTTTCCCACCTAAATGAAGCCCCCTATAGCCAATCAGAATTCTCCCAAAGCAAGCACTCCACAAAATTGTATTTACAGGGAAGTCTGTTTGCCCGGTAGAAATTCCCCCTATATTTTTTTATGGCGAGATCTCCCTAGGTTGAGGAGAATTAGAGACACTACGGTGCATTTTCCCCCACCCTGTCACAGGGAGTCAGGGGGAAAAAGAGAATTTTGCAGGTTAAGCTTAAAAAAAGGTTTTAAAAAAACTTAACCTTGTTCAACACACTCGTTCCTTTTAAATAGACTTTCAAAAGCCACCGAGTTTTATAACTAAAGATGTTCGCCGCCAGCAGATTATTCCAAAAGCAAACCCAAAGACTTGTCCAAAAGAGAGCTTTCTCCAATTCTCTCAAGTCTATGAGCCACTCTCCATTCAAGGAAGGTGTCTACAACAACTTGCCATTCAAGGTTCACAACAGAAGAGTTCCATACGCCGTTCCTCACTTCCTCTTCTTCTTCCTTGGTTTCGCTGTTCCATGTCTTGCACTCTTTGTCCAGCTTAGAAGATCTGGAGCCATCAAGTTATAAATGTGATGAGTGTTCGTCTATTTATTTAGTCAATATAAGAAGCAGGGTCTTTTACAACATATATTAGTGATGCAATTTCTATTAATCAAGTTCTGGCTCAGGTATGTCCTGTAGATCATCGTTTTGAGCCGCTGCTGGACTATTCGTTCCAGCATTATTTAGTAATGTATTAGCCAGACCACCGAGCTGTCTCACACCTTGAGCCAGCACCGGGTTGTTACCAACTGCTTGACCAACCTGTCCAGCAATTGCAGATGCCATACTACGTGCAAAATCAGCTCCACTCAATGGCTCCCCAGACGCTGCTCTCTGTTGCACAAAATCAGTCACAATGCTATGGATCTGGGCTGCAGGGTTCGCATTGGTAGTGGAGTTAGAACCGGGAGGTGGGCTACCACTATTGGTAGTGCTTGTAGCACCATCGTTAGTACTAGCTGTACTCTCTGGCACCTCCACATGACCAGGAACAGGCACCGGAGCAGATGCGGGCGTAGATGCACCTGTAGGTATGTTACTAGAACCAGAATTCACGTGTCTTGTAGTTCTAACCTCCACACGGGTCCCATCTGGATTCACAACTGTACGGACTTCTTGAACGGGTTCCACAACCCTTGCAGAAGGACCAGAAGTGGCCGGCTGATCCGATTGAACAGGAGTGTTCGATTGCTCTGTTTCAGCAGCCTGATCCGGCTGTGTTCCCCTCGGTGTACCCGACCTGTTACCCTCCTCTTGCAAAGCTCCACTCAACTGACTGATAACGTTTCTCAAGTTATTGGCCTGATCTGGTCCAACAGTGAACGAGGCGCTGAATCCGTTAGGACCTTGAACAAATGAAGGAGCTCCGTTATCAGGAATACCCACGGGTCCACCACCAGTAACACCACTCAACGCAGTAAACAATCCTGTTCCAAACGTCCTTCCAATTGGATCATCGGTCATTTCAACATCTGCCCCAGTATTATTATTCGTATTGGCAGGGCTACGATGACGCCTCTGGCTCCTATAACCATCGAGCAAGATCCGAACATCGTCAGTGACAATTTCATCAATGTAATCCTGGCTATATCCTTGTTGTCTTGCTCTCTCTTCAGCCATTCTGATCGCATCCTTCAGTTGTCCCTTAAATCTTTCTAGTTGGTTCGGTTGCTTAGCACTTGTCTTCACTGCTTGTACATAGTACTTGAGGGAGGCAGGGGCATCACCCTGAAACAGTTTCAAGAATGCAAGACGACATATTGCAGGCATGTAGTCAGGATCAATACTTAATGCGGATTCTAGATCTTTAACTGCATCATCCATTGAATCCAACTTGATTAGAGCCGCCGCACGATTGCATAGCAATGGAGCAGACTGCGGATTTATCACCAGAGCCTGTGTGTAGTTCACCAGCGACCCAGCATAGTTTCCAGCACGAAACTTCTCGTTTCCCTCTGCTCTCAACTGATTAAACCCGGCAATATCAGTCATAGATTTGAAAAGAACAAGTGATGATTAGAAAGTTAAGAATTTCTGTGAGCTTTGGGGCTCGAGGTGAAAAAATAAATCGCCTACTTACAATTATAAAAAGTATCCCTCAAGATTATCACCTCTTCTTCTTGAACCGATGTGGTCCAAAGGCGGAGAAGACCCTGTTACAACGTCAACAAGTAAAGCAAACGTTACTGGAATGGAAAAGACCGATTATGGGGTTGATTTAGAACTTACAAAGTCGTTCCCCAAGTGTCCGAAGCTCCAACGTCAGATCTGCCTGGAGGATTCAAAGAGTTTGACCAACTTCCTTAAATTATCAAGAGAGACTGTCGATGATAACTTGAAACCTTTGATAAATGGTACCATCAATCACCACGAGAAAAGAAAGAGTTCCTTTTTCTTCAATAGATCCAACGATTCCTCGCAGTCGGCCTGCATGCCATTACTTCAGCAATTGATCTTCCCGCAGTGGTATGAACGGATCAATGCCATCCAGTATTGTTCCGGTGAAGTTTCGAAGCTATCTGAAGAGGTTGCCAATGACCCGCAGAATAATATGACCGAAGAAGAGAAAAATGACTTGCTGCGTGTCGATCCGTATGCCATGCGTAACGTTGATCGCAAACTGCAAGAACGGACCGATAGCATTGTTGCATTGAACACGAAATGGCAGAACGAACGTGAGATCGAAGACATCATTAGAGAGAAATCAGAGGAAGTACTTGCTGACATGTGCAACTTTGGTGACTATAACATTGCTACGGAGTTTTTCAAGTACAGTGATAATATGTCTAAGTCTGTCCAGTGAGGTACTACCGAGGACATTGGGCACAACTAATAGAACATTATAAGGTTGGTAGCCAGTCACACTCACATCCTACGAACATTCATATGAACATTCACACGATCATGTTCTTATTACATTTCCTGTATATAGATAGATTAACAGTTCAATTCGTGTATATTTTATTTCTTCCCTGTAAATAATACTTATGGATCCAGACAAGGCTGCCAAATACTATGCATTTATAGCCGAATCGATCAGCAAACTGTCCCAGTATGACGATTTAGATCTCACATCCGAGGATATAGACATGATTCTGTTTGAGTTGTCGGGAGTGGTCCCACAACTTGGAGTTGATCTTGATCAGCTTAACACTCTACTTGATTTGGTGTTGAAACCCGATACATTCAAATTTGCACAGAAGTACAAGATGATCGAGTTGATGCAATCATGGGAATCAATCGATCTTGGTACGGTTCTCAGGATGCTCGGGACTTTCAAAGCTGCAGGTATTGCTTCAAAGCCTGAAGTGCCTCAAGGTGTACAGATCAGACTAAGTAAATGGATCGTTAACAACTTCTGCAATCTGCAGTGGGATCGAGGCTACCTGAGACTTATCCCGTTCATCTTTAACATGCTATCAGTTGGGTACATACGGCCGTATATAACACTGTTTTTGTGCTATCTCTTTGAGACAAGCACGGTGCTGGATGATCAATTCAACCGTGTCTCTATCTTGAACAGGTTCAAGTTGGACTCTCTATTGAGACTATTACCCAAGGACCCTAAAGTGGCTCCGCTGGCATTGATCGTGGAGACCTTCTTGCAGAAAAGTACCGAACTGCAAGCTTATCGATATAGGTTACAAAATGAATTGAAGAAGACTAAGCGTGTACGTCAACCGTTTGGTACAGTTAACGTGGAGTTGCTCGAAACTTTATTAACGATGAAATGCAACAGAGCCAAGTACACATTGGAATCATCCAAGAATAGTATGTCTTACTTGGTTGCCAATGATGACACGCTGCAAGAATTCCAGATGAACGCTCGCGTATACTACCAAATGGTTGGATACCTGAACATGAAGTACACTGGAGTACTTTCCAGTTCCACCAAGAGACGCAGACTATCACCGATGTTGTCTACTGCAAGGCTACTCAGAGATATCCAGCTGGACGACTACATCTGTATGGAGTCATACTGCTCCAGAACAGATTCCACTTCTGATCAGATAGTGTCTCTTTTAACATATTTGGGCTCTATGCCGGATATCGAACCCATCTACGAATGCTCCCCTGAACTTACCCGGTTCCTTGGAACTACCGCTACTTTGGCACCGCAGTATCCTCTTATGGATGTTCTCGTGAAATATGATTCCATGGAGCTTGATCTATGCATTAGAAATATTCTTGGTATCAAGAACGATACGGTGGTAGCAAAGGCTGTTTTGGAACCGATATTCAATGGTGTTTTAATGCTAACCCTTCATTCGTTAGAACTGCCACGGGTTCTATTAGATATACTTTCCGGGACTTTGAAGCTAGTTGGATCTCCTGATTTGCTTCATCTTTGGGAGTTTGTCCACTTTATACCTCTATCAGACTGGGAACACTTTCAGTCTACATTTAATTACCTGAGGGACAATTGCCCTTCTACATTCATCTACCCTATGCTTCAAACATGGGGCGCTCAAATCGACAGCGATGATAACCTTGTACACGAACACTGGGACTGCATTAACAATGTTCTATCTCAACTGCAATCGGAACTCACTCTGGAAACACTCGTTCCATTCCTCGATACTACTCACATTATTCCATTCGAGTTCATCGATCCATTGGTCCTTATTCCAGAGCCTGCTATGTTGTACACTGCATACTTCAGCAACAATCCTATTCTGATCGATAAAATATGCGGTCATATCACCTTTTGCAAGAGATACTATGGAGAATACGGTTCTGCCAGCATTCGATCCGACGAACGTCTTGCCCAATTGAAAGAAATTCAGAATTCGTACGTTATGGACCTATGCAATATTATATGGAGAGATAAAGCGTTTGATAAGAATGAAAAGTCCACTGCTAAAGGATTCTTACTCCCAGATCAGTTTATTAGTAAACTGCTCAAGGCAAGATTCCACTACTTCGATACGGCCGGTGACGCAGATTCTGGCCTAATCAAACGGAGCTACGATCTTTTCTATGCACCTGCCCTGGCATCCATTATCACATCTATTATCAGGAATATCGAAGATCAGCAGACTGTGAGTACCAGGCTGACAGGTCCACTCAATGAAGATGAGTTTGAAAAACTGATCAGCGAAGATAACAGTTGGATCACTGATTCGAACCTGACTGCCACATATGACAACCTTCGTATCACCATTCTTGATCGCCTAAAGGAATTGGGATTCGATGGTATAGGATCACTACTTTTTAGTTCCTTAAAGAGTCTATCAAAAACTAAGGCTTCTATGCTGCCTATTACTGCTAATTATGACTCAAATCCAGTTGCCTAATCAGGAAACCCGCGGAATTTTGCGCTTTCGGGATTTATCCTATCGAGGAGTTCATTCCGATAAATTCTCTCTGTCTCGGTATCAATGCTTCATGACCGATTACTTCCTATGTGTTTGATCATTTATGATAATCAGACTTCCCCGTACAAGGTTTCTTGTAAAAGCCAATTGAATATGTGGCACGCGCCTCAATGCAGATGATGTGCATTGGTCTCGGAATTTTTTATTTTTTTCAACTTTGTCGCCTATACCTAACCTTATTCTTTACCCTGATCTTAGTTAAATGGGGTCTGTTCCGGCATCCAAGGTCGAAGATTCGACCACAATTGATGTCGAACTGAATGTTGACACATCCGGGTCGGATTGGCCAGAAGTAGGGCCAATATCATCCGCAGTTTCGGAATTTGATATCGAAGAACCGAATTCTAGAGATTATCAGGAATTATCTACCGAAGATAATGGCTTGACGAAATATTACATGTATGCAGGTCATAGAGTTGTTGTTGGTACAAACGATATTACTAAATCGACTAAGTTGAAATGGCAGTTCTTATCTGCGGTACTTGTGATGATTTACATAGGGTTGGTCGACCAGTCTATTGGTTCATTGATGGAGCACTTCCTTGCACGGTATAAAATTGATAGAGTGCAAGCATCATTTATCATATTTGTTCAGATGTTGGGTTATGTTCCTGCAAGTATTTTCAACCATTGGCTGCTATCGAACTATGGAATGTTCAAATGTTATATGGTTGCACTGCTCTGTAATATTATTTACTGCCTTGGGTTTGCATTGCAGGCACCATTTTTGGTACTGATGGTTTGTTCCGTTTTAGATGGATTTGGTATTGGTATTACAGATTGTTGTTGCAACACATTGCTAGGAAACTGTAAATATGCCAATCAGCTACTTGGTGTCATACATGCAAGTTATGGAGTTGGTTGCTTGGTGGCTCCGATCATTTCTGTTCATATGGTCAATGTTGGAATTGTGTGGAGTTATTTCTACTTTATCATCTTGGTTGTCGCATTGCTTAATGTGATAGTGTCATGGATCTGTTTCAGAGATGAAACCAAATGGAAATTCTTGTTAGTTTCTGAACTGGAACGTGAAGCCGATGGTGATACGGGTTCGAGCACGACCGTTTGGGAGAACCTTAAGAATAGATATGTGCTCTTCTATGCATTCTGTCTGTTTGCTTACATTGGAAGTGAACTAAGTATCGGTGTGTGGCTATTCAACTATGTTCAGAAAATCAAGAAAGAGAATGATGCATTCGCCGCATGGATAACTAGTGGTTACTGGGTAGCAATCACTATTGGTAGATTACTTCTTGGACAAGTGATAGGAATCTACTACGATGGAATAGAGACGCGGGCAATTGCAATATGTACGGCTGTGGTGGCATTCTTTTGTGCATGTTTCTGGATTTTCGAACAAAGCATGACCTTACAAACGATATCCATATATTCGATGGCACTCTTTGTCGGACCGATCTTTGGTACCAGTGTCGTTATTGCCATCCATACCTTGCCTAAAAGGTTCGCTAGAAGTGCCGTGTCACTTATTGTTGGTCTTGGATGTACCGGTGCTGCTATGATACCTCCAATGATGGGATGGGTCGCTGAGAATTTTGCAGGAGGTCATGGAGCAGGTCTGGTCTACTTCCCTGTCGTTATATTCATATCTTTTACGGCAGTGGCAACGTCATGGAATACATTCTATTTCAGGCACAAGAAGACGTTGGATGCTGGTGAACGCTTGAGTACATAGATTCTTGGATAATAATACGAGTGGGTTTTTCTCAATAATTGGTTTTTGAATTTAAACTATCTTACCATAGGGAGAATCCCAAATCTGTAGCCGCACGAGGGAGAGAAAAAAAAAAAAAAAAAAAAAAAAGGAGTTTCCCAATCAGGAACGTGTGCGGCTTATCGGATTCACGGAATCCAGAGTCAGTTTGTGACCCTGGCCGCTGACTTCGACCTCCCCAATATCTACAACTATCCAATCTGCGCAATTGATCCATTTTAATTCTTCCCTGGATTGCATCCCTTTTTTCTTTCCAGTATTCACAAGATGTTGTCTGCCAAGAGCGCATTGAAACGTTGTTACTCCACAGCCACTGGATCAGTCAAGAAGACTCCATTGTATGATGAACACGTCAAACTCGGAGGTAAGATGGTTCCATTTGCTGGATACTCGATGCCTGTTCTTTACGACGGATTCTCACATATCCAATCACACAACTGGACCAGAACACATGCAGGTGTGTTTGATGTTTCTCATATGTTGCAACATAACTTTAAAGGTGCTCAAGCCGTTGATTTTTTGCAAACATTGTGTCCTACTGACTTCTCCGCATTGAAGCCGTTCCAATCAAGTCTCAGTGTCCTTCTCAACAAAGAAGGTGGAATTGTTGACGATTGTATTGTCACAAAACATGCTGATGATGAATTTTACATGGTTTCCAATGCTGCCACTAGATCCAAGGACTGTGCCTATATTGACGATAACCTTGCTGGATTCCAAGGTGATGTTAAACACTCTACATTTGAAGGTATTCTTTTGGCAATTCAAGGACCTACTGCACATGAAGTTGTGGGTAAGTATACCACTGCTGATTTAACCAAACTTCATTTCGGTAATGCAACCTATATCGATTTGAAAGGTTTCAGCTCTGACAAGTATCATATTGCTAGAGGTGGTTACACTGGAGAGGATGGATTTGAGATCTCTATTCCAAACGATTCTGTTGGTGTCGAATTCTTTAAAGCATTGATGGAGGAACAGGAAATCAAGCCGATTGGATTGGCTGCCAGAGATTCTCTTAGATTAGAGGCTGGTATGTGTCTCTATGGAAGTGAATTGAACGATAGCACTACTCCAATCGATGGATCTTTGAACTGGCTTGTCTCCAAGTCCAGAAGAACCCCAGAAGCTGCCACTTACAACGGTGCCTCGAAGATCTTGGCCCAATTGGCTGATCCAAAGATTGTTCGTTCCAAGAGAGTGGGTATCACGTCCAAGGGACCAGCTCCAAGACATGGTAGCAAAGTGTATGCTGTCGACGAGCCAACAAAACTTATCGGTGAGATCACATCAGGCTCATTCTCTCCAACCACCGGTCATAACGTCGCTCAAGGATACCTTGAAAAACCATACAATAAGAAAGGAACCGATATTCTTATTGATATCAGAGGAAAGCTCAGAAAGGCAACTGTCTCCAAGATGCCATTTGTTGAACCAAAGTACTATAGGTAATAAATGTATGTAATGCACCTTCAATCAATCATTCGCATGCTTATCAAATTCCTACGCAGATCACACCGATCGACCCCACAATATTTTTAAACTTTGAACTTTCGCGACGGGACGCGAAAAAAAGTAACCATCTCTAGTCCACATCTCTTCTTCTTTGATATGTACATCAAACAGATCTCTATCCAGGGATTCAAGTCTTATAAGAACGAGACTGTGATCAGCGATCTTTCTCCACATCACAATGTGGTTGTGGGAAGGAACGGATCTGGTAAATCGAATTTCTTTGCTGCTATCAGGTTCGTTCTCTCGGACGCGTACACCAACATGAGTCGCGAAGAAAGGCAGTCTTTGATCCACGAAGGCTCTGGTGCTGTTATGTCGGCATACGTGGAGATTAAGTTTGATAACTCGGACCACCGTTTGCCAATTGATAAAGATGAAGTTACCATCCGTCGTACAATCGGTATGAAGAAAGATGATTACTCTTTGAACTCTAGGTCTGTCAGCAAATCCGATATAGTGAACCTATTGGAGAGTGCAGGTTTCTCTAGATCCAATCCATACTATATTGTGGCACAGGGCCGTGTCACTGCTATTATGAACTCCAAAGATGATGAGAAATTAGCATTACTCAAGGAGGTGGCTGGTGCCAAAGTGTTTGAGAAGAAGCTTGCTGATTCTGAGAAAGAGATGACTGCCGCCAGTAAGAAGCAAGAGCAGATCGACGAGTTACTTCGGTATATTCAGAGTCGTTTGGATGATTTGGATGTCGAACGTGAAGACTTGGAGTCCTTTGAGAAATACAACAATAAGAAGAAAGTGCTTCAATTCAACTTGCTCGACAGAGAGATCAAAAATTTGGAAGTGAAGATTGATGGAATCGAAAACGAATATCATGAGACCGTCGAAGATTCGCAATCTTTGGCTGATAAGCTTGCTGAAGGTGAGAAGCAGTATAACAAACTTCAAGAGCAGCTTGCCAATGTGAAGGCTAATAGGAAGCTCGTTTCTATCGACAAGGATGAGACTTCCAAGGAGTTGGCAGCTCTCTATTCCAAACTAGGTCAGGCGAAGGCTAACCTTAAGACTGTAGAATTACAGGAAGCATCTGCCTCTGGTGGTGCATCGTTGAAGTTGGAAGAGACCAGACAGCTGATTTTGGAAAAGGAGGAGAAATTGGCTGAATTGCAACCTCAGTTGGAAGAACTGAAATCAATTGAAACTGACACTCGTGCTCAATTGAAGACCCAACAACAATCACAACGTGCGCTTCTCTCTAAGAGAGGTAGAAGCAATCAGTTTAGCACGACAGAGCAACGTGATGAGTGGCTCGAATCTGAAATCTTTAACCTTGAAGAGTCTATTACTTCCAAGAAGCGGAAGATCAATGAATTGCAAACTTTCAAAGACTCCAATGTTGAGATCAAGGATACGAAGTTGAAGGAAAAGGCTAAACTTGAGTCTGAGGAAGACGTAGCCCAGTCAGCTATTGAGAAGTCTGTGTATGATGCCAAGAGCAGTCGTTCTTCTCTGATTGATGCAAGAAAGCAACTCTGGCGTCAGGAATCCAAGCTTAACAGTATCATTTCAACCTATGAGGAAGAAAAGTCTCGCTGTCGTGAAGAGTTATCAGGTTCTATGAATAGCAATATCTACAAAGGTCTGGATTCTGTTCAAAGAATTGTCAAGAGACTCGGGATTTCTGGTGTTTACGGACCACTCGGTGAACTCATTGATGTCAGCGAGAAGTATAAGACTGCAGTTGAGGCCATTGGAGGCAATGCGCTTTTCCATGTTGTGGTTAATAATGACCGTACTGCATCGCTTCTTATGGATCAATTAATTGCCGAGAAGTCTGGTCGTGTCACATTCATTCCTCTCAACCGGATCCATCCAATTCAGTCACATTTGCCAGAAAATAATGAGTCAATTCCTCTCATCCATAAGATCGATTATGATGAGGAAATTGCGCCTGCAGTTCAACAACTCTTTGGTAATGTAGTTGTCTGTATGTCTATTGAAAAGTGTGCTGAGTTGACATCTGCATATGGAGTTGCATCAGTGACTTTGGAAGGTGATAAGGTCAACAACAGTGGAGTTCTTTCTGGTGGTTTCAGAGAGCAGTCGAAATCACGGGTCGATACTCTTAAGAACATCAGCAAATGGAATGCTGAGATTGCTTCAGTTAATGAAAAGCTATCTGCTTTGAAAGAAGATATTTCGAAGAAGGACTCCGAAATCATTGATATCAATGAGCAAGTCAATCAGAAGCAAAAGGAATTAGACATAGTCCTTGAGAAGCAGGATGCTAAACAAGAAGCTCTGAGCCGTTTGGATAGTGAGATTTCAGCATGTGATCAAGAGATACAGTCCATTGATTCGCGGATTGTATCAGTTGAGTCCTCCATTCCAATACTTGAGAGCCGGATTGAAGAGTATTCTACAGAGCTCAAGTCTGAGTTCAATGCAACTCCTTTGACATCTGCTGAGGAAGAGACTCTCGACTCGTTTGAAACCAGTATTCCAAGGTTGACTGACGAATGTGCTCAATGCGAAGAGAAGGTTGCTGAAATTGAAGTGACATATTCTTCCATCGAATCCGAATTAAACGAGCATCTTCGTCCACTTTACAGACGTTTGCAAGGACGTACAAAGTCTAAGCGTACTTCTGAAAGTCATCAAGTTGAGAATATCAAGAAACAGATTGATACTCTACAGACATCCATCTATGAGTTAGAAGAGAATCAATCCGAGTTGCAAGAAAAGTTGGAGTCTCTTGATTCTGAGATCGGTGATCTCGCTACCCAGATTGATGATATCGATCAGTCTCAGAAAGCACTCGTTGCCAAATTAGAGAACTACAGTAAGGACTCTGAAAAATCGCTAGGACGTAAACTCGCAATGAGTAATCGTCGTGATGATATCAGCAAGAAGATCGGCAACCTGGGACTTCTTCCAGAGAATGCATTTGAACAATATCAAGATACCCCGTCCACAGATATATTGCAGCAGTTGAATGAGGTGAACTCTGAATTGAAACGGTACAACCATGTCAATAAGAAGGCATTGGAACAGTATATAAGTTTCATGAAGCAGAAAGATTCGTTGGCTTCGAGAAGAGAGGAGTTGGATAAGGCCAAGGAGTCCATTGATGATCTTATCAGAGTGTTACAAGGTCGTAAGAACGAAGCCATTATCACTACTTTCAGAGAAGTTTCCAAGAGCTTCACTGAGATCTTTGAGAAGTTGGTTCCAGCTGGTACTGGACGTCTTATTATCCAAAAGAAAGATGAGAAGCAGGTTGAGTCTCTTACACAATTGCCAGCCGATGCTGAAGAAGATAATGATGAGAGTGCAATGGATGTTGATAATGATGATGTTCCTACAGACGCTTATGTAGGTGTCACAATTGCTGTTTCATTTGGATCGAAGCATGATGAGCAGCAACGGATTGAACAACTTTCAGGTGGTCAAAAATCTCTTTGTGCTCTGGCACTCATTCTGGCCATCCAAAGCTGTGATCCAGCACCATTCTATCTGTTTGATGAGATTGATGCTAATCTCGATGCTCAATACAGAACTTCTGTTGCCAATATGATCCACCAGCTTTCCAAAGAGGCACAATTCATTTGCACAACTTTCCGTCCTGAGATGGTCGAAGTAAGTGATAAGTTCTTTGGAGTGATGTTCAGCAATAAGGTGAGTTCTATCGCTGAGATCACCAAAGAAGAAGCACTTGGATTTGTCGATTTACAACAGAGTTGAATATATTTGTTACATAAAAATACATGCAGTACCATTTACTCTAATGGTTGTTCCTGCGAGCATCGTTAAGGATTCCAAGGAAACCTTGATTTCTACGATGCTTCCTCTTCTTGCCTCTGCGGATCAACTGGCTTGCTCTTCGTGCACTCAAAAAGCTCGAGTTATCATCATCGTCATCGCTATCTGAGTCATCAGATGAAGACTCCGAAGAAGAGGAATCAGAACCATTTGAATCCGATTGAGACTGTGAATCGATCACCTCGACTTTTCCAGATTTGACGTTGTTTGTCTCCTTCACTTCAGGTAGTCCCTTGTCAATCAACTGTGAGAGCTTAGGCAAGCTAGCTGTCTTAGAACTCTTTTGAGTGCTTGTCGCAAAATCTGATTCAGACTTGGAAGGCTTTCTATGAGTTGTAGCTGGTTGTGGCTTTGGAATTGGAGCTTGTTTCTTTTGAAGAATTTTGGCCTTAGAAGTGGTCGTAGATTTCTTTGGTTTAGCAACAACCCGTGGCTTGATAGGTTTCTTCGGTTCTTTTTCAGTTTCAGATTCCGTAGATGAA
The DNA here is from genome assembly GCA_030574155.1 of Xiuguozyma insectalens. Classification (NCBI taxonomy): domain Eukaryota; kingdom Fungi; phylum Ascomycota; class Pichiomycetes; order Pichiales; family Pichiaceae; genus Xiuguozyma; species Xiuguozyma insectalens. The sequence continues at coordinate 83,521 of JAJMEL010000030.1, read as the reverse complement.
TCTGATTCGAAGTCGGAGTTTGAATCGCTGTCACTAAGGGTGTATGAAATGTTCTTTTCCGTTCTCTTCTTACTCTTCAAAATATGAGATTCATCAATGGCAGCACTGACCTCATCTGCACGAACAGCTGGTTTCTCTATGTCGCCCTTTTTACCTAAAAGTGCTGCAACGCTAGCAATGAGTCCCTTCTTTGAAACAGAAGGTCTTCTGGATGCATGTTCTTCATCCGCCTTCTTTGCAGCCCGACTTTCCAAAGCAGCAGCTTTGATTGCAGAATCAGTAGAAGTTTTAGTAGGCGTCTTACCTGGTATCTTAGGACCATTCTGAGCCTTCTTTTGAACTTTCTCCGCATCCTTCGATGGTTTCTTCTTCTCAATTGAAATTTTCCTAGAAGTCTCTGATTTCTTTTGAGCATTGTGTCTTTTGACAGCTTCCACTTTTTCCGACTTCTTCTCCAATGTATTAGAGCCAGATTCATTTGTCGGTTGGACCTGCTTGTTTCTGTATTGAGACATAGTTTCATCAAGCAGCGTAGCATTTTTCAGAATAGCTTTGTCCATAAGTGATATATCTGAATGATTGAAGTCGTTGTGGAGTAGTGGCACAGCTGAAGGTGCGCTGAAAGTGAACTTGTTAGATGCTGTCTGGGCTGGAACCGTCTGGCCTGGTTGATTATTCTGGGCTTGAACACTCGATTTAGGAGCAAAGTCACTGTTTGACGCTTTCAGCTTGTTAGCAGTTTCAGCGCCTGTTGCTTTTTCAGCATATTTCTCAGCGACCGTCCTCCTTGCTCTCTCATCAGCTTCTTTCTGTTTGGCTTTCGCTTCTTCTTCGTGCTTCTTAAGTGCCTTGAGTTCTTCTTCCTTCTTCTTCTTCTCCCTTGCTAACTTTTCTTCAGCTTTCTTCTTCTCTTTGGCTATACGCTCTTCTTCCTTCTTCTTTTCCCTGGCCAGTTTCTCCTCTTCCTTCTTCTTTTCCCTGGCCAATTTCTCCTCTTCTTTCTTCTTCGCTTTGGCTAGTCTTTCTTCTTCTCTCTTCTTCTCTCTAGCTAAGCGGTCCTCTTCTTTCTTCTTCTCCTTGGCAATGCGTTCCTCTTCCTTCTTCTTCTCCTTGGCAAGGCGTTCCTCTTCCTTCTTCTTCTCTTTATCAAGTTTCTCCTGCTTCTTCTTCGTCTCTTTTGCGACTTTTTCGAGTTCGGTCTCTTTCTTTTGCGTCACCTTCTTTTCTTTAACAACAGATTCCTTGGCAGGCTGCTTTGTGGTAGAGTTTGTCTCTTTAGCAACAGTATCGTTAGTCTTCTTCAGAACATCCTCTTTGGAAGCTATACTTGATCTGCGTTGTTTCTTTTTTTGAGGTCCGGTGGATGCACTGGTATAACCATCTTCGGCATCCACGAAATTGGTTTCATCAACTTCAGTGTCATTGCTCTTCGACAGATTTGGCTGGTGCGAATTCTTCAGCATACCTGAGGTGATACGCTTAGGGGATCCTTTAGCAATTATAGGAGAAGCCACACGAATATTTCTCTTCTTTGGCTCCACGGCAGCAGCATGAGCCTTTTCAGTAGAAGTAGGGCTTTCGGCAGATATCTTTGCAGGTGATTTGGTAGAAGATTTCTTGGAAGATTTTGCAGGCGTCACAGCAGGTGGGAGCATTTGCACCTCTGCGGATGAAGTGTCGCTCCAGATTGAAACTTCGGGAAGGGACTTGCGCGACCGCTTCTTCTTCATGACTTGATTCAAATCACCTTCAAGGCGACGTTTACCAAAGTCTGAACCATTGGTACTAAATTCGTTGCTTATAAGCACGCGAACAACGTTGCTATCGTCAAACACAGAAGATATAGGATAGTCTGGATCGAGGTCACATTCGTCTGCATCTTGAATCTTGATGATTTGAAGTTCTTGCTCTGCGGGGTAAATTCTTTTGAATCGTGATTGAATTTCTCTGCTAAGGTCCAGCATGGTTCCGGCCTTCGATGTGATATGTAGGAACTTCTTCACTGAGTTCTTGTAATCCGGATGAATCGAAAATGAGGAGTTTCTCACACTGGCAAGAGATGTTTCCAATTCGGAAGGAATTGGAGTGCTTGCATTGGACAGGTAAGACCTATTAGGGAAGTTTGAAGTTGCAGGATAGTCTATATGACCGTCACTACGCAACACAGATGGTTGGTTCTGTGCACTTGGTGCAACAATATAGACTTGGAGCTTAATCATGCAATAAGGTAAAGTGACGGAAGCAGGGGAGAAAACTCAAAGACGCGAAAAGTGTAGATAAATAAATAATTGTTACGGTAACGCTGTGGGGGAAGGACTGAAAATTTAAGGACTTAATTGGTTGTACATAAACTAATTAGAAGTGTTCGTCTCGTCGTGGATCTGGTCAAGAATGGTTTTTTCAGCTGGTTTGTCGTAATCGATACCATTATCAAAGACAGGGTTGGATTCGGGAACTGGATTGGAGAACCCCCATGTAGAGATAGAGCCATCTCTGCTACCGGAGTAGTATCTAATAGAGTTATGACCAGCATAAGTTAGGGAAAATATACGTGAGTTCTTCATATCGTCTCGCCAACGGTTCAATCTGGCAACCAATCGTCCGTCTGTAATGCGGTAGATTAAGATTTCACCCATCTCAGAGGGGAACCATAGATATTGGATTTCTGTTTCCAATGCTGGACTCAAGCACATCTGGATGTACTGACTGGACTTATTTCTCACGAGGGGTCCGAAATTGATCGATTTATTGAGCGGTTTGGAATTCGAAGTCAAGTCCCACACTCTGATATGTTCATCGGTTCCCAGAGTGATCAGCTCGGTCCCTGTATCGTTGAAAAGTAGCGAATTGATACCTCCATTGTGGGCTCGTGGAATATCTTGATAGAATAGCAGGTGTCTATCAGAAGATTTGTAGTTGTGAGAGGTGAGGTTATAATCGAGCACAGTCAATGCAGAATTTGACGATCGAATGTCCCATATCACACAGTATCCGTCCTGACCACCAGAGACAAGCAGGTTTGGGTCTGTCGGTGACCAAACAGTACTTAGCATGTATCCATATCCACCTCTAGATTTTCCACCTCCACCTAAGATCTGGGAATCTGCCAATGTTCTCAAGTCTACCAATTTAACACCGCCAACACCACCATCGAGGCAGCATGCAATCAACGAGCTCCGTCCAGTTGGATCAAAATCAAAATTAAGTACGCGCGATTCCAAATTGAACGAATGCACCGGCTGCATCGTATTGGTATCAAATAGCTTCAGATTGAAATCAAACGACGATGATACCCACATGCCATCGTCTGCCCACCATTTCAAGTGTGTGATTCCAAACTTGTGTGCTGTCTTGGCTGGAATAATGTGTTCCAAGCTTGGCTCGTCCTGGCTCGTCAAATCCCACAGTTTAATCGACGAATCTCCTCCTCCAGATAACATGTACCGGTTATCTCTATTCATAGCCAGGGCATTCACTGCAGCCATATGTGCTTTGGCAAACTTTTTAGGACTGGTCAAATTATCCAGCGATCCATACTTGGCCTCATTAATCACATTCAGTGTATCCAGTACCGACCCTCGGCGAATATATGGCTCGAATGCTATCTGGTGCATCTGAGCTGGAAACAACCTAGTGGCATATGCAAGTTGAAAAATATTGTGGGGGCCTAACGCGGGGGGGAAATAAATATATCCAGAGAATATGCGAGATTTTCAAATTGATACTTTTTTCATACACGTCTCTTCTTCTACTATGGATAGCGAAGACTCGCCACTTGCGCCTGTTCTCGTGTATGTGGACCGTGCCAAGCACACTTACCAGCACTATCTGGATTATGTGACACCATACACACCACAAAGATGGATTGGAACGTGTGTCCTGGTGTTCCTTTTCACCTTACGGATCGTCTTTTCTGAAGGTTGGTACATCGTCTGTTATACGTGGGCCATTTATTTCTTAAACATGTTCTTACAGTTCTTGACACCTAAATTCGACCCTTCATTGGAACAAGAGTATGAGAATGAGTCGATTGAAGAAGGTACAAGTCGCATGGATGAAAACGATGAAGAATTCAGACCGTTCATCCGTAGATTGCCAGAGTTCAGATTCTGGTATAAGAGTACACTGGCTACATTAATTGCATTGGTTTGTTCGTTCTTCTCGATCTTTGATATCCCAGTGTTCTGGCCAATCCTTGTCATGTACTTTGTCATCTTATTCACTCTTACCATGAGACGCCAAATTCAACACATGATCAAATACAAGTACATACCGTTCGATCTCGGTAAGACACGGTACAAGTCTGATAAGCACACATCTATATAATATCTCATATGTATCTATAGACAAGATAACTTAGCACTAGAACCATAAATGTAACGATCCGACCGCGTTTTGTAGTCCCCAAATATAATGTCGTTCCAAATATCGTATCTGTTCCTTTTCCAAGGACCCTGTATAGATCATACTTAGATGCAGGTAACATATTCATGCTAATATCAGCCAATTTCGTTTGACGATCAATAAGACTTCCATACTCGTTGATCACTGACTCTGGTGTCGTATATGGTATGGTCAACTTTTGATACACGGGCAAGTGGTCCGAAATTAATAGATCTGCCACTGCATCGTACTGCTCAACATCGTATTTTTCCTTCTGAGATTCGCTGTAGGGCAAGTATAGAATCCGATCGCACCATGATGGGGTCCGCTTCACGTCGTACGACACTGTACCCTTTGTCAGTTTATAAGTAGGTGCAAATGTCACTTTAGACTCATCAAATACTGTTAGAATAACAGAAGACTCTTGACGTTTCATGATACTCAACTCGTCCTTCGAGAAATCGAATCCTCCAACCATCTCCGGCTCCATCTCATCCGGTCTATCTTCACCCAGTCCCGTATAGTAACTTCCTGTTGCTCTGTAATTGAAGTCTCCCATAAGGAAGCAATGTGTGTTTGGTTTTAGAACGCTGTACCCGTCGCGGAACTTCATTCCTTGCATAATGTTAAGCAAATCGTAGTTTCTACGTGTCAATGCCTGCATTGACTGTCCTGCATTCAAGTGTAAACTAACAAACGTTATCTCAGTCGTATCGTCACCGTTCGTATACTGAACTCTTATCCCTGTTCCACCTTTCACAGATGTAAGGCAAGTTCCAACGGGTGGATCCTCTGATAGCTTGGCTGTGATCCTAGAACAGTGAGGCGATATCAAGACTATTCCAATAGAACCAATATGATTGATAGCCACTGTGGAAAATCTCAGTTGGAACCTTGCTGACAATGCTTCATTGACCCTATCTCCGATGTTGATCAAGTAAGTATTGATTACAGACGGTTTGGTTCCTTCGAGGTTGTTTGATAACTCTTGGAACCCAAGGACGATCAATTCCGGCACCTCTGCCGGGTTTTCGCAGTTTGTAGCTTCATCCAGTGTAGGAACCAATCCCAGAATCGATTCTACTAGCTGTTCACAGACTGGCGGGGTTTTACCGCAATTCAATGTGTATAATAGCAAGGGAATACCCATATCGTGGAAGAAGAAGTAGTTGTCCGTAGAGGGAAAAGATTCAAAATTTGGGGCCCTTGGATGCTAATTTTAGGCACTTATAAAAAATGATAGGACCTTGATTAAATACATATGAATGAGTCTGGCTATATGGAATCGGTAGAAACCTCTTCCTTGTTTGTATCTAGAACAGTTGTTCTAGTGAACTTATCAGGACGATAGAATCTGAGATCGACTCTTCCAACCAAGTATATCACATTGATAATCGTCTCCAATGCACCCCATAGGACGTACATGACAACAGGTCTGAAAATCCAGACATTGTCACCGTGGGTTTTATTAAGGAAGCATCCAACACATCTGAAGATTGCACCAAGGAAGACAAACAAAGAGGTGATACCAACGATGGTTATTGACAGATTGTGATTGACCTCGAACTTCTTGGAGCCTGAAGTCTCGTAGTTTTGCAACTCGGCTTCCTCATTATTGGTATTGTTGACAACCTCAGGTCCGGCAATAGTTCTTATGACATTACCTGTGTGTGTGGAATGGTCTGCTGAAAAGAGGTTCTGTGCTTCTAATTGAGCATCTTTGGCTGGAAAGTAGGTTGGAGAGAACGATCTAATCCAGAAAGGTTGAAAAACTAGAGAATCCTTATCAGCCTGGCTTGGTGGGAATAAGAATCCTGTCAAGACCAATGCCATAGATATCAATGAGTAGAGAGCAATTAAAACGGTAGTTACTTTGACCACGTTCAAACACATATCATAATGAGATTGGCTGAGGAAATACAGGTAAGGAATCAATCCTCCCACGATAGCCATGATAATCACAGCAGTAACGACACTGTAAATCAGATACATGGCCACTTTAAACCATTTACAATCTCCATGAATAGGATGCCTCCAGGAATAGAGTCTTTGTGCCAGAACCAAATTGAAAGAAGCCAAGAAAGCAGTAGGTAAGATCAAGAACACCTCGGAAGTCATACCGACATTCAACCGCAAGATATCCTGGCTCCACCTAATCCTCAGAGCGAATCCCAACCATCTCATCGTGCAGTAAAATGCAAATGCCAGTGACAGTGGGAAGTTGTGTCCACGGCTTCGGTCCTTTAAGTAAATCCAAAGATGTGCCAAGGCGAGAATCACAAAGATTGCGGTGAATATAGCACTTGGTGCAACATCCTTACTGTCAGGATATGCGCCGAACTGTGCCTGCTGCTCATTTTTCACTTCGACAATCAGTAAATTCGGAATATCGTGAACATCTGTCACCCTAAGATATTCCTTGGACCGTTGTAGCAACGGAACAATACCTGTTCCTAAAGCGGCACCTCCGGCCAACCTCTGAATCATTGATTGAATAACTGAACTCATCTTTTCTGTGTTGATATGGAAAGAGTAAATTTGTTTGTGGAACTGTGAACTGTGTCTAGTAATGGCAATCCACCCTATATTAATGCAATGATCTCCACATGAATTGTGGGGTAAAAAAGTCTGAATATCCGGAAAGAGCATTTAAAACAGTCCCAATTGAGCCAGTGTGGGGTAACTGAAACTATTCTGGTAATGAGAGGGGAGCGGTTATCTGATAAAATCACTTAATTTGGCTTGCTTCATTTTCATTCCCCGCGTATCGGCACACAGTAAACGATTGCGATGAGATGCTTTCACTTCCCTAAGCAATTATGGGACTGCTCTTGCTTTTTTTTCCCGTGTTTGTCCCTGCATTGACTGATTGCCTAATTGGGACATTATGATGTGGTGCACAGGTTCCTCATTTCTTTTTTTTAAACTTCCCCATTAAGGATTTTGCAACAGGTATTTTGTAGCGCTGGCGCCAAGTCCCTATTTTTATCCCTCTTAGGTACACTCGTTCTTCTTGCAAACTATGCCAACAGTCTCTTTCGATACCTCTCAAAAGGTTGGAAACTACCTTGGATATGACCATGCAACGTTCTACGTTGGATCTGTTAAAGCTGCTGCCTATTATCTTACTAACGTATTTGGTTTCAAACCATATTATGAAATGAGTATGGAATCAGGCTCAAGAGCAATTGTTTCCAAAGTCATTAAGAACGGTAATGTAATCATCGAGCTTATGGGTACACTCGTTCCAGAGAACTCATCCCCGGAAGAACCTTTAGTCGACGAGATCTATCACCACCTTGCCAAGCATGGCGATTCCGTGAAAGATGTTGCGTTTAAAGTGGATAACGTCCAGGCAGCCTATGACCGTGCAATCCGCAACGGTGGAAAGTCGGTTATGGAGCCACGTACTTTTGTCGATGAGAACGGTGAGGTGACTATTGCCAAAGTTGGTGCACTTGCCGATACTATCCATACTTTGATTGATAGATCCGCTTACTATGGCTACCTCCCAGGAACTTATGAAAAGTCCAAGGACGCTACCAAACATGACAAGCATTCAATTTCATTTGATCGGATCGACCATATTGTTCAGAATGACGATTGGAACAAAATGGAACCTGATTGTGACTACTATAAGAGAGTCTTTGGATTCCATCAGTTTTGGTCTGCAGATGATTCTGTCATTCATACTCAGTATTCGGCTTTGAAATCGACTGTGATGGCTTCTGATAACGAGATTATCAAGATGCCAGTCAATGAGCCCGCTAAAGGCCTTAAGAAGTCTCAGATTGAAGAATTCATGGAGTACAATGGCTTGGCTCCTGGTATTCAACACCTTGCTTTGAAAGTTGACGATATTCTGGCTGCAGTGAAAAACCTACGTAGCAGAGGTGTTGAATTCATTGAAGTTCCTGACACTTATTACGACAACTTGGCAACCAGACTCAAGACTTCCACTCATCCACACATTGTTGAGGACTTGAAGAAGATCAAAAAATTGGGTATCTTAGTGGACTTTGACGAGAAAGGTTATCTTTTGCAACTTTTCACTAGGCCACTCTTTGATAGACCAACGTTCTTCTTTGAAATTATTCAGCGTCATAACCATAACGGGTTCGGGGCCGGTAATTTCAAGAGTCTGTTTGAAGTGCTCGAAGGTGATCAAGCCAAGAGAGGTAACCTTACCACCCAGAAAGCAGCACGTGAGGAATAATATAATTATAGTACTTAATAATAAAGACACGATCACACATTGAGAATCACCAGAATTGGGTCTCTTCATAGTAGTCAACACGGTATGGAGACGCATTCATAGCCTTAACAACAGAATTTCTGATGTGATCATCGACACATGGAATAGAGCAAGATCCGAATGCTACTGTTCCTTCACCGATTTCTTCCGTAACGATGGAATCCAGTTCAAGACGTCCTGCGATGAACTCGTGAGAGGTCGTCTTCTCATCATCGGTAGAAGAGGAGCCTTCATCTGGAACTTCGGTCATAGCAATAACAGGTTTGCAACCCAACTCATGGAGTTTTGCAAGTTCATATTTGAAACAATCGAGCATCGAGCTGTCTCTGACGTTCCAGTACAACTTGACTTGAGTCTTCGAGTTTGACTCCAGAATAGCTTTTGCCTGTGGATAGACACCCGGGAATCCGTTACCGGTGGTAATAAATACAGCTTTGTCGTAGTGATAGTATGGGAACTCCTCTCCATATGGACCCTCAACCAAAACCTTGACTTGGGATCTGTTTTCGAGATACTTTGCGATAGTTTTGGTGGTTCCTTGCTTGATTCTGCAAGAAAAGTGGATCTTATCACCATCATGAATGACAGTGAATGGATTGGATCTGTAGAAAGTGGTTGGAGTGAGGAAGGTCACATAGGCATGAGATCCAGGTGAGGATTTCCAATACTTTGGACATGGGATGGACAATCTCATGATACCATTGTCTTTACCAAGAACCTCAGCCTCTGCGGTGTGGACACCAAATGAAATAATACGTGCGATACGAACAACCCTATCAAAAACCCAGATAGCAATACAAGCCCAGGCGTAGTTTTGGTAGTCTTGATCTTCGACGTGCTCCCACATGGCTGCCAAGAAAATGGTAACCAGAGCGATGTGAATAACGACAAATACATGGTAAGAGTATCGTCTCACAAGATAACCTGCCAAGATAATGATGAGACCATATGTACTTGAAGCAAGGATTCCCATTCTGTAGTATTCAGCAGCCATTCTGGTAGCGGTTTTGCCGAGAGCAGCAGATTGGAAAGAGAAGGCAATGGAATGGACCAGGATTTCAATCAAGATGATTCTCCCGAACCATTTATGGAAGGTAACAAATCTTCCATACTTCCATCTAGTGATGAATTGCATGAAATTGTTACGTCCTGGGAAGAGGAACAGAAGTGGGAGTTGATACATCATCAAGACGGCAGCTCTGTCACCATAGTATCTTGCAGTACCAGATTCATAGTTATCGAATACAGCATCAGGAGCAGAATACTTGAATCCGATGATCATACAACTGAGCAAGTTGAAGAGAAATATGAAGATGATACTGATAGTTTCAAAACGATCAGGCAAATTACCAAATTTGGTAGCAGCGGAGTGTCTGTACTTGATTGCAGGTGTGAGTAAGTTTTTATCAAGTACATTGTTCTTGGTCTTGGTAAGGCTTGGAATCAAGCGGTAGGACCAATTGACAATACCAGAAATGAAAAGAACCAAAAACACAACGGATAAGAATCCATAACCAAGTTCATGAGCGATTGCAAGGTTTCCATATCTACGCTGGTAACCATAGTAGGATCCTGGATAACCTTCTTCGATGATGGAACCTTTGATTGGATAAGTGACAACCTTCTCTTTTGGTGCAGAATCCAGTTCTTGAATGTATTTGGAGGCATTCTTATACTGAGCACGAAGAGATTCCACCGTCGGAACCTTCTTAACTTTCTTCTGTCTGGAACAGAGTCTGATAATAGCCTTCTCAATTCCAGGGTTGTACTCGGAAGTATGTTCGTAGGCACAAGTAATCCAGGAACCCAATTCGGCGGGTGTTTTACATGCACAGCCGTAACCTTTGGAAGGGACACCGGGAGTCTTAGGACAGAAGTTTGCAACTGCTTCTATTCCACCAACACAGCCTAGAGCAATGAAATCATTGTTATCATAAAAAGTATAAGGAATATTAACAGCTGAAGCAACTATCGCAGATAGAAGGAGAGCGATCTTCATTTCCAGTGTTTACAGAAGGAATTGTAGATTTAGCGAAGGCATTCAACGTTATAAATAGTAAGTTCGGAAAAGTTTTAGCATTTGCAAGTTTTGACGGCTGCGGCTTAATCCTTCGCATAAATCCTGTCGTTTCTTTTTAGCAGTTTCCATTTTGGGAACTTGTGAAATTTTCAGATGCCAAGCAAAATGTGAATATGGGAGCACTGAAATCCAGGAGATGAAGAATGTGTAGATAAGGGGAGGATTCTGAGAGTAAGCTTATACTGTATATGGTAGTAGAGCAGCCGTTAGTACTACAATGTGGTGAATGTTAAGTTTGGAAGAGCGCAAATCCAAGCGGTGGAAAAGTGCTCAAGTTGAGGATTAGCTTCGGTTGAAAATGTTAATCTTGCAGATATTTGTTAAGTGTGTAAAGTACCCAACGTAAGTGACAATGCAATCACGCTTTTGCACCCCTGACACAAATGGCCAATAGGATGTTGAGAAGTCGTGAGCATGCTGCATAAAATTTAAGGTTAAACTCCCGTCTAATACTGATCTCCGTTGACTCCGAGAGAATAATGGGGCAAAATCCAAAAAGAGCGAAAAATTACTCCCTTGCTTACGGGACCCATATTGTCTACTCTGTTACTTGCTAGAATTTTTTTTTCTATTGGGATCGGATTGGATAGATAGCTAGTAGAGTTAACTCAAGAGTAGTATAGAAGCAGCGCGAGAGCGGTGGCAGGGCTAAAAATAGTAGTGGCTTATACATGTCGAACTCTTAAGGTCCCGTAATATCTCTTCGGGACCCAAATACCACTCCCTCGGTTGCTTGACTGCTTCCACCCATGTATCCATATTCCATTGTACTCCAACCAGGGCCCTGAAGATGTGTTGGTTTTTTAGGGATTTTAGGTCTTTGATGCTTTTTAGAAATTTCTGGCCCAATCAATGGGTAACGACCATTGGACTGTTTGTTGATCAATCTAGAGCTGGCTTGTAATGCCATTAGAACCTGATACGGGTCTTTCGATTCGTACAGATCAACCGTTTGAAACAACTCGTCCTGTGGTATCCCCTTCGCTTGCATGAATTTTAAAAACAGTTCAATATTCTCCATCTCCACAAATGCCAATTTACTCTGCTTGAACTTGATAGTGTTGTCACCCCATACTTTGTTCACAATTCGGCATAAAACTGTACCGTCATGTAGGTAGTCCATTAGATCTTGCCTATAAAGCTCCGGATCTTCTCCTAAAACTTTCGATATCCATTGCTTGGTGTCTTGGATCCGACTACCGTCATTATACTTGGCCAACCTTGATGCCCTCAAGTCCTGATCCAAATTCGTTATATCTGGCTTGCTCATAGTGGAAAGTTTATGGAAGAGTAACGTATTAGCTGGTGAATAAATACAGACACTAACTTTTTTTTTTGATGACCTTACCCTGCCTACTTTGACTGCTTCCCCCACCCACGGGCAGCATAAATGTGGGGAAATTTCAGTTGGAAATTTCACTCCTCTTTAGTACACTTATATTCTCTACTAATTACTAAAAAGATGAGTGCAGTTAATGAAGTGCAACAGATCCTATCGCAGGTGAATCAAAGTAACAATGCTCAGAGTGCTATTCAAAGTCTCGAAAAAGCCATTCAATTGTGCCAACAAAACAACTTGGACCCTAATCTCTTCTGCAAAGTGAGGATCGCCCTAGGTGATGTCTTGCTGAGTCAGAACAACACTCAAGGTGCCATCGAGCAATACAGAATGGCAGCCGAATTGGATGAGATGGATGGAAAAATCGACAGTCCTGAGGTCCAACAGAAGCTTTCTAAAGTGTTGAATCAGGTTTCCGGTCAATTGAATCAGACTGTTCAGTCTGATCAGTATTCTCAGAACGACAGAGACTTGTCCTCAATGTTGCTCAACCAGGTTGTGGGTGGTGGTAACTCCAACTCTCAGAAGTTTGGCCTAATGGGCACTTTGTTATCCTCTGCAATGAGTGGTGGTGGCAACGGTGGTGGTAACCGTTATGGCAACTCTTCCTCTCAAGGTGGAATGGGTGGCTTTGGTAGCTTGATCTCCGCCCTCTCCGGTGCAGGTGGTACCCAGCAGTCTGTCAGTCAACAAGGTGGTTTCAACCTTGGAGGTTTGATGAGCATGATGGGAGGCAGTGGTAGCTCTCATGGATATGGAGGCAGTGGTAGCTCTCAAGGGTATGGAGGCCAGGGACATTCCCAGGGTCACTCCCAGGGTCACTCCCAGGGTCACTCTCAAGGAAGACCTCAAAACTATGGATCTGACAACTACGATTCAGGATATGGTGGCTCTCAAGGTGGATACGGCGGCTCTCAAGGTGGATACGGCGGTTCCCAAGGTGGATACGGCGGTTCCCAAGGTGGATACGGTGGTTCCCAAGGTGGATACGGTGGTTCCCAAGGTGGATACGGTGGTTCCCAAGGTGGATACGGTGGTTCCCAAGGTGGATACGGTGGTTCCCAAGGTGGATACGGTGGTTCCCAAGGTGGGTTTGGAGGTTCCCAAGGTGGCAGTGGATTGATGGGTCTTGCCGAGAGTCTTCTTGGAGGTGGCTCCCAAGGTGGATTCGGAGGCCAAGGCGGATTCGGCGGTTCTGAAGGCAGATTCGGCTCGGAAGGCAGATTTGGCTCTGAAGGTGGATTTGGAGGAGACCAAGGTGGCTTTGGGGGTAACCAAGGCGGCTACGGTGGAGGAAGATTCTAATCTAACCTAACCTTTGATAAATAGCAAATACGAATGAATATACAACTTGTCACTTGCGCAACCTTTTGCTGTAAGCTTTATCCTGAGCAGACATGCGTTTGAACCGATTTTCTTGGCCCTCTGCCGACTTACGAACTGGTGCAGACCGGGTATGATTAATATGGTCTGATTTGGCGATCTTTGGTGAATTGAATGATGCATCGTACTTCAAAGTGGATTGTAATGTTGGATCTTTCAAGATTAGCTCGGCACTTTTCGCACCAACAAACGTGACATTCGTTGGAATCGAACTGTTTTCAGGTTCATCGATTTCAGGTTCGGAATTTGGAACTGCTTGTACGTCATTGATCTCATCTGGCCATTCATCGCTGAAGTCGAATGAATCGTCTGGAGACTCTGGTTCCGCAGTAGCAGCAGCAGCAGCAGCAGCAGCAGCAGCAGCAGCAGATGGAGCAGCAGCTGGAGCAGCTTTAACAGAAGAAGTATGTGTAGCAACAGTGGTAGTTGGAGCCCGAGCTGCAACTGGTTCTTGCTTGATCTGTGGTCTCATCAGACTGTTGGCATCAAACGGCGTCCTCTCCTCAACAACACCAGTAACTTTCGACAAAAAATCCTTGTCATACAGACAATTACCTAGCGCATTACCGAACTGACGTAGTGCACGCTTCATACCATCTGTGACAGCCTCCTTTCGACACTTATCAAACGCTTGACTCTTGGATCTACAATTGTCAATAGATCCATATCCTATATCTTCATGGAAAGTCCCATCTTTCAATGAAACTCTCACTGTAGCAGCCAGTCCCAAACTAACACTCCCACCTCTCTCATCGATGTAATCAACTTTAAACTGTCTCAATTCTGTGTTCCAACCGTTGTGTCCAAAGATACTATTAGCCAGGTTGATCGCCTTCCAGCCTTCTAGGTACTGAACACTGGACATCCCGGGACCTCTCCGTTTACTGATGTACTCCGGTCCGAGCTGCTTGTCCAGAGCCTGCTGGATCCTTTGTTGTTCCTCCTTACTGTACCCTATTTCAAACTTTTCACCCATCTTCACGGCGAATCCCTCAAAAGAAACTTGACGCGTTTAGAAGGTAGAGATTTCTCTAGGGTTAAAAATCTCTTGAGTATTTTTTTCTCTCTTTAAAGTTGTTTTTCAATCTCTCCCTTCTAAACACAACATGAGTGCTCTTCGAGACGAGCTTCGCCAACTGAGGCGATTCCCGGATTCGTTTGATTCGGAGAATAGAAAGGCTGCATTGAACCGTCTCGATCAGAAACTCCACCTGACCACATTGAAAACAACACTCGAGAAGGAAAAGGCCAAGATCGAGTCCAAGAAGAAGCTAGCTAGTGGTGCATTGAACGGTACGGAGAACTACAGCAAGATATTCAAGCGTACATTCTGGTTGCGGATGAAGTACTACTACAGATTAGCCGGGATTTGTGCCGTTATACTGACAATACTTCTCAGTGTCCCACATGCTGGTGGTAGCATCATACTGTTGCCAGTTAAAGCTGCCTTTATATGGTCATCGTTTGGTCTGCTTAAGAAGGCAAGAGATCAAACGCTGACGACAGAGTACTCGCACTCGTCTTCCGATATACAGCATTTTGTGTCGGTTCTTTTTTCTAAACAGTTCATCTACACTGTGGCCTCTTACACTGTCTCTACATTCACAATCTTCTTCGTGGTATTTGCCCAATCATCCAATTCGAATTTGAATTTCGCAATCCCTTCACAGACAAAGACCATCAAGCCATTCATCAACGATAACTTCATGTTCTACTGGTTCTTTGCCGGATTTGTCAGTATCTTTTATGCGGCCCAGTTCTTGATCTTTGAAAAAAATAGACTCAATTTCAAGATCGGTTCTTACCGTACTGATCCATCTATTGCATTGCAGAAACTGAACTGGAAGTCCTTGATTGAGGAAGCTCTTTCCACTGCATTCTGTATCTCGTTGTTGGTTGTCCCTGTCTACCTTGTGCTTCGTTTATTCATCTTTAAAGTGTTCTATGGACTTGTTGTTTCCGTTTCTGGACTCAATTCAAGAATTCCTGCAATCGGCATTTCCTTCACTACATTCTTAGGGCTTTCTATCACCTCCCTGCTAGCAGTCTTCACTTATGAACTTCTAAATAAGATATATGATGCATATGCAATGGTTGGTTGTCTCGTGGTTGATAAGCCATTAAGTACTTACACAAAACCCGAGTTTGACACGTTACTTACTGGAGTCACCGAGTTGAAATATCCATTGGCACAATTCACTGCATACCAAGAATGCGTTTTCAGAGCAACGTCTACAGATATCGCTCACAGAACCCCTCTTTATGATGGAACCAATTGGAATGTACTTCTTGCTCACTTCATAAAAGTCTTGCGCACAGCTAGCCGTGCTTCAAAGTTGGGTATTGGTGCAACCCCAGCTACAAAGAAAGAACCAAAGAAGGACAAACCTGAACCAGCAAAACCAGTGCTGTTTGGAAGAGGTCCAGCTGTTAAGTTTGATGAAGATGAGAAGCTCGAACCTTTGGATGTCAATGCAACCACCTATGGTAAGTCCAATCCTGATGACTTGTTTTTGAATAAAATTACCAAATCTGCTGCCTCAAAGGCTGCGTCTGCAAAGTCAAGGGGACCATCCAAGTTGGAGAAATTGGAAAAGTACACTGTCCAGCTATTGGAAGAATATAGGCAGAAGGCATGGGTCCAGTTGAGGAAGTTTTTGGACTCACATATCGATGATATTCAGCAAGCTTGCAAACTGTTCCACTATGAACAATGGAAATCTCTGTTTGCTAAATCGTACAAGCGTGAAGCAAACAGACGGATACCTAATAAAGTGGCTGTTGGTAACGCTATAATTGCCATCTCTGAAGTTACATTGCATGCCAAGAGTGAGGATTCTAAAGGTTTTGTCACTGCTAGACTCACAGATGTTCTTGAAGCGCTCTCTAAACTATACAAGTCTACTTCAGAGTTCCTTCAAACGCCGCCTGTTCCAAAGACCAATCACGAAAGCAATTCGATTAAAGTCATCAATGACTTGTCATTGTCATACTTCTTTAAGTTGGTGGTCTATTACAACTCATCATTGAACGATTTGATTCTTACTCCAGATACATTCAAACTGGCTAAATGGTGCACCGACGTTGCACTAGAAGAGCAGAAACAGCTCTAACTGTATAATATAAGGTAAAGTACTACTAATATGTTCAGAATAAGTATATGCTAATGTACAAATAGTTATATTGTGAGTTCTAATGTGTGTTTGAGCTTCCGCTACTGCTCTCTCGTGCAGCTTCAGCACTTAGCTCAGCGCTGCTTTCTTGCAAATTATCCAACAAAACAGGTTTCAAAACGTTCTCGTCAAAGCTCTGGAACCATTTAGTTGGTTCCTCGACATTGAGCATCTTTCCAAGGTTTAATCTACTCTGTGAGCCAGCCTGTTCCTTTGGAGCATCTTCCAAGCGGTAACTTTGTGGGAACGGAGCGAAATTTTGTGAAGATGTTGGGAATTCCACGTCTGAAGCCAATGCTGGATCCATCAGGTCATCCTGTGAGGCACCTCTAGAGCGTGACACGCGCGTGTCATTATCATCAAAGTATCTTGATGCATTGGATATTGATCCATGCTTGCTGTTGATAATTCCAGAAGAAGACATAGCTTCAAAATTAGTGATCCGTGGAGCCTCAATATCAAACTCATCATCTGATTCGTCTTCCTCGATGCATCCTGTCTTAATATTGAGAATGTCGAGCATTCCGGCAGTGGTACCTCCAAAGAGAATAACGGTAAGAACGACAACGACAAGAACAGTTGCCAATAATGACCATTTCGTGTCACCTTGGAATCCCATTGCCAATGCAACACCGACAGCACCACGTAATCCTGCCCAGAATTGCATCATTTGATAGTTGTGTGGAATCTCTTGGTTTTCGTCTGTTTGGTAGCCTGTACTTGGACGACGGCGTTGACTGAACCAGTTAATGAATCGACTCAATGGGAAAATAGCTGCCCAACGTGCGACACAGATGGCTATAAATGTGATAATGATGAGAAGTGGTTTGAAAACCAATTCGACTTCAGTGAAGAGGGAAAGACCCAAATAGATGAAGATAAAGTTTTCCGACAACTGAGCGAGCAGTTGGAAAATGTACTTAGTTGCGATTTGTGTGCGGCGAGACATGTTATAGTAGGCGTAATGCTTTAAAGTAATACCACAGAAAAGCAAAGAAACGATACCTGACATGTGACAACCGTTGGAGAAGAAGTAAGACTCGTAGGCGAGCAACAGAACGAGACAAGATTCGATCTGTGGGTATCGACGAATATGAGAATGTTTCAACAATAAAGCGATCATAACACCTATTATGAGTCCGATCAAAGTGGAGACTGTGAAAGTAATCAAGAAGACAGCTATACCTTGGAACACAGACGATAGATCAGCCTGTTGACCGTGGAACTTCTCACATGTTTCAAACATAACGATACAAATGGCGTCGTTAAGCAATGATTCACCGAAGATGATAGTGTATAACTTTGGATCCACTTTGTAGGAATTGAAGATGGACAAGATTGTCACTGGATCAGTGGCAGAAAGCGTTGCACCGACTGCCAGGGCATCAACAAATGAAAGGTTCATACTTTCGATACCGATCTTGGTGTATAAGAAGAGAATGATACCGACGACAATAGCACTAATAAAAGTACCAGGGATCGCAAAGGTAAGAATCGAGCCGATATTTCTAAAGAAGTTTGCCTGATGAAGTTCGTAACCAGAATTGAGAATGATCGGAGGCAGCAGGATGTTGAAGAAGTAGTTTGAATTAAATTTGACAGCATCTTGAATGTAATGACCAGGACTGATTCTAATGATAAGACCGACAATCATACCATAGAAAATAGACAGAACGGTCTCGTGGACAGCTTTAACACGTCTTTGTTGCAGATAGTACGACGACCATAACGCCGATCCTAAAAGGAACAGTAAGATGAACAATGACCAAGACGAGAAGATTTCCTGTGACACCGGATTTGTATCTTCCAAGGCGTCACCGGGCAAAGACCCACCGCCACCGATATCCGAACCGGGTGATTCATCGATCGGATTGATCACATTCGCAGCAATTGCACCCGCGGCTAGAAAGATCACTCTCATCAGGAAAGAAGAGAGTTATGTCAAAGGGGAAAAGAACCGGTCTGGAATCTCTATGATCTTTTTTTTTTAGGTACGGAATATCTTTTTGGAGCCTACTAGAAATTTGTCAGAATCGAGGATTGAACTGAAATTTCACGGTTATAATAGTATTGGCAGGTGGCATGGGTGGAGGGGGAAGGAGGGAAGTGAGCAATTGTGGTGTGTAGAAACAACTTGGAATTGTTTGCTGGTTATAGAAACGTGTAAATATCTGTACATTTGCCTATCGCTCAAATTACTTACAGCACCTCCATGTAAACCATGGCGCTATTTATAGCAAACGCGACTCTGACTGGACCACACCCATAATTCATCAATTTTTATTTATTAAACACCAACCGTTTTTTTTATTTTGAAAATTTTCGACCCTGACAACCCACGAACCAGAGTTCCTATTCATATCATCTTAACCATCCAATACAATGGCAGGACGTCCAATCGTTATCAGTGGTCCATCCGGTACCGGAAAGTCAACATTGCTTCACAAGTTGTTTAAAGAGTACCCAAACAACTTTGCATTCTCTGTGTCCAACACAACCAGAAAACCACGTCCTGGTGAAAAAGACGGAGTCGATTACTGGTTCGTCACTAAAGAAAAGTTCGAGAAGATGGTTGCTGACAACGAGTTCATTGAACATGCATGCTTCTCTGGAAACTATTATGGAACATCGATAGCTGCAGTCAACTACTGTACCAATGTCTTGAAGAAGACTTGTATTCTTGACATTGATATGCAAGGTGTTAAATCGGTTAAAAAGACCTCATTAAATGCACGTTTCGTGTTTGTCGAGCCACCATCGATTGAAGACTTGCGTAAACGTCTTGAAGGACGTGGAACAGAGACTCCAGAGAGTCTTGAACGTCGTATCAGTGCAGCACAGGCCGAGATGGATTTCGCTGCCTCCGGTGCTCATGATAAGGTGATTGTTAATAAGGACCTTGACACTGCTTACCAGGAGCTCAAGGACTTTATCTTTGCTGAGCAAGTCTAATAATAGAAGAAGAACTCTTCCTGTATGCTGTAATTTGTACGTTAGCTAACTCATGATGACATCCCCACTATATCCAGTCTTTGCATCTTGGCAATAATTTCGTCCAATCGTCTATCCAGGTGATCTTCACGGGACTCATCTCTGCTTAGAGCGTCTGGATGCACGTTGGCTAGCAGTTTTTCGTAGAAATCTGTGTACAGTCTGATCTGGATCTTAATAAATGCTTCAAAAGTTGGATCCAAGAGTGAGAACCTCAGGGACAGGTATTGGTCGATTTCAGTTTTCAACCGATCATTCATGTCCAAGTAGATGGACTCACTCTGTGCAAACTCCTCCTTGAGTCTATCGAGCTTCTTCATTTGACGAACTAGTGTTGTGTTATCAATCCCGCCTTCATCGTCAATTGCCTTCTGTGATTTGTTCAGCTTGGTTTGTAAAACGTCGTAGTCAAATTTCTTCCGGCCTCTTTTCCGGATAAGTTGTCCGATCTCGTCGTTATAGTGGCACAGTTGTTTGATTGGTTCGATCACCGTAGTTTCTAATGGTTCCATTAATTCCGGTAAAACCAAGTCCTTCAACTCTTCCAATGACCTTAAATATTCCAACGAGATACCATCCCTTTCATTTATCTGCTTGTCATTGCCTCCAACGACAGTGTTCCCCTTTTGAGCCTCCGGATAGTTATCGGACCGAGTCTCAAAGTTGTAATCTCCATAGAACGAATCGATTGTCTTTACAATACTCAGTTGAGTATCCAGAAGGTTTTCAAAGTTCTTAATGAAGGTACCAAGGTCAGACTCCAACTCCGACGTCAAACCATCGAATCTCTTGAAACTGGCCTCCTTGGCATCGAATTCTGGGTCCGTAGATGAATCTCCGTGCTTGGCCTTCATCATGACGTGAGCTCCGGCACGATTGACGGCTTTTTTAAACCCTGACCATGACATTTTGGATAGTGATATTAAGAAAAGAGAGATGCGATCCTTCCCGATTGAAGTATTTTTCTATTTATATATGCAAGGCTTAAAAAAGGTTTCAGATTGGTTTCAGATACTGGATTCAAGCCGCGGTAAAAGTGTGTTTCCGCGGGTAGAGGGCCAGGAAACTTTCATACTTCGATTACATAATCAGGGAAAGCTACTCTTCAACTAGTCCAGATATCTGCCTGATTGGGAAATTGACGGGGTGGGTCAGCTTGTGTTTGTGTCATTCGGAATTAGATCCAAAGTTCTCGGAGCTAAGAGCAAGTTTCAAACATGAACTGAAAAGTTTTGCCTCACCGTCCCAGATCGTTTTTCTCGTAAATTTTGCGGGGCTAATTTGAATTCTGCACCAGTGATCCTAGCAAGAGAGTTGAAAGTGTGAATTTCAAGCGTCTGACTAACCGTTCGCTGAGAACATCATCTGATAGACATCGAGCGATGATATAATTCCCCACTCAATGGTAAAACCCCTCTTTCGGTCAAATGGCCGTTAATTCCCCTCCGTTAAGAGGCATCTTACCTAATCTACATAATTACTATTTCGAAGAACTTAGTGCCAAGTCCTCCGTACGACCGCAAATAATACCCCGCATCCTAATACGGATTAAAACGGGGTGCATTTTTTTTTTATCGGATCCCGTCAGGTACACACTCTTGTCTATTCCATACCTCCTTTCCCACTATATAGGGACATCGATTCCCATGCATGCAAAAAAAATCTTGTCTACCTTAACTTACACCCCTCGAACTTATTGCCACCATGTCTCCAACAGTTGCAACTAAGCTGAGGGATCCAACCGAAACAAGGACTCCAAGATCTGCAAGAGCTCCAGAACGGGCTCGGAAAGCGCCATCTAGTTTAGTCCGTAAGAAACGATCCTCTTCAAATAGAGTCACACCGCCTGAGAAACGTAGATCGAAAACCGGTTGCTTGACATGCAGAAGCAGGCACAAGAAGTGTGATGAGGCTAAACCTTACTGTAAGTCTTGCATTGAAAAGAATCTTGAATGTGTTTGGCAGGGAGATGTCACGAAGGGACCAAGGGCTCAGAATTTACGGAATTTCATGGCATCTTTGACCAATGCAAGTGGTGGTAGCAGTAACTCTAACTCCGGTGAAGACGGTAACTCTGATAGTTCGAGTGCTCAATTCGATTTCTTGAACTATAGCAGGCGCGGGTCTGTATCTCCACCTTTCCATCAGCTATCAAAGAAATTGCCGCAGATGATTGAAGACATGTGTTCTTTGAAAGCATTTGATTACAATTATGTGGACGATGTACTATCTGAACATGACGTTGATCCTAAACAAGCAATGATGCTTCTTTCGTTCTACAGAGAAGAAGTTTGCTTCATGCTCATGCCTGAAGAATCGGATGCACGAATCTTCGCCGTCACTCTGCCACAAATTGCTGTCAACTTTAAACCGTTACGTTACGCTCTACTGGCTATAGCTTCACGTTACCTTGAACAGAGTGATCCTGAGTATGATTCTTCCAACACTTTAAAATACTACAATCTGGCGGTTGATCATTTACAGGTAGCTTTACACACTCTCAGCAGAATTCAACTCTATGTTGCATCCACCATGACAATTCTGTGGTCCTTTGAATTCATGTGTCTGGATCCGATCGAGTGGTCCAGTCATTTTGCATACTATACACTTTTCTTGAACTCATGCATGCCTCCTCCAGAAAATGCTGTCATTCATTCTTTACAACGTCATTTGATGCTGTTGGAATCGACCGTGGCTACTTTCGATCCATCTTTCGCTACCAACTTAGGTCACTTCCAGCCCTCTCCCTTCCAACAGATTCTACTTATCATTTCTCATATCGAGAAAATCGATACTGGAGAAGACTTCCTATGTTCTCAGCTATGGTTAGAAGTTCAACAATGGAAAGATAGCTTACCGATACACTTCCGCCATGAGATCGATGTCTCCAAGCCTGATTTCTATCTAAGTGCTTCTTCCATGATCAGATTACAATTGTACCACTTGGCGGTCTTTATGTTAAGAAAGAAGATTGCCACTGATTACAATACTTCTGTTGAAACTATTCTAGCAATAATGAAGAATAACATGCGTTGGAAAAATAGAAGGAGTGTCTCCAGTATCCTCGGATGTTTTTATACTGCTTTGAAACTGTTCGAGACAGGAATCAATGACGACCAATCATCAGAACTACACAAAATTATACATACAATCGAATCATGGAGTGGGATCACGCTGCTCTCCTGGATGGGACAGCGTTACATCTGATGATCCACAAATACTCCGCTACCTAAATACATGGCTACTTAAAATCTCCAAACTGAGAAATCCCTAAAACGAAAATATTAATGAGGCTCGCCTACCTTAACTCTGTATACATCATGCGGCTGGCTCTCCTCCCTTTGGGGATTGAAAAAGAGACCCCTCCCTTTTTTTTTAAACTTCCTTCATAGGTCTCACTATATAAAGAAGCTAATATTTAGTATGAAGCCACCACATGGCTACACTGGGCCGCTGCTTCTTGATTCAAACGATCCTCCTCGGTCTGTGAAGCTCAGTAATGAGCAGAGAGGGTTGCAACGAGCGACATCCAAACTTATAAAGCATGATCTCGATTTGAGGGCACTCGGATCCCTAATCTCTGTTCTAGGGTTTGATGATAACAATCCAAGATTGGCATACTTGACTTATAGGTACTATCGATTCTGGCAGATGTCCAAGGCTGGATTCTTGGTTATGCCAAAACTTTACTATAAGGAGAGGTATTCGACGATGTCGTCAGAAATTCAACTCGTCGGAATGGACAACTGGAAACTTGTATTATGTTATATGGATTCGTTGCTTATATCGTTGTTTTATTCTTCGAATAGTTTGGACTATTTGTTGGATTCCACTGTCGATGAGGATGCTACTCCGGAATTGCAACATAATATCGAAGAGTTGAAAGTGATGCTTCGATTTATTGTGAATCTGATGAGATCTGGTGAATTTATACCTTCGGGAGTCACTGAACAGCTGTGCCTCGTCTTAAATTCGTTGGGTTGTGATCTTGCTCTCAGTGGGTGTCAACAAGATGCATTACAGTTCTTTGAGTTCCTCGCGAATTGTCTCTCGTTGCCACTCCTTACCATTAAACTCGATATCATTCATGAAGGTAAAATGAATATCAAAGATGACCTTCGGCTCATTCAAGAAAGAGCTATTTTCATATCAGTTCCTCCTCCAGAACCCGTCGATGGTTCCGATAAATCTGACCTTGAAGAAACTTATAAAGCGGCTGGTCCGCCTATATCTTTGGAAGACTGCCTTAACCACTACTTCAACGATACAGTCACTGTGCGCCGCCATATAGACCGGAAAAGGATAGGGTCGACTTCTATATCACATTCTGTCGCAGAATTCCCCGATTTATCTGCCTACGAGAAATCATGTATTATAACACAGAATGGTGTTACCAACAATCTTGCTGATAACAGTGCCATTGAGGAAGAACTACCGCCGGCATCTTCAGTGTCACCATCTGGTTCACTGACTACCAAACAAATCATGTCTAGTTCACCACATACCGACGACGGTTCGGTGGTTGATATCGTGAGTGGGCTGAGTACTTCCTCACTAGACTCTCAAACTGCATTTGGTTCATACAATAAAGTCTCACAGCGTATAGAGGCTTCTCGGACAAGATCTTCCACAATAGTGAGCGTCTTGAACAATGTTCCTGTGGCAGATCCTTCTAAACTCACTCGCCGAACCTCCTCTATCTCTAATGCCGAAGTTCCATTGCCTGCATGGATGTTCTTGCAACTGCTTCCTTACTATACGGATCCTTCCGTCAAGTTCCAATTTGAAAACCATGAAGCATTGTACAGAGCGCGGAACTCCCGCAGTAAGACTATAGAATCTGTCGATGCCATAAACTTGACTAAGTTACAAGAAACCACTAAATTTTCCCAACGTCATGGAGAGCGTCGGCCTTTGGTTCCTATCTGTTTAAAACGATACGTCTGGGATGAGGACGGTAAGTCGCATAAGATCCGCCGGAAGGTTGTCGTACCACAGGTGATTAAATATCCATACTTTATCGCTGAGGATTCTTCCAGGCCAGGTTATGTCGACTTCCGTCGTGGTACCGATAACTTGGCTCCAAGAGGTTCCTTTATGCTTGTTCTGGAAAGTTGTGTGTGTCATAGAGGTTCTTCTGTGGATTCTGGGCATTACGTGTCACTGACTAGAAGCCAGCCGTTTGATGCAAATGATCCTGTCTCTCAAGATTGGCTCATCTTTAACGATCTGTTGTCTAAAGGTGAAAAAGTTCGCAATGTTGCATTTGATGATGCAATTAAAGCTGAAGATCCATACATTCTTTTCTACAGGATTGTCGAGGTCGATAATAAAGAAAGTGACATTGTACCACCTATCTCCGTTGGAGCAGGCTATAGAGGAAACTTTTGGGATGCTCCAAACGGAGCAGATATGCAGCATGATGGTAAACGGCGGACCTCAGAATCGTCTGGACCTTCCGAAACTTCTTCAAGGAATCATTCGATAGTGGATATGTTAGATCCAACCCGGAAACGGTCTCTCATATCTATTAGTGGTGATGACAAGAGTTCAAAAACGCTTCAGATGTCTCAAGCATCTACTCTCTCTATTGATGATAAGGAGTCTGTGGTTTCGTCTACTAAGAAAAATCGGTTCGGCCATTTGGGTAAAACCACTTCGAGGTCGTCCATGAAGGATAAGAGAGAATTCTCGCCCCTTCGTGACGTTCCTCCTACTGAACCATTCTACTTAGATGTTGATGATCTTTTCCATTGGTATCCAAAAGATCCTAACGGTAGTTATGTTGATCGGGTAGATTCATCCAGCTCGGCTGTCTTGAGTCTGAGCAGAGAACAGATAGAAACAGCTATAGCCGATGAAGATGCAGACTTTCCTGGATTTATGGACAAACTGAATTCGACATTCTTCAAGCGTGGGTCAGCTGGTTCCGTTCATAAGTCACATCTTCATAAGCAGGATGGACCGGCGATTTCTTCTAATACTCCTTTGCCGTCTTCTTTAACTGTTGATGAGGTAGAAGACGAGCACTCAAGATCGACTGATTCATCGTTAAGCAGTTTGGATTCAAGGGTTAAAAGTATAGAATCGCCTCCGGTGTCGTTGTCAAACAACCCTGTACCTTATGGTTCCTCAAAAAGTGCAAAGACATTGTCACCCGAATCTTCATATCACAGTACAACATCATCAAAGAAGACGATTCAAAAGAAAGTTTTAAGTCATGGATCGTCTATTCATTCGAAAACATCGACATCTGCTGTGTCGCATTGCTCTGAGTCCGGCCATTCTGCTGCTAAGCATCATAAGCATGGTAAGAAACTCAAGAGTATTTTCAAGAAGATACTTCAGTAATATTTAGCATGCAATTATTATAGACTCTGATTAGATGATGGACCTTCTGTAGCCTTGCTAATATTGTCTCCACCTTTATTCATAAACTCCATCTCCATCTCCTTTGTGAACTGGTCGACGAAGTCGAGACCAGGACTGTTGTTCGAAGCAAACCATGTGAACAGCGTTTCCGATGGATTTGTATTTGAGAAATCATCAAACAACTGCTCTTCCGTAGGAGTGTTAGCCTCTTGGGATTTCTCGTTCATCATTCGATCGTAACTGTTTGCAGCCTCGGCTTCAGCCTTTGCTTCTTCGGCCTGTTCCCATTTCCGTTTTTCGTTCTGTTCTTCCTGTTGTTGTATCTCTGTCTCATAGTCAGCAACGGCCCGTTCCTTATGCTCCTTCATTTTAAATTTGAATTGGGAGCATAGGTACATGAGAATCGTGGAATATCGAGTCGCCAAGTGGAGCTCATCTGGAGCAGCATCTCTCAAGCAGATGGCCGTTTTTTGTAATAAATTGACAATCTCTTCAACGGGAATGACTGACAAATGCAAAATTGTGGATTGTTCTCCTGCCTGTTCTCCTGCTTGCTTCTCAGAGGTAGGGCCATTGGCAGTCAAAGTGAGGTAACACTTGACAATAAAGGAAACAGCTTTAATGATCCGCGTGACCCACCGGACAGGCATGTATTTGAGAAGTTTCAAACGATGAACACGTTGGGCGATTGCAAGAACTTCCTTGGCGGCTTTGTATGCAAGTTCTGTATAACGCGAATAACGAACAAGCTCATCCAGACGCAAGTTCCGGCCTTTCTTAGACTTTGCTAAGTTGGCATTGACAGAAGTGTCACCACTTAGTGCAAGCGAATACAAGTAGAGTTTTGTATAATAGTAATCCAATATCAAGGATTCGCGTTCAATATGGTTAGCAACATCACGAATCATCTTTGGTGGTAAACTCAACCAGTCAATTTCATTTTGACCACGAGATGCCTGATGACCAAAGTTTATTGCATGTGCGTTCGATGGTTTTAGATGACGATGGTACTTTTCGTACCAGTTCGCAAGGATTGGTGATAAAATATCGAGGATGGCAAGATTTTGATACTTGTCTAAATGACCAAACTTGGCATGCTGACCATACAGTGCCTCGTGGCACAAAGAAAAGAATCGGAGCAATTCTAAAGTAGCTTTTTGGTGGTTGCTGAAACCCCAGCGAGGATCATTTATATCGACCTCAGTTAAAGTTTGAGAGAGCATTGAACGTTTGTTAAGTCCAATAGCAATGTGTGTCTCTGCAATATGTGTAGCAAGGAAAGTCAATGGATGTTCAGGAAGCAAGAAGTTGAGTCGAGTCGCGGTTCCGATTAACATAAATGACATGAATTCAGAGCGTCTCATTGCACTCATGCCGGCAAACTCTTCTTGCTGTGGTTCATCTTCTGGTATGTTGGCATAATCGCTCCAACGAAAATGGATTGCACGAGGGTTCCATTCGGTAAATAGAAGAAACGATAACACTGTTCCAACACTTCTGGAACTGCTTTCACCCCAAACTGTCATAGAGAACAATCTCTGACAGTAGATCCATAACTGTTCATGAACTTTCAAATTTCGAGAGGTATCATCACCTGGTATACTGTGGTACCTTGCAGCCATAGTCAGCACGGTACAAAGCAACATAGGGTATCCTGGTAAAACTGCAGGATCTTGCAATTCTTTAGGAATGTATGGGAAGAACGGATGCATGGTGGCAAAGAACAGTTTGATAAGTCTCTGAGCTTCTTCTTCAGTGAGTATTCCATCGGGTCCGATATATTCGATGTCGGAGAGTTTTGATGTAGGAGTTGGACGGATTGATAGCGTTGATTTCACCTGTGGCATATGATACCGATTTTCACGGATTGTGGGGAATAGGTCGGTAGGATGACCGAACGATTCTTTAGGAAGTTCTGATAGTGAATCTGAGCTCGGATACTCAGACTTGTTACTATCTCTGCGGGATGAATTAGAGCCTTGACGAGTTCGTTCTTGTATACCTGCTTCCAATTCCTCAACTTTAACTTTGGCATCTATATGGTCTCTAGAATCAGCCTGGGCCACCTTTCCTGCAATGTGAGCCAGGAAAACCATTGTGGCATTGTTAGTCAGTGGTAAGGCCTGACTGGCGGAAGATTCCACGCTTGCCGGAGTATCAGGAGCACTTGAATTACGACGTGAAGACTGTGATTGTGCAGTGGAACTGTTTGATGCCTTATGAGAAGAAGATGAGGTCAATGGATATTGAGGGATTTGAGATGAGTAGTTTGACTGCGCAACCTGAGGTGGGACCTGTGGAGGGACCTGTGAAGACGTCTGAGGAATTAGTGGTTGATTTAATGGCTCTTGTTGCTGTAATTCCACTGGGTCATGTCGAATCGGTTGGCCGAACACTGCTGTTGGAGGAGCTGTCTGTATTGGAATTGCAGGCACCGCGGAGATCTGATTATTGAGCTGCCCTGGTGTGGGTTGTGAGAGCCCATAGACTTGAATAGGTGCCGATGGTGCCGACGATGTCTGTAGTTGTGTTGTAAATTGGTTAACAGAACCTGTCAATGGGATGAACTGGGTATTCTTTGATATGACAGATGCCTCGGAAGGAACGGCAGAGTAAGACCTCGTACCTGACTTGGTCCCACGCTTACTTTCTATGAAGACACATTCCTTACGTTCTCTTTTGCATCTAGCACAAGGAGGCCCATGTGGGTTCTCAGGATCACCGAGATCGCACTTGACCTTCCTTGTCCGACAATTCAAACACGCGAGGTAGCCCCTCTTAAACCTACGACGTTTTGGAGGTGGGTTTGACATGAAGAGGAAGTGGCCCTAAAACGGGAAAGATAGGGCTGGGTAGATCTGCAGGGTTAAAAAAGAAAAAAAAAAGTTCAGAATTCAGGAGGTGGAAAAGTTGGTTGTGGAGTCGCGTGGAGATAGATAGTAACTACAATGGTTGAAAAATAAGGGTTAAATGAAGGTTTGGAGAATAGATAAATATGATTAGTAGATACGAACAGTTTTAGTTACAGGATATCCACAGATATCTAATCTTTACCAAGGAGGGATGATTGGAATGATTTACCGAAGGAGGGTAACGGTGACTAAAAATAGTGCAGACGTACACAGGCAGGGCAAAAAATTAGATGGCAAACTTCTTAGTCCACTCTCTAGCAGTGGCCTCGTACTTTGGACGATCAGTCTTGTAGACATGTGCGATTTCAGGAACCAATGGATCGTCAGGATTAGCATCGGTAAGTAAGGAGCAGATTGAGAGTAAAACTTTAGAGATTGTCAAAGCAGGAGACCATTGATCCTTTAAAATATCGAGACAAATGTTACCATTGGAGTTGATGTTTGGATGGTAGATCTTAGTTTGGAACTGAATCTTTGGAGGTTTGAATGGATAGTCTGTAGGGAAGTGAATGCTGAGGAAAAAGACACCACCTGCGTATGGCGAATCAGATGGTCCCATGATAGATGCTTGCCAGTGATAAACATCGTCACCAACCGGTCCTGCCGAGCATTGAGATGGAGGATCCTTAGACAAATCACTCAACTCTTTGGCTATTCTTTTCATACTCATCTTTGTAGTTCTTGTTTTATATGTATCTTGCGCACGAGTCTTCGATTCTCGCTCTTAATTAATAAACTTTCTAGGAAGAACAAGTTGTGCTTAGGTGGGAGAAAGAAAGGTTTTTCTTTGCAGCAGGGTAACCAACTTGAATTCCAGAAATTTCTCAG
The DNA here is from genome assembly GCA_030574155.1 of Xiuguozyma insectalens. Taxonomy (NCBI): domain Eukaryota; kingdom Fungi; phylum Ascomycota; class Pichiomycetes; order Pichiales; family Pichiaceae; genus Xiuguozyma; species Xiuguozyma insectalens. The sequence continues at coordinate 53,805 of JAJMEL010000030.1, read as the reverse complement.
AAACAATTAATGGGACGATCGTCCCGTCTCAACTCGACACAGGTGTATGGGTTTGGCAAGCGTGTGAAGGGACTATATCACTGTGGCAGAAGACACCCATATATGTCCAGCTAAAGTAGTAAATGGATACCGGTTTCTGCAACGTCCTCATAACCTGTTCACAGAATATACTCATTGCGATCTCCGCATCAACTCTCTTATACCTTCTCCTTATATCACCACCATATACTCTTCCCTCCCCTATCTCTTCCTTCTTCTATCTCCCCCCATCTTCTAACCTCCCACCTCCCTATTTTTCACTTCTCCATTATTTTTTTATCTTCTCCCTCTTTATACATCTCTCTCTTCTTGAAGTATCCCTCCCATCAATATGTCTGGGGAAACTTCTTTAGAGATTTCACCGGATCTCAAACTGGCAGCATTCGGTGAAGATTCTGATAAAGTGATTCACTCTGTCAAGTCCTCCGTTGACCCAGATTCCGATGATCTTTTAGATATTAAACATTGGTCAGAATTGGGAGAGTTTCTCGATAAGGTCGAAGAGACTCCTCGCGATTCCGATCCAATCAACTCTCGAAACCCATTGCAACAGCCTCTTGTCTATCGCATCTGTAACCATTGTGATAATCCTATTTTGGCAACCAGTATGGCAAATCATTTGAAGACTTGTGAACAATTGAAGAAAAAGCGCGCCGAAACCGTCCAAAAACAATCATCAAAGTCAGAAACTAACGGTGCATCGATTGAATCAAAACAAGCAACCGCAACTACTGCAACAGCATCTACTTCAGCAACAACTTCTACAACAACTTCTGCCACTGCGAAGAAACCTGCTACTCATAGGAAACGAAAAGATGCTACACCAGATGGATCTTCGAAACCTGCCAAGAAACCGAAAAAGGCCAAAAAATCCAAACGTGCCAAAAGTTCTCGTTCCAAGGGACCTGTCGATGTGGAAAGACAATGTGGTGTTCCTTTACCTAACGGTGGATTCTGTGCTCGATCTCTCACTTGTAAAACGCATTCAATGGGTGCTAAACGTGCCGTCCCTGGTCGTTCAGCTCCATACGATGAACTGTTGGCAGCTTATCAACGTAAAAATCAAGCAAAGATCGGTGCCGCAGCAGCTGCAGCCCAGCAGGCCCGGGACGATGCTGCACATGCCACTAATATTCCTATAGACGATGAAGAAGAGACTCATCAAGTCCTTGAAGGTGTTTCCAAATCCACTCCATGGCCCATTGAACGTAAAGTTATCTTACCTACTAGGATGAGACAGCATTATCTGAGGATGCGTGAAATGTTTGCAGGTGCCATTTTACCAAGGGTTTCAAACAACCCACTGGGACCTTTGCAAGGCCGTGCAGCCATTGTGGATGTAGACAAGTCTACAGACTATCTTTACCCTGTTCGTGTCCAACGGCCAAGAGCTACACGGAAAGATGCGAAATCGGTTGGTGTTGCTGGTAGAATGTCTCAATCTCCACAGCCAAGATCTCAGACGGGTACTAGGATGACTGCAGCACAAATGCAAAAACTGGCTCAACAGAGAACTCTTTTGCAACAGCAGAAACTTATGGCTCAAAAGGGTTCGGGCCAGGTCCCAGTCGGTACAAATGGGAACGTTGTTTCAACACCTGCAAGCCTAAGTGCTCAACAGCAGAGAGCCCATCAGCAACAACAACAACAGCAACAGCAGCAAACAGTCAGACTATTACAGGCAAAATTGGCCCAGCTCACTCCACAGCAGCGTCAACAGTTTTTGCTACAACAGCAACAGCGCCAGTTGCTTCGTCAAAGACAGCAGCAAGCCCAAAAGCATCAGCAGCAGCAACAACAACAATCGCAACAACAATCTCAGCAGCAGATGTATGGTTCTCAGCAGCAACAACAGCAACAACAACAAGTGTACAACAACGGTATGGGTTTCTAATCGCTGATCGTTCTACCCATCTACCCTTCTACTCTCACTTTACTATCCGTTTATTCTATGTACATGTATGTATAATTACATGAGATGTCCCATTTACCCTAATTTCAAGCTCTTTTTTACTTCTCTTCCTTGCTTATCTTCCTTACTTCTCCTTCACCTGCTTTTCCCTCTCGTTCTTTTCCTTCATCACCTTCTCCATCGCCTCCGGCTTCAACTCCAATGGTGCAACATGGTCGCTGTATCGAACATTGATGAAACTCTTATGCTTCCAGTTCCCGTTCTCGTCGAAGTTATCGGGATTTGGCGGCGAAACCTTTATCAGCTGATAGTCTCTCAATAGATATATACCGTAGGAGAACCCAAGGACCAATCCCACAGTCATAACATTGAATCTACCCCCAATACTCTTATGGCTGGCCATCTTTAAAAGTGATGCTTAGAAGTTAAAGTGTTTTTTTTCGTGGGTTCTAGATTCTTTCCCACTTAGATAACACACATGTCTTCCTTACCTAAACGTATTATTCGAGAGACCGAACGTCTTTCTTCAGACCCTGTGCCAGGTATCACCGCTGTGCCTCACTCGGATAACTTGCGATACTTTGATGTGACCGTGGACGGACCGGAAGGTTCCCCATACGAGAACGGTAAATTCAAGCTCGAACTATTCTTACCTGAAGAGTACCCAATGGTGGCACCTAAGGTGCGGTTCTTAACTAAGATCTATCATCCAAACATCGACCGTCTTGGAAGGATCTGTCTTGATGTTCTCAAGAACAACTGGTCTCCAGCATTGCAAATTCGGACCATTTTACTCTCTATTCAAGCATTATTGAGCTCTCCAAACCCAGACGATCCATTGGCAAACGAGGTTGCTGAAGAATGGAAGAGCAACAACGCCAACGCTATAGCGACTGCTCGTCAGTGGACTAAGCAGTATGCCAGTGATGATCAGTGATGTCAATGGCACTGCCTTCAAACTATATTGGAAAATACTCGCATTTAATATACGTACATACTATCAATCCCTAAAGGTGGCTTCTGTAGCCAACTGTAGTCCTGGATTTCCGAGAAACAACTTCACCTTGCCAAACACCTTCAATAACGTCCGCAATATCTTCCACATACGTCAATTGAATTCCCAGTTTGCTTTGAACCCATTCTTCTGGTGCTTTGAAAGGATTTTGTACTTTACGCCTCTTCAACATATCCTCCTCATCCTCATTTAAAACGCTCAGCAGTTCTCTGGCCTTAGACCGATCCTCAAAACTAGCGACATAATCCTCAATGATCGACTTTCTGTTTAGTCTAGGAACTAAGACCCGATTGATCTTTCCCGTCATATGAGCTCCAAGTAACTTCTCCTTAAGTCCTCCAATCGGCAACACTTTGCCCGTCAATGTAATCTCGCCTGTCATTGCAAGGTCTGATGGCACCGGTTTTTGAAGCAGTAACGATAATAAGCATGTAGTCATTGTAATTCCTGCAGATGGTCCATCTTTTGAAACTGCTCCCTCGGGCACATGCAAATGTATTTCCGTATCGTTATACCGTTTTTTCAATAATGCATCGTCCAATGGATGTCCTGGGTTCTGAATAAGTCCTTCGTTCAACATGTATCCAACCAAAACATCAGCAATTTTGGCACTTTCTAAGAGAACGTCTCCTAACTGTCCTGTACATGATAGTCCCTTGGATCCTGGTAAACCCACCATTTCGAATTTTAGTAGTGATCCAGATCCATCCGTGTTGTATGATAATCCATTCGCTGTACCATACAGCTCTTGCACATCAGTGACTTGCTTGCCAAAGGTTTCAGAATCGTTCAAATGTTGTGGCATTCCAATATACTTTGGCAAATCCATTATGGTCACATGTGACGTATAACCGCTTGGAAGTGCATCCTCATCGTCATCAACCAGTTCTGTAAACTCAATCGCTTTACTTCGGCAAAGTGATGCAACCAGCCGCTCCAAATTTCTGATACCAGATTCCCTGGTATAGTCGGTGGCAATCTTCATGATTGTATCGTTATCGAGATCAACAGCATTCTTTGGTAACGCATTTCTTTCAATTTGACGTGGCAGAATATACTTTTGGCAAATCTTCACTTTTTCATAGTAACTGTAACCAGCCAATTCTATCACCTCCATTCTATCCATTAATGGAGGGCTGATTTCCCATTGATCATTGGAAGTGCAAATAAATAGTATCTGGGATAAATCGATAGGGAATCCGATGTAATGATCTTGGAAACTAGTGTTCTGCTCGGGATCAAGGACTTCCAAGAGTGCGGCTTCAGGGTTTCCTGCACGACTGGCACCGCTGATCTTATCAATTTCATCAAGGAGGATAACTGGATTGCTAGATTGAGCCCTGCGAAGTGCCTGCACGATCAGTCCAGGAATCGCGCCAACGTACGTTCTTCTATGTCCTTTCAAATCTGCAAAATCGTTCATTCCACCCAAAGAAATACGCTGGAATTTGCGTCCCAATGTAGTGGCAATAGACCGAGCCAATGATGTCTTACCCACACCAGGTGGGCCTGTGAGAAGAAGTATTGGCGCTTTTGCTGTTGGACTATGCAATTCCTGTGACTGTTTATGTGCCTTGACTCTAGCTTCGAGCTTCAAGACTGCAATATACTCCAGGATTCTTTCCTTAACACTCTCCATGCCATAATGATCATGATCAAGCTGTTTCTTTGCTGAGGACATGTCAATGTTCACCGAAATTGTTTCGAAATCATCCAATTTCTGCCATGGCATATCATAAATGACATCTAGGTAGTTCCGTGTCACTTGATACTCGGAACTACTTGGAGACATCCGTTTCATCCGCTTGAAATCACCCTTAATCAGCCGCTTACCATCTTCAGTTATGTGGTACTCGTCAATATGATCCACAAAATCCTTGATTTTCTCCAATTCAGGGTCTTCGTCGTCATCTTGAGAATCGCCACCTATGATGTTACTATCATGGCTTGTAATTCTCTTCTGTGGTTGACTGGAGATATCTTGCAAAAGGAGTCTCAACGATTTGACGTATCCACTAATAAACCGAGCGCGTGTCAATCCCTTGTCACCACTTTGTTGCTCAGTGGTCTTCCATAGCTCCAAAACATAGTCCATATCCAAATACTCTTCGAAAAGACGGTTACCAAATGAAATACACTTTTCTAGTTCATTCAGTTGCTCTAAGGAATCCATTTGGCTCAAATACCTAACACGTTGTTTGATACTGAAAGGGAAAACTGCCATTAAGACATCATTCAAATCATAGATCTTGGCCAAATCGGTTTCTTCCATGGATTCGTAATACTTGATCAACCGTCTCAATCCGACATTCTTCTCGGCTTCTGATAGTTGTCCATAAAGTAAAGTTGCCAAAGGTGATAATCTGTCGAAGACTTGTTTAAGGTGCTGATCGGTCATTTTTTTGGACATGTTCGAATAGTTGTCGAGGAAGTGATCCACATTACGATACAGTCGTAAGATGTCGGGAATCAACTCGTATGCTTTTATATGTGGTTGTTCCGTATTTAACTTGACAAAGCATGCCACCTCATTGTTATCAGTGATAGACTCCGTATGTGCTCGATAAACAGCCTTGAGTCCGATAATCACACTACTCTCGTTGATTTCAACGTCTGTAAGCTGACAGATAGTGGCAACTGGGGTCACTGAACCCTCCTTAAATGCAAACCCTGGAATGCATGCTATAGTTGGAGTATCAGACACACACTTATCTGTATTACCAATTAGTTTCATACCCTCTGCTGCCTCTTGTGATAGTGGTAAGGCATTCTTGGAATACTCGGCGATATCTTGGATTAGCCGTTCGCTCAACATATCAGGAACGGTGCTGAATCTGGAAAGAAGCGACAGTCCGTCCTCGGCACTCATCAATGTCTTGTATGTGACACCAGGCATGTAAACTATGCGATCATCAAGTTGCAGACATGGTAAACATGCTGTAATAAATGAATCTTTGCCCATATTTGAGGAAGAAGAAGTGATCGTTAAAGGGTCAAAAACATTTAAAGCGGGGTCGAGCTTTTCTACTGATAAGGAAGGGACTTGGACTTACTTTCTTTTTTTTCAAAATTATGTTTAGCAGTGAAATTAAATTAGGGCAATGATCAGTACTGGTGAGTATGGATGGCGTTAACGTGCTCGACCTTGATAAGAGGTCTGTATTTTGGTTGCCACATTTGGGATTCGACCCAAGCAAGGCACTTCTTAAAGTCTCTTGGGACTTGAACTTTACCACCAGATGGAGATTCTTCGTTCTCAACCTGAGCGACACCTTCCTTGATAGCTTGAAGGATGACGGCAGTGGCGATTTTAGCAGAGGTAGAATCAATGGATTCAAGGTCTGGGAGAAGACCAAGCTTGTAATTGTCGGCCTCGACGGCTGGAGACATAGAAGCAAGTTGATCGACAGCAGCGGAAACCATAGTGTCAGAGATAACACTACAACGAGAAAGAACAGCACCGAGACCAATACCAGGGAAGGCGAAACAGTTGTTGTTTTCAGAGATGACGTGATCCTTGACTGGTGGGAATGGAGAACCGGTAGCGACCAAAGCCTTGTATTCGGTCCATTCGAGAGCATCAGCTGGCTTAACTTCACAAAGTCTGGTTGGGTTAGACAATGGGAAGATAATTGGTTGAGGGTTGTGCTTGTACATCTCTTTAAGAGCAAGTCTAGTGAATGCACCTGTTTGAGTAGAGCAACCAACCAAAACAGTTGGTTGAACCTTGGCAATGACATCAACAAGAGATTTGGTGTTGATACCTTCCCAGTCGGAAGCCTTCTTGGCGTAACCCATTTGGGCTGGAGATGAGACATCGTCCATGTTGTCCAAGATCAAACCATAACGGTCCATACAACTGATCTGGCCACGAGCCTGCTCTTCGGTGGCACCATGGGATTTCATGTGGTTGACGATTTGATCGGCAATACCGAGACCTGCAGAACCAGCACCAAAGATAAGAACCTTAGCGTCGGTCAATTTACGGTGAGTAACGGTCAAAGCGGCCATCATAGAAGCCATAGCAACGGCACCAGTACCTTGAATATCATCGTTGAAGCAAGGATATTGATGTCTGTATCTTTCAAGGACAGGTCTAGCAGTGGTAACACCGAAATCTTCAAAGTGGACAACTGCGTGTGGATAACGCTTGTGGAAAGCTTGCATAACCTTTTCAACGAAGTCGTCGTAAGTCTTACCACGAATACGTGGGAAACGGTTACCCATGTAGAGCTCATCTTCGAGCAATTTCTTGTTGTTAGTACCGACATCAAGAACGGCAGAGAGAACTCTACCAGGGTGAAGACCAGCACAGAGAGTCATAAGGGAAGCCTTGGCAACACAGATACGGACACCACCGACACCTTGGTCACCAATACCGAGAATACCTTCAGAATCAGAGATAACAATGTAATCGATATCCTTATCCTTACCGAATGGAGCCAATCTGTCTTCAATTCCGTCTGGATCGTTAATATCGAGGAAACAACCTTCGGGCTTACGGAAACGAGCAGAGTAAGCGATAATGGCATCACCTTCAGTTGGAGTGTAGACAATTGGGAGCAATTCACGGATGTGGGAACGAACAAGCTTGTAGTAAAGGACCTTGTTCTGAACACGCATAGAAGTACAGAAATCACTCCATGCAAGTGGGGTGGTCATATAGTGAAGTTGGCTGTAGGCTCTTTCAACCTGTTCATCCAAAGTGTTAACCACTGGTGGTAAAAGACCAGTCAAGTGGAAGGCAGCTCTCTCTTCCAAAGAGAAGGCAGAACCTTTGTTGAAAAGCGAAGAATTCAAAAGTTGGAATCCAGAAACATCACACTCGATTGGACCGGTAGCTGTAAGCCGGGTCTGTTGAGGAATGGCATCGTCATCGTTGTAACTCATCTTGGATGGATTGACTGGTGTTAAAGTTATTTTTTTTCGCAAACTAACCTGTAAACACTAAGTTGGAATAAGTCAGAACGCAGTTATCACGATCTTCAAACACCTCTAATGAGTGTCTGTCACCTTGCAAAGATTAATATGTGGACATCACTCTAATTTTATACACGCAGAAAGCTCCGGGAATTTTTTCGTAGGATCCCGGGATCCTACGGTAATTTTCCAAATTTGGAACCATCCCGCTGAACACCACATAAATGCTACCGACAGTTAAATACCTTCTCTTTTCCAAACTTTTCTATACATAATTCCAACCACTATGTTTGTTGAGTCTGTCTTCTTCTACTATTGAATTTTCGTCTTACTATGGTACATATTAATATCCATTTGAGACACTTCTTGGCTGTATTTCAAACCCTTTAAAATAGATCCTGCGGCCCAAAAATTTTTTTTTCACCGTGCATCCGTTTACGCGAAAAAGTGGTAAAGTAAGCCAAGTTACCCTCAGGTTTGGATGATTTGGACAGTTTAATGGGGAATATGGTATAGATTGCGCAATTGTGATGCATCATTGGGATTATGCGGAAGATAACATTCGGATATACACTTTTTGGTGTGTCAAAGGCCGGTACTGATACCTATATTACACGTTTCAGGAGAAGGAGAAAGCCGCGATGAAATCCTGGCTCTGCGATGAATTTCCTTATTGGGACAACTAATACTGGTACCTCTAAAGTACTAATTTGGAGAAGTCAATATAGAGAGGGGTGGTAGTAGGGAGATGTGGCAGGTAAAAAGTCGTTGTTCCAACAGTTCCAGTGAATCCAGTTGTAGTACTAAAATATTGTAGAATTTGGGCTCGTTTAACCCTACTTTGTGTGACTCTTCATTCGCACGTTCATTCATCACCTCACTAGTTAATAACGCGGAGTTTTGCAGCTTTTCCCCGTCGGAGAAGGCAGGAAGAAAAAAAAAATCATAGTGCTAGCAGGCTAGCTAACTATGGCAGATCGCAAGCTATTTTTAATTTCCAAATCACTGTCGAAGCTGCTACGACATCAAGCTGTTAAAGAGAACCTGACCATTGATGAGCATGGGTTTGTCTCTCTGGATGAAGTATTACAACATCGGTTTTTAAAATCTCTGCAAGCTACACCGATGGATGTTTTCCAGGTCGTTGCCAGTAACGATAAGAAACGGTTTAAGATAGTTGATCTAGAGGGGAATGAAGTTATGGAGTATAAGCCAGGCCAGGATTATCTTATATGTGCATTACAAGGTCATTCGATCAAAACAGTGACCGATTCGTATGAGATGACTCCATTGAAAGAGCTGCCCAAACAGATTATCCATGGCACGTTCACTGAAAAATTACCCCACATTTTGGAGTCCGGAGGGTTGAGCCGAATGGGTCGGAATCAAATACATTTCACCGATGGTCACGGAGTAAGTGGAATCCGCAAGAACGCAACAGCTTTAATCTATTTGGATGTAGACAAGTTAGCAAATAGCCCTATAAAATTCTATCGATCTGGCAATGGTGTCATATTGACTGAGGGTATAGACGGTATACTCCCTAAAGAATACTTTCTTAAAATCACAGACCGGGATGGTGAAGAAATAAAGCAATTACATACCTGATTCGTTCATATGTTGTATTATAATTGAGCAAAGCCATTACATATGCTTACTTATCGTTAAAAGTCAACAAAGGTATCATATCTGTCGAAGGACAGGCCTTCTTGAAGTAACGATGTGTTAACAACTCGTCCGCAGTGGCACGATACTTCATCTCCACACAGAGACAAACACTCAAGAAATCCATCAAATCGTCGCTGAGTCTCTCTGGATGCTTCAGCGTTGGTGTACCATTCGAAACAATCAAATACAAGGCCTTCAATGGTTCCTCGTTCATGTATGGTGGTTCACCTTCAATCATTTCAATAGCCATAATACCAAGAGACCAAATATCGATCTTTTCATCATATGCCTTCTGGCGAACCACCTCTGGTGCCATCCAGTATGGAGTTCCCACCATGGTAACTCTTTTGGCCTTATCGTTGGTCAACCTAGCACAGAATCCGAAATCGGTGATCTTGACGTTACCGTGAGTATCTAACAAGATGTTATCCGACTTTATATCTCTGTGAATAATGTTCTTATGATGCAAGAATTGAAGTCCCTTTGTCGTTTCTAGACACACGTACGAGATCTGTTCCTCTGTTAACCGTGGGTTGTTCTCAATCACGTCGATCAATGCACATTCCATGTAGTCCATAACCACCCACAAATCAGATGATCCATTCAAGTACGCTTCAATAAAGTTGACAATGTTACGATGGCGAGAGTCTTTCATGGCCAGAATCTCATTGACAATCAATTCTTTACGTCCTTGCTTGCTCAGATCAATCTGTTTAATAGCAACTTGTTGCCCACCTCTGCGAAGAGCTCTTGCCAGATACACAGATCCGCATGCACCTTGGCCAGCTTTCTCGATAACTTCAAAGTTATTGGTAGGGTTGGTGTTGTTGACAACACTGCGAAGTTTAGCCAAGATCTGGTCATCGGTGAGTGATGACATACGTTTCTCATGAAGTTTAGCTTTGGACTCCTTACGAGGTGACTGTTGAGGTCTGGCTTGCAATTGTGACAAAGGAGAGTTGTTCTTAACTTGAAGAGGTTGTTTTTCTGGTTGTTTGGTAGCCACGTTTGCATTTGGATGAACTCTGAGCTTCGAAGTCTGGAGAGCAGGTGGATTAGGTGGCAGATTTGCCGATGGTTTTCTAAGTGGAGCCTTGACTTGTCCTTCAGGCGAGCCTCGCGTAACGACCTGCGTATGAGGCACCCTTTGATTTGGAGATGTCTGTTGTGGTCCGGTCCTCGCAGTAGGGTAGTACCGATGTTGTTGCTGTTGTTGCAACTGAGCAGCAGACGGCTTGTGAGGTTGTGTGTGTGGGTACGTCTGCTTCTGTTGTTGTTGCTGCTGTGGGCGTACTTGTGATGGAGGTTGAGGAGCGGATCTCATTGGAGCGTATAGATCCTTGCGGGGAGGAGAGTTTCTAGCATTCTGTGTGTGAGGAGGAGGAGGTGCAGGTCTGCGAGGTTGGAACTTATCAGGAGTGGAATATGGCTTTGTGATTTCAGTAAGCATGCGTTGGCTGCGTTCCTGAGAGTTGCAGAATTTATCCTGATAGGCCAGCTCTGGAGTGACCATCTCAGAGTATGTATTGAGAACGTCGATGACAGCACCTGGGTCGGCAGCAAAGTCTTCATAGGTGATATTAGAACTCTTGAGCAGAGCGACCCATTCTGGGGGAATACCTTTCACTTTGAAAGAGCCATCTGTTGGGTCGTAAGAAACTTGAGCTTCGTGAGTGACTTTAATAGGTTTGGAGAAACCTTCCTTTGGACATTTGGCTAAGATAGAATCGATCCACATATTAAGATCCTGTTCACTCTTGAGAGCCACATAGGTCGACTTGGAACGATGCACAATCTCGATACAATGTTGACGCAATTGGTTTTTAAAACAGTTGGAAATGTGTAAAAGTGGGATCCTGTCCCACAACTCCGATTTGTCTTCATTCTTGTACAACTCGATGCTAGTATCGGATAGAACCATGTATTTTTTCGGCCAGCGAAATGACATCAATCCTTCATCTTTAACTTGAGCCCATCCTTCCTTCCTGTGCACGGTAGTATGTATCCTACGCGTAGAAGATCCGTTTGATGACGCTGACGATGCTGACGAATTCTTGCTATGATATGCTCCTTGCCCCTGTAGTTCGGAACTCGCCTTGGTTTTACCCATTATCTGTGTCGACATCAACTGAGGAGGTGGCGGCGCATGGCCTATGTTAGTGAACGCTGTGTTATATGACATTGCGTCTCCTCGTTAAACGAAATATAATAACAATAAGTTATTGTCAATAGTGAACAGTAGAAAGTTAAAAATCTGTAAATCAAGATTTTGTAAGTTTACCCAAAAGGAGGGGACAGAGGAAAAATAACGCCAAATTGGGATTTAATACGCACGAAGGAGGGAGTACTGATATATCAGGCAATAAAAAAAATACGGGAGCAAGATAGTAATGCAGAAGTGGAAAACAAAGATGGTTAGCCCATTGTTATTTGTCTTGTTTACAACTTGTTCCACAATCTCGAGTATTGTCTTCTTTTGGTACAATTGCTTTTAAATCTGCAATCGACCCCTGTCGGACTTGAAGGGGAGGGGTGGAGACACGAGGCTGAAGCGCGTCAGCAAAAAAAAAAAACAAAAGTAGTAATAGAGTTGCTTACTTAATCAGGTAGTGTTAGAAATCAGGGACTGGACTGGACTTGTGGCTGACAGTGATGAGGATGAGGGGGAGGCAGCGAGGGAGGTTTGGTCGGCAGTTTGGTCGGCAGCTTGTTCTGTCTGTTCTTCATTCATCACATCCTCCGGCTCGCCAATATCCGAACAGTCTAGGGAAGATGAGCTCAATGTCGGAGTGGTCGTCGCAGGGAAGTCTTGGACATGCCTCGCCGTCTCAGCTCTACTCAGTGAGGCACACAACGAATCGCGTCGAACTAGAATTGCAGCTGTATCATGTCGAATGCACAGTCCACCCATACTGCCATTGCGTCTGAATGAACAACTTTCGATCCGACTGCTCCCTTCTGTCTCTCCAAATAGTTGGCGTCGTATTCTTCTATACAGTCCTCCGAGAGATCTGGAACCGGGTCGGCGGGCCCTGCTATCGACGGCTTGCTCGCGCAGCGGGGGGTCAGAAGAACCTGATAGTTGCCGTTCCGGCGATTGTTCCCGTTCCGGCGATAGTTCTCGTTCTGGTGATCTCCCCCTCCTTGATGACCTCCCTCTCACTTCCTCCCCCTCTTCTCTCCTGGTAAACCTTCGTCCTCTCCTATGAGCCTGCCAGACCTCTCTCGCTGACGACATCGATATCTTCTTTGATATCTCATCCAACCCACTATAAAATCCGAACGGATCATCGGCCACTTCCAAATCTTCTAGTTCTTTGCGTAAGGTCCTGATCGATGTGTATTCCGGTAGCATTATATCCTTCATGAGGTGCCACAGAGAAAAGATTATTGGGAATCCTTGATCGAGGCGCCAAATGCCTACCAGGAAAAAAAGTTATCGGCTTCCAGATTAGGAAACAGGTATGTGTTGGGATTCCAGGTGCAGAGATAGACAACATAGTCTCCCACATGCTTACCCTACCTCCCCTGCACAACTGGACAGGTATTTCTATCAAGATCTGTGATCAGCTTCTATTGCATACACAACTACGATATATCGTTATCATCATATCCCTTTATCATCTCCCTCTATCAACTCCCCCATACGCCTTCTCCCCTACTCCCGTACCCCACCCCCACTCTATTATTTATTGACTTTTGAAAACTATTTCCTTCCTCCGCCCCCTCTCCAGCTTCATCTTATCAACAGATCAGCTATGAACGAGGATTCAGTGCCGAGCCCCGCAGGATCCAGCGCCTTTTCGGAAATCTTCGACCAGTACATGGTGTCGACCAGTTGGAATGGAGACGATCAAACCAATAGAGTTCCAATTCCATCTGACAACCACCCACAGTCCCCCGTTGGTTTCCCTCCTTCACCACATGCTGCTGTTTCATCTTTGCATTCGTCTTCCTCGGTTTCTCCTGATGATGACAGTATAGAATCGATCGAATCGCCGGAACTAGAGACACAACAAGCAGAGCCCCAGGATCTACCGGACCCAATTCCACAACCAACAGTGCCATCAGCAGTACCACCAGTGCCATCAGTACCTGTTAACAGGAACAACTGGGACGAACGTGGTGCTGCGCGAATTGTTACAACTCAAACAACAAACAACGGTGAAACAGTCACTAAAGTCCTCACAAAGAACATCAAAGACTACAAACTGGTGAAAGAATTGGGTGAAGGTTCCTACTCTACCGTAATGCTTGCCGTTGATAAGTCTACGGATGATCAGTTTGCTATTAAAGTTCTCGATAAGAAACATATCATTAGGGAAAAGAAAGTCAAATACGTCAACATTGAGAAGAATGCACTCAATCGTCTCAATAAAGGCCGTGGTATAGTGCACTTGTTCTATACGTTCCAGGACGAACGAAGCCTATATTTTGTACTGGACTACGCTCCCAACGGTGAACTGTTGACTTTAATCAAAGAGCATGGCACCATGAACGTCGAAAGCGCACATTATTACTCCGCACAGATCATTGATGCAATAGATTTTATGCATTCCCGTGGAGTAGTCCATCGTGATATAAAGCCAGAAAATATCCTCATCGATACCAATGGTAAAGTGCTGGTTACTGATTTTGGTACCGCCAAGATCCTCAATAAAGATTCCGATGGTAACTACCCGGAAGAGGTCCGTGCCAATTCCTTTGTTGGTACAGCAGAGTATGTCTCTCCTGAACTGCTCACCGCAAAATACTGTGGTACTCCGGCTGATGTCTGGGCATTTGGTTGCATCGTTTATCAGATGATTGCTGGTAGACCCCCATTTAAAGGCTCCAACGAGTACCAAACATTCCAGAAAGTCATGAAACTACAGTATGCATTTTCTGCAGGATTCCCAATGATCATCAGAGATCTCGTCAAACGTATTCTCGTCACTAAACCTTGTGATCGTTTAACTGTGGATGAAGTTAAGGCGCACTATTGGTTTAAAGATGTTTCCTGGGACGATATTTGGGACCAGAATCCTCCTGAAGTTACAGGACCTTATAAGATGACTGCAAAGGCCATGATGCCAATCCCTGCATTGTCTACTCCAACCAAAAGAGATAATAGACGTAAGATTTCAAGAACCTCGTCATCTCTCACCCAAAAGTCCGCAGGTAGCAGAACACCTTCAAGATCCAACACTGCTCCTTCAGATCAAAAATCTAGTGGTTTGCGTACTCCTTCTACACAATCCACTCAGTCCAGTGCAGCCGCTGCTGCATTATCAAGAGTTTCGAATGTTCAAAGTGCAGGAACACCCGGCTCAGGCAAACGGGTCAATTCAGGATCCTCTCCTGCACTATCGTATCCCCGTCCGCCAACGGTCCGCCATTACTCTGCACCTGCTCCACGTCCAGTTGAATATATCCCAGGAACTAAAATCCCAAGACCGAGATTGAACACTCGTGTCAATTCTCATACTGATAGTCATGTTTCGGCTAAATCGTTGCATACACGTGAATCGATGCTCGCAAGTATTGATCATGTGCCATCTAAATCGGCATTGGACTTGCAATGGTCTGACTTTTTTGTTGGTAGTGATGAACGTGTTTTAAAGGCTGGTATGGTCGAACTTATTAGGTATAGTACTGCTGATTTTGAAAAACGATACAAGGGAATGATGGCTGAGTCTCCTCTTGGATACAGAAGTCATGATATCATTCAAGATCCGGCGGATTCAAGTCAAGATGCTATCACATTGAAAGATGATTCTGACAAAGAAGGGGGATCTGATGATAATGGATCTACTGAAGCTGACACCAAGTCATCAAGTCATTCAACTTTCAAGATTCGAAACCTGTTTTCTAAAAACACTGCGCAGGAACCAACTGCTCAAAACAGAGTCATGGTGGTGACTACATTTGGAAGAGCGATGTTCTTCATTCAAAGTCATAAACGAACCAAGAAAAGGTATCAACTGGCTGCAGACGTTGACCTTACCAATTCCAAAGTTCACTTTGTTGAAATCATCGGTGAACGTCATCGTACTGCTGAATCACTGCGTAAAGGTACTTTTGCTATCTTATCTTCGAACTTTTCGTTATCATGCCGAGTGGATAGGCAAGACGTTGGTCAGTGGACAAACTCACTTGCTACTGCACGCCGGATTCAACAGGAAAGGGCAGCTCGTAAAGTGACCGAAAGAGAGCCAGAACCTGAACCTGAACCTGAACCTGAACATAACGTGCAGCAGTTGTCACCACCGGTTCGTCCTGGTCTTTACACTACAAAGTCATCGTCATCCACTAAGAGTGGCTCGGCATTCCAGGCGGCTTCATTGGCAGCGCAGAAATCTCCAAAGATTGCGGCCTCGGGTGGTAATGCCGACGACGACGTTCAATTGCTTTCGCCGTTGTTAGCCACTAAGTCTCCAGCTCCGGCTCCAATTATAACTGCCAAGTTGACCCGTAAACCGCCACCTCCTGTCGCTTCATACGAAAAGCAGCAGCAACCATCCAATGATAAAATGATCTCTGGAGCAATATCGAAAATGGTGGGAGAGGCTCCCGCCAGTTCATTTGGCGCCAACCCATCACACCCTGCATACAATGGAGGAGGGCGTCGTGTCACAGGTATGAATTCTAGAATGCTTTCACGCGCACGTAATCGTTAGTCTATATATCTATATATCTATGCCAATAGGTATTGCATATACTGAAGAGGAGTAGAGGCTAAATCCCAAATCCTTCATGGTGCAAGGAGGTTATAGAAGTCCATGATCGCACATGAATATCACGTGTCTCTCGTAACCCCAATATTTGAAAGAGACTATGAAAAATTTTTAAATATGTGAAGGTCTGAAAAATTTCATAGATCTTTACCTTAACCATATACCAATAATAATGGCCAAGTTTATCAAATCAGGCAAGGTTGCCATCGTCGTTAGAGGAAGATTCGCCGGTAAGAAGGTTGTTATCGTCAAGGCTTACGACAACGGTAGCAAGTCTCACCCATTCCCATACGCTATCGTTGCAGGTGTTGAGGAAGCTCCAAGAAGAGTTAGCAAGAAGATGAACGAGGAAACTATTGCTAAGAAGACTGCTGTCAAGCCATTCGTCAAGCTTATTAACTACAACCATCTCATGCCAACCAGATACACTTTCGATATTGAGTCTTTCAAGGCTTCCGTTACCGCTGATGCTTTGACCGAGCCATCTCAAAGAGAGGAGGCTAAGGCTGTTGTTAAGAAGGCCTTTGAGGAGAGACACAGAGCTGGAAAGAACAAGTGGTTCTTCACCAAGTTGGCTTTCTAAGGTCAGTGTTGGTGTTACAAACTAACTACATACAACTGGGCGGCTCTACTGTTCTAAAATAATACATTAACTCACGTATCAATAACCAATGTAGTCTAGTCTATATATCTATTATTGAGACAATGTCCATTGAACTTCAGTAATTGACACTTCATTGGCAGACTGATCGTCGTAATCGTACCATTCACCTTCACTGAGATCCACTTCTGTAAAAGATGATGTGCTCTCCACACCTGAACATTGGAATGGTCCATCAGGTTTAAATTCAACTGGTTCAACACCTCTAGCATCGATACCTAAGATTGGCACTTTCTTACCAGAGTTTTCTGCTGTGTATGATTGGAAGTTCTTTGGTATCGATAGCTCTATGTTACCATGAGCGCCACAGAATTTGCATTTATAGATCAGGTTGGCTTCCCCACGGCTTCCAGGAATCTCATATGTAGCAAATCTGTTAATTGGAATCAAAGTATCACGAATTTCCCGGCAATGGGTACATTGTAATGAAAACAGCCACTCGTAGGGCTCCTCCACAGTATCTATTGGCTTTAAATCGGTTACCCCGTCTAGTTCGGCCTGAAGATAGAGAAAAAGCATAGTGAGATCTACAACGGAGAAATTGAAATGAGATCTGCATTCTAGAGGTGATAGAGGTTACATATTGTGGTATGGGACACTAATGGATTGTAGCTCTAAGCAGTGTTGCAAGCATATATTGATGGAATTGTTTGTTTGTTTAGGGTTATCCTGTAATTATAGAATTCATGTAATTATATTTAAACAACTAGCCATTTCCAAACTATTACTGTAGTGATGCTAGTAGAAAATGGTATATAATAACTGTAGTGTTTAAAGAATGACCTAGTTAAACTTTGAATAAGACAAAGAAACTAACACAACCAGTACAAGACATCAATACAGTCATATAGCCATATCTTACGCATTCCTCCCCGTTCTTCTCCATCCTCATTTCTTCACCCCACCGAATCCTCCTCATCCTACCCTCAAATCCCGCTTCCCAATTGGGAATCACAATTTCCTACAACCGCATTGGCTTAATCGAACCACCCCAAAAAAAAACTTTAAAATCTCTCCATCACTCGTTTTTCCTCCTCTGGTATCAACATGAACTGTCTTGGACAGTTTTTCAGAAGACCGATGATGTCCTGGAGACAATCAGCTGGTCACATTGGTAATAACTTCAAACCAATGAGATTCCACATGTTTGCTAAACGTCCGATGTCCCCCAAACGGATGACTGCTAAGAGTCAGTGGACTATTTATGATGAAATGAAGCTGTGGTCTTATGGTTCTCATATGATCTTCTTCATGCTATTGCCGGTCACTGTGAAGATGGTTACCACGAAAGTGGACGTCATTCGCGATGATACACTCTCGGATGCCTCTTATTGGATGGAAGACAGCATTGATAATAAACATTTGACCGTCATACCAAAGAGTATGTCCGTGTTGGACCCAGGTATGTTAGATATATTTGCAAAATCGAAGTCTGAATTACAGACAACGATTGAAAGACAGGTCGCCAAACTGAAGGCAAAGGCAGAGGCTGCAGAGAAGACTCATATACAGACACAGGAACAAACACAGACAACATCACTTCCAGCTACTCCAGCAGATCTCCAACGCGAAATAGGAGGCGGTTACTCAATCAAGTCACCAGTGGAGAGTTTCCAAAACAGCTTACAACACTTGTACGAAGGGTACAAGTTGGGAAATGTGTCTAAAGAAGAATATGGAGCGCGGTTACAACAACTATTATCAAAGCCAGTGGTTGGTAAAGAATTGAATGAGATATACAGACAGGTGCTAAGGCAGGTCCATGGCATGCAACTGTATTCATTGGAGGATAAACTGATCAATAACACAATCTTAGCGTCTACATGCCGGAAGGATTTCCATATGAAAAAGATGGACATGAAGTATAGATTTGAACAGAAACGTAACCATCGGGCTGTGAAGCCGAACCGGTCCAAGAGAGTCGAACAATCGATGCGTCGGTCCTCGTGGTTGAACGATATGGTGATGGATTCTCATTGTGCTCGTGTGCTGGTAGAATTCGCCGCTGTTGCTAACAAGTCCAAGAGATACGTTTGCAACCTAATTGATATGATTACTGGCAGAATGGATGCCAAGAGAAGATATGAGCGGAAGGAAGTTATGGTGGAAGTGATCCGGATCCTTTGCGACTATGATCGTCTCTCTGAGGCTCGTATCGTGTTCAAACGCCTGGATAAATTGTATGGTACCGACAGAGAGTTGATGAAGAGTCTGAGAGATGTCAGAGCCAAACTGTACTAGTAATATTTATATTTAACGATGAAAAATAATTTTCCAAAATCTTAAACCTTAGAGTATCAGATCTAGGATGAAGTTCCTTACTACGAATTTTGTTAAATGTGCGGTGAAATCGTGCGATGGGACTGGAAAGGCGTTCCCATTGGAGTATAAGAACTGCCAGCTTCAACAAGAAGAGCAGGAATTCAATGTTGATTTCATAGTTTCCATGGTTAAAAGATTAGATTGGGATGCATTGGTTTCAGTGGCAGCAGATCTGGGTAACACTGCGATCCCACCACAACGGCCTGCAGATCTCACAGAGAATGAGGAAGTCTTACGCCAACTACACAGCCTGTTATTGGAGACCCAGATCATCGAAGGAGAGATGGTTTGTCAGAACTGCGGTCATATCTATTACATCAAGGACTCCATACCAAACTTCCTTTTACCGGCTCACCTTGCCAAATGAATTAATAGGATCAGAGAGTTGCGACCTAGACTCTTTGATCGTGCATATACACAATAGACGATAATATAATCATGGAGTAAGTAAGTAACTGCAGCTAGTCAGGTACTGGCTGCGCAGAGCTAGTCTAGGCCGCAATATCTAGTGAAAAATTTCGGACTAAGATACTCATCGTGTTCTGGCCGGCAGGACAGATGGTACTCAAGTTCAAGATATTGATGACATCAGAAGACATGGCACTTTCTATACAGTCTATGGCCATACAGATCCGTATCAGCATTTTCCCCCTTCGTAATACGCCAATGCAAATCAAACCGTTGTACTCAGCCTCTCTAATCACTCCCTAATCCCTGCACCCCAACAACCCCCCCTCTTCCTCCCCCCGCACTTACGGGCAGTCCGTTCCCATCTGCACGCGAAATATAACTTAAGCTTCTATGCACAACGGACCTCTTTTTCGTTAAATGACCACATATAACGAAATGGTGACCCCAACAAGAATAGATGTCACACCTGCATCGCCGATATCTGTCAAGCCGGATCCTGTGCCGTTTCCAGATCCCAATAACTCTGTGAGCAGCGATAATGGGAATGAAAACCAAGAGACCATCGATGTTCGATTAGATTTCAAATCAGGTTCGAGACCACGCAATAAGAGTGGATCACATACTGGTCCTCGCAAGCTGTCAATAGTTCGAATGTTCGTTAACAAAGACGGTCCAACGTTAGACACTGCGTCTGCAGTGAAAGGTGACGACACTTTACGAACAGAAGAGGAGGCACGCAAGTTACAACGCATCAAGAAACTGTTCAAGTTTTCCAGTACAGATTCTGTCAATGTGAACGAGGGATCCAAGGCAGCTAGAAGACAACGGAGTCTGAGCAATCGCGTGTTATCAGGGAGAAAAGTTGAGGAATGTGATCTTTCAGAACAGTCAGTTATGGATTTAGACACGGGGAATCGGACCAGGTCGAGTTCAAAAGCATCACTTTTCCAAAAGAAATTCTGGCATAGTTCTTCGAACGTTTCATCGTGCTCGGTGTCACCGCAGGTGGTCCCTGTCACCAATGATATCACAAAACATATTGGTGAACTCAGTTTAACTGCCCGAGATCACAGCAAATCCGTGAGTTCTGGTCGAAACTATTCAAGCAATGGAATCCATATCACCAAGGCTGAGGTGGGTCCGGACGATTTCGAGAAAGTTAAACTACTTGGTAAGGGAGATGTCGGCAAAGTGTACTTAGTTCGTGAACACGCATCACAGAAACTGTATGCAATGAAGATTCTCAGCAAGAAGGAGATGGTCGAACGTAAGAAAGTCAAAAGAGTTCTCGCCGAACAGGAGATTCTTGCCAAGAGTAATCATCCTTTCATAGTCACGCTATACCATTCGTTCCAGTCTGAAGATAACCTTTACCTATGCATGGAATATTGTATGGGTGGAGAGTTCTTCCGTGCTTTACAGACTCGTAAGATGCGTTGCATATCTGAATCTGATGCTCGGTTCTACGCAGCCGAAGTCACTGCAGCTTTGGAATATCTTCATTTAATGGGATTCATCTATAGAGATCTCAAGCCTGAAAACATTCTATTACATCAAAGTGGCCATATCATGCTCTCAGATTTCGATCTGTCAAAACAGACCGATCATATTCACGGACCTGAAATCGTTTGTGGAAGCTCTCATTCATCATTACCACAGTTAGACACCAACGCATGCACAGATGGATTTAGAACGAACTCCTTTGTTGGAACCGAAGAATACATTGCTCCTGAAGTCATCTGGGGCAAAGGTCATACATCTGCTGTCGATTGGTGGACCTTGGGAATCTTCATATATGAGATGGTGTTTGGTGTCACTCCATTCAAAGGATCCAAACGGAACCAGACATTCGCTAATATCCTCAAGAACGACGTCCATTTCCCTGACTATAACAGCATGTCAAGCAGCTGTCGAAACCTCGTCAAGAAACTGCTCATCAAGGACGAAACCAAACGTCTTGGCTCTCACTCGGGCGCTTCCGAGATTAAATCGCATCCTTTCTTTAAAAACATTCAGTGGGCCTTGCTACGCAATCAGAACCCACCATTGGTCCCTATGGTTACAAAAAAACGGTCAAACTCTCATTCACGTCCTCTCGATGGTAAACTATCGGACGAACCTTCTTCAGCTAGTGGTTCAGATCATGCTACTCCAGGCACTGAAAAGGAAGATCCATTCGCTAATTTCAACTCTATAACGATCCAACATGAGGATGAGGACAGCCAGATTCTTGGAGATGACACAGTCCTTGGTGAAATCACCTATAAAAGTACTTCAAGTCCAAACATGACTAAGAAGTTCCTAAAGATATAAGACATTACAATATAGAAGTCACAGATATATTACTCTATCATATACCAAAGTCGTTCGAGATTGGAACTATCTGACACAGCATCTCTAGTCGCATTGACAAGTGCACGCGTTGACTTAACGTTCCAACTGCGTTCGAAATCTTTGGAGATCTCTGTAGCTCTCCGGGCAATACTGTCAGATATTGATGCCAGTTTCGCACAGTTCACTCCATACGACTTGTTGCAGGCACCTTTAGTCAACTTGTATGTAAAGAATAATCCATCATCTTTTCCATGGTATCCCAAATGACAGTTACGTGCAACTCCCGCAGTATTCCTTTCAAATGATTGTAAGTTTTGGAAATGGGTGATGAATAGCACGAATGGCTTCTTATCATTGCATAAATAGTCCAATATCGCATATGCAATGGCACATCCATCAACAGAACTTGTACCTCTACCAATTTCATCTAGTAACACCAATGACTTGTTGGTACATTTCTCTAAGATGGAACTGCACTCACTCATTTCAACTTGGAACGTCGACTGTCCCTTTAAGATATCATCGTATGCCCCCATACGAATGTGGATCGAATCAAATATCCCCAGTTTGCTACCTGAACTTGCAGGAATGTAGCATCCAATCTGGGCCATGATCACCACCAGTGCAATTTGTCTGATGAAAGACGATTTACCACCCATATTAGGTCCAGTAATAATCGTTACACGTCCATCATCCACCGTGGCATGGAAAGAGTTGGGAATA
Organism: Xiuguozyma insectalens; assembly: GCA_030574155.1. Lineage (NCBI taxonomy): Eukaryota > Fungi > Ascomycota > Pichiomycetes > Pichiales > Pichiaceae > Xiuguozyma > Xiuguozyma insectalens. The sequence continues at coordinate 31,084 of JAJMEL010000030.1, read as the reverse complement.
TAGTTGGGCCGAAGTGCCTCCGTGATAGGATTACGTGCATCATGGATAGATATCATGGGAGTATCTACCAATTCTGGTCTTGAATAGCCAGTCGATGAAGAAGCCACGACAAGAGAAAAAAGACAATCTAACATAGCCAAGTCACGTATTGTCTTGCTCAATTGAACGAAATCAGAATCGATCTTTTCAATGAACACTTTAAAGCATTCATCACACGCAACTTTTAAACATTCCTTGTGGTAGAGCCATTGCTTATAAAGCTTGATAACGGCCGGAGGTCTGAATCTGGAAATCGATTTAGTTCCATTAATCTTGATCCAATCTTTTGGTAGCTCTTTAACATGTGTATTGCGAACCTCCACAAGGAACGGTTCCGAGTTATTGGTGACAAAAGTCAACTTTGGTCGACCCAGTTGTTTCTTGATGCTTTCTAATTCGGAATCAAGAAGTGCTTCGTCTTCAGCGATGGATTGCATATGCGTGGCAATCTTTTCATAATCATAAAACTTCGTTCCAAAGTACTTGGTCACATGAGCTTCTTCATCTTGAGTATCCATTGCAGAAGGTGAATAAATCATTTCCAAAAACCCATGGAACTGTTGCAACCTGTCACCTAACTCTCGAAGATCAGTAAATAATTTGATAAGGTACTGGGATTCAAACACATCGGTGATCATCTCTGGACGAATTCCTCCAAAGGCGTCGATGATATGGTTCATCTGGCGCAGAAACAAATATGTTTCCTTACGATTGGACCGGCCATAATGGATCTTGCTCAGAGATACCTCTAAATCTGGGCATTTGCGAAGTGCACCTAGGGCAACTTCAATGGCATGGCAGCTGAAGTGCGATGATATGGATTCAATGGCACTTGACCGTTCTAAAATGGATTCACGATCATTTAATGGACGTGCCACCATCTGTTTCAACTTACGATATCCGAATTTGGTGTTTGTGTGGTCGAGAACCCAGAACAGTGAACCAGTCTCTGCTCCTGTCGTTAGATTGTGGAACACTTCCAAGTTACGCAGAGCAGCAGAATCTAAGATCATACATCTATCAGTGTCAGCAAAATGCTTATAATTGCTGAGGATAGTGAACACAGAATCGAGGCCAAATCCATCGAGATATTCAATCAACTGAGCAAAGCATGCGATAAGTTGAGAATCCTGAGAACATATGAACACAACAACATCGTCTGGAAGAGCTCCAGACTCTAGAGCAGACTGATCAGCTATCGATTTGGAAGCAATGTTTATGATCCTCAATCGATCATGTCCATCTTGTAAGGACAGTTTGAAAGACTCTATGCATTTGGAAGTCTCTCTACTGATATCACCAATGATGAGGATTTCGATGGGCTCTAGATGCAACAGTCTGGTTTCCAGATTATTGCGAGTATATCCATCATCAAACTGGTCATAGGTGATATCTGCGCAGTATGCATTGACTGCCACCATTGATATAGTATTACCAGACTCTTTCAAACAAACAATCGACTTCCCATCACTTCCAGAACTCAGATCAGAATCCTCGATGTAGGTACCCGAGGTATACACCCTAGTGACTTTACGTTCGAACACTTTCTTGGTAGTACCCAAGTTTTCACGCATTATAGCCGTTTCTTTCTGGTCAACAACACCGACTTTAAGCCCTCGGTGCAATAACCTTTTGAGATGGACGTGCAATCGAACATCTGGGATGGAGCAGTACGAGAATCTATCATATAGTGCGTCCTCTTTGGTAGCAGACAGCTCATCCAACGCCACTCGTCCAGGTATATACATGATATTCAAGATTTTGGATGCGATCTGTGCATCTCTGCCAAAGAACTTGTACTTGTAGCCGACTTGAACTGCTAGAACCTTATCCATATTAGCTTTTTTCAGATCAATGAACTGGGCCTCCAGAGGTGTAGGTTTAAAAGCACCTTTCTTTGTGGATTTGCGTCTCTTTGAAGCCAATGGCTCTTTGTTGGATGCTGGTGTGGATGATCCTTTTGTTGTAAGACTCCGTGGTCTCTTGTTGGTCTGTGACTTTGATGTGTATTTCATCTCTTTAATGCTTCGCGTCGCAGAAGATGGGGTTGGAGAGGGAGTCTTTTGAGATGGAACCGTTTTTTGTACCACTTCCGGCACTTTTGGCTTCTCTTCCACACCGATGGCTACCTTTTCGGTCTTAATAGTCTCCTTCTTCGGCATCTTCGCCTTGAAGAACCTGCTCAGAGTTTGCTGCCCCATCTTTAAAAAAAGGTTGTGATCCTAGCAGGTAAAGTTTGATCTGGGTCTGAAAAAAAAAAACTTAACTCTTTAAGTATCACTTTGAGATGTCTTACAATGGGATCGGATTGAACACGCCGAGGGGAACAGGGACGAACGGATTTGTTCAGAGGAACCTCCAGGACACTAAGAGGTCACATAAAGGTCCGGCTGGTTCCAAACATTTTGTGAAGAGACAATTGGAACAGGAGGAACTGATTAGAGAGATAAGAAGTAGGAGGACACATAGCGAGGATCCGGAGCTGATGGACCATGAAAGACGTCGAGAGTTGGAAGTGAAAGTTGCCGAGTATCAGGACAAGTTAGAGGAAGATGAAGGGTTGAGCGACGACGAGGTCGAGAAGAGAGTGAACCGTTACAGGGAGAAGTTAAAGAAACGGATGGATACGGAACGGGAGGAGAGAGATCGAAGTCACTCGCCGCGCCGGACGGAGAACAAGGTGGCAGTAGCCAAGTATGATACGAAGGTTGATCCGTGGGGGTCATCTAAATAAGCGAATGAGCTAATGTCTATTATTAATTGAAAAATAGTATGGTGGTCAGGTTGGTCAGTTCAACTTGACATAGACGTTCTTTCCAGCGAACAGAGTATCTCTGAAAGTCTTATCGAGAGGTTTTGATGGAACCACTTTTTCATGATGAAGGTCCCAGAGTAGCATTTTGAGATCATTGTAGAGGACAAAGTTCTCGTCTGTTTTCATCAGATGGATCTTCATACTGCCTTTATAACGAGGGTAGCAGACAGTTCTTTTCACCCATTCGGCAGAGAAGCAGATCTCATTGTTGGAATTGCGAGGAACTTTGACAGACTCGAGTTTCAAAACATGTCCATTGGAATCACGGATAGCCTTGATGAACTGGTAGTCATCCAACCCAAACTGTTCCTCGATACAATTATGGAAGTTGAATGTTGATTCTCCAGATGGTGATATGTAATCATGATGCGAAGATGAGACGGCTTGTTCATCGCTATTAAGCAGCAAATCCAAATGGCCAGACCTTTTCTGTTTAGCAGAGAAGGAAGATGCGGAAGATGCGGAAGAGGATCGTTGATTTGAGCCGACTCTTTTCAAGTCTGCAGTGGGTTGTTGACTTCGTGACTGAGGCTTGTTCGTAATTGTATGCTGTTCGGGTTGCTTCCTACTGGAAGGAACTGTGATAATCGAGTTATGTTTGGCACCGAGGAAACTATCGAGTTCTGCCACCAAATCCTGTGACAATCCTTCTAAACTAATATCTTCATAGTTGCATGGATAATTGGCTAGCGATTCATGTCCAGGAGACAACGGAGATGAAGGTGCTTCCTGATCGAGAAAATCGTAGCAGATGAGACTGCGGGTGTTCTTATTCATATAATGAAGCAGGGATATGACATCCTGATGTAACAAGAATCTACCAGTGATGTTGGAAGAAAATGGACGGCCTTGTGCCCTGAGTCCAAGAGCTAAGTCTGCGGATGCATCCGAACCATTTCCACTTTCGACACCACCAGCACCAACACCGGTTGTAGAACGATTGACAGATGCGGTGTTAGAAGGGGAAGGTTTAAGACGCTTGAATACAGCAGTCGAGTGGTAAATAGTTCCAGCTATTGACGACTGATGGCGGCTATTTGAAGCAGATGAAGGTGTGAAATTGGAATCTTTGTCATGTTCATGCTTGAGTTCGTACTGCCTTGAATTTGAAGATGGTTGCAAAAGTTGATCAGCAGATGAGCGAGGGGAGATTGGTGACACCATGGGCCCGATCGAAGTGGCAGAGTATGTATTGGACTGTTGTGGTAAGGGTAACACGTTTTTAGACTGTTGATTATACTCGGATAATCTTGCTAACTCAATAGGTGGTAAAATGGTGCGACCCGTTGAAGTTGATGACGACGAAGAGGAAGATGACGGATACTGACAGTATACAGGAGTTACAGCAATGTACGTTCCAAGGTAAGGTTGAGTAAGGCCCATCGAGTGCAGTGAAGGTCGAGGGAAGTTCAGTGGAGGTATTGAAGGATGTTGTTGAGGCCACAGTGGAAGACCTGCAGGTGTTGTCATTGTCAGTGATGGATTTGTCAACTTGATGTCAGTGGGTTGTTGTTGCTGTTGTGGTGGTGGCCAATATGCATTTGACAAACTCGGTTGTGTCGGAACCAGAATGGGACCTGCCGGTCCATTAGGTCGAGTTGTATCAGTGAAACTGGTTGTATTTGTCGTTGTTGTGGTTTCCGACATTCGCGGAGGCTTAGATTCAGTGGAAATATTAGTGCCGGATAATGGCGGGATCTGTTGCATTCAAGGAAACTCGCTAACGGCAATGATCAATGGGCTTTTTTGTAGGATTGCAATGTGGTTCGTGTTGACCCAGGATCAGTGAATGGATATGTTGAGTTAGTTTGATATCACAAGTTGAATTTGAAACCGTTGGATTTTCTAAGAAAAAAAAGTGGTATTAATGGGGTAAGAATCGAAGCAAAAAAAGGAATATATGTAGACTTTTAAACTCTAACCCGCTATGGGCGCAGGACTTCCATTGTGGTGGATTCTGCAAACGAGGAGGTGGAGGACGCGGGGGGAGAGGAGAAAAGAGATTTAAAAAAAGAAACGATGGCTAGACCGCATTCTATTCAGTGACTATAGTAGACTGTATGAATACCAATCAGAGAATAGCATTAGGGTTGATGGGGGTGTTTCACTGGTTGGTCGAGACCGATATACTTCGCCCCGATATACTTCGCCCTTCCCATTATGTCCGTAGAAAATGTTTAATAGCGGGTACATAAGGTACGTTGGAATTTCAAAATGACGGATTATTATCTACATGATATTGGAGGCTGTGCATTTATTTTCATCCAAAGAGGCTGGCTGCGGTAAAGAGGAAGAGATACCGGTATAGGCGCAGCAACTATGAGGTGGACGAGTAATGAGCAGATTAATTGTAGGGCAGAGGGTGTAGAGCAGAGTATTGGTTGTAGGGTTGTGAGAGGTGTAGCGAAGTATATGTTGATGGTTGGAAGGTGGTTAGCTGATGGCCGGATCGAGGTATCAGCAGGTACCGGCAGGAACAATGCTAACCAACAGGGAAGTGTAGGTAAGATATGGCGCGCGTACATTTTCCCCTCCCGGTAACGGCAACAGCAGCAGCAGCAGCAGCAGGGACAAAATAAAAAAGAAACGACTCGCCAAGACCGATCTCCGAGATGATATATTGTTAAGGGGGAAAAGAGGCACGTGAGACAATCAAGAGCTGTCGGTTACATATATGTCTGATACATTTCGAATCGATTAAACGTGGTATCAAGATTGGCTGATATTGTAGAAATGAAACGACCGGATCATCCTTGCTAGCTGTGAGAAATATTATTACGGGAACCGAGATCCGGGTGTGCGTCTCCTTGCATCTTTTTTTAAGGATCTGCCGTGAACGAAAATGGATCCGAGGATATTTCAAATGAAAGTGGATCCGATCCGTAGTTTGGAGTTGGAGAACATTTAATTAAGGTGGCACAGCTAGTTAGTTTGGCTAGGCTCTTGTGTACAATTCGGACCATTGGGTACCGGATGAAGGATGTATCACTTCTAAACGTATATGCATTTATTTAACCGTGCACGCACAGATATAATTTTTAAAGCATTCCACTGTACCGAGTAATACGACGAGGCACAGCAGAGTAGTTAATCCGGAGGTGTCAGAATATGGAACGACGAGTTCTGGTCTATCGACGCAACCTTCGTCCCAACTTTCGTCTCGGCGTCGATAGACGGTATCGAACCCCTCTTTTCTCTCCCACCCCCTCACATCCCAACACCATGACCGCAGGAACTAAAACTCGAACTCTAGAAAAAAAGTTAACTTCCTTTAGTTACCTTATCGAAAAAGGAACAAGACTGATAAACAATGGGCTGCTGCGTAAGCTTCATGTCCAAGGATGAGGACGACAACCTGTACAGGCAATTGCTTGCAGACAACGAGCGAGATGCAATATCTGCACTGTTGGAGTTCTTAGAAAACAGGGGCGAAGTCGACTTCTTTTCTGACGGCCCCTTAAAGGCACTCAGTACTCTCGTTTATTCTGATAATATCGACTTACAACGTAGTGCAGCGTTAGCATTTGCAGAGATCACCGAGAAAGAGGTCAGACCTGTCACAAGAGATGTGTTGGAACCTCTGTTAATTCTACTTCAAAGTTCCGACCAAGAGGTCCAACGTGCCGCGTGTGCTGCTCTTGGTAATCTGGCTGTTAATGATGACAACAAAGTTTTAATTGTCGACATGGGTGGTCTGTCTCCCTTGATAAGACAGATGATGTGCCCTAACATTGAAGTGCAATGCAATGCCGTCGGTTGTATTACGAACTTGGCTACTCAGGATAAAAATAAGAGTAAGATAGCCAAGAGTGGCGCATTGATTCCATTGACCAAGTTGGCAAAGAGTCCAGACTTGCGCGTTCAACGTAATGCTACCGGTGCACTGTTGAACATGACCCATTCCTATGAAAATAGGAAGGAACTTGTTGACGCTGGTTCAGTGCCGGTCTTAGTCCAGCTGTTGTCCAGTCCAGACCCGGATATTCAATACTACTGTACCACCGCATTATCAAATATTGCTGTTGACGAAGCCAATAGAAAGAAGCTGGCTTCAACGGAACCGAAATTGGTTTCTCAGTTGGTTCAATTGATGGATTCCCCAAGTCCTCGTGTTCAATGTCAAGCTACATTGGCGTTGCGTAATTTGGCTTCAGATGCTCTCTATCAACTTGAAATTGTCCGTGCAGGTGGATTACCAAACTTGGTGACATTACTCAAGTCTCAACATGAACCGTTGGTCTTGGCCGCTGTCGCTTGCATCCGCAACATATCGATACATCCTATGAATGAGGCTCTCATCATTGAAGCTGGCTTCTTAGAACCTCTGGTTGAACTAGTTGACTATACTGACAATCCAGAGATTCAATGTCATGCCGTTTCTTCTTTGAGAAATCTAGCTGCATCGAGTGAACGTAACAGGCAGGCACTTGTCGATGCCGGTGCAGTCAAGAAATGTAAAGATATGGTTTTATCATCACAAGAATCTGTTCAAAGTGAAATTTCGGCTTGTTTTGCTATACTTGCATTGGCTGATGATTTGAAAGATAAATTGTTGTCGATGGGAATCATTGACGTTTTAATTCCTCTCACTAAATCTCCAAATCCAGAGGTCTGTGGTAACTCAGCCGCCGCACTCGCTAACCTCTGCTCTAGAATAGACGATTACACAATCATTCTTGAGAATTACGATAAGATTGTCGATTTCATTTCGAGTTTCTTAGCAAGCGGTAATTCAACTTTCGAACATATTGCACTTTGGACGGTTCTACAACTACTTGAATCCGATAACGATGATATCAAAAAGAAGATCAAAGACGATATAAACTCTGGACGCATCAACTTGAATGACCTTCCTGCTGACAACGATTCCGATGAGATTTCAAACCTCATTCAACAGATCTTGGATCTCATTAAATAAATATAGCGAGCAAAGCATCATACGGCTCTCAGCATTCGTTGGTTACAAAGAATCAATATCTCGCAATCGGTATAGTAAGCAAACACAAGATTAATTTACGTAGATCTGTTACCGACGTATTCCGTAATAGATAGATAGCAAATGGTTGCATCTTAACCGGAATAAGTCGGAAATCGTCGGGTTTATTTTTTTACTTATCTATGACAGATCCAAATTGGGAAATTGATAAGGACTCGAGACCGGCTATATAAAGAGGACGCTTTTTTGCTTTGAGTAAATGATTATTTAGTATCTCAATACATCTTTCATACTATGTCTGCCTCTGTCGCTACTCCTGCCAAATCCACTACTTTGAAAGACCCTAAGGTGTCCAGCACAACCGAAAAGACTGAAGAAGTCACTGTCGGTATGCCAGATGTTTACGGTGACCATGTCACATTGGCTACTTACACCACCGATGCAGATGTTAAGCCATTACCATTAAACTGGTACCAAGCTGATGCTGCCAAGAGAGGCCCAGTTGTTCCTTCAAGAAGAAACGAAGGAATCACTAAACACAATGCTATCGGTGCACACTCTGGTCCTTACAGTATCTACCATGCTTTAAGTATTGCAAGCAGACGCCTTGATCATAAGCACGTTCCTGACTATACCAATGCTCACCCACCATTCACGATTCCACAAGTTCCACAGTGGTCTGAGAAGGGTAAGATCGTCTCGATCGATCCATTCGGACACATGGCCCCTTGGTTGTTTGGTGATAAGGCCAAAGCTGAAAACGTTGAAGTTGCACCAACAATGTCGTTGACCAAAGCTACTCTTTCGATCCCGGAGATTAAAGAGGAAGTTCAACGTGGCAATTTGAAGCCTGATGGTAACATTGTGTTGAACGACAATGGTGACATTGCATGCTCTAAAGTGGCTGTCGATCCGGTCTGGTACCTTCCTGGCGTTGCTGAGAGATTGGGTGTCTCCGAGAGTGATCTTCGTAGAGCCTTGTTTGAAGACACCAATGGTATGTACCCAGAACTGATGACCAGACCAGACATTAAAGTGTTCTGTCCACCAATTGGAGGTATTACTGCCTACATCTTTGGAGACCCAGCTAACCTTGCACGCGATGACAAGTCCCTTGCATTACGTATCCACGATGAATGCTGTGGATCTGACGTTTTCCTTAGTGACATTTGTTCGTGCCGTTGCTACTTGGTCTTTGGTATTGTGGAAGCCGCAAAAGAGGCCCAGAAAGGTGGTAATGGACTTGTCTGTTACTTCCGTAAAGAGGGACGTTGTCTCGGTGAAGTGACCAAGTACTTGGTCTACAATGCTAGAAAGAGAATTGGTGACACTGCCGACGAATACTTCCATAGAACCGAGTGTGTTGCCGGTGTTAAAGATTCCAGATTCCAAGAACTCATGCCAGATATCTTGCACTGGTTCGGTATCAAGAGGATCGATCGTATGCTTTCGATGAGTAACATGAAGTACGATGCCATCGTCAACTCGGGTATTGAAATCAAGGAAAGAGTCGAAATTCCTGACCATTTGCTCCCTGCAGACTGTAAAGTGGAAATTGGTGCTAAGATCGCTTCTGGCTACTTCACCAATGGCCACGTCCACACTGACGAGGAACTCAAACACATCCATGGAAGACAATGGAACGGCATATAGATTATACATAACTAAGTCAAAATTTCAAGTCACCTAAATACAGTCCCAAATAATCCCTAATCCAACCGGATCTAGCCGAGGCAATAATTTAAATGGCCCTCGAAAAACTCTCCCTCCTGGAAACAACACCTATCATCATGGCAGAAGAACAGAAGGTGGAGGCACCACCACCAGACTCTTTGGAGAACGAGCCTCTTAGACCGTACCCATTTAAGGAGTTTGTCAGCGATGTGTACCATACTGTGATAGGTCTGTTTATTGATCCGCAATACACAGGTATTGTCATGTTCCCACTGCTGATCTTAGAATCGGTGACCTGTCAACTAATTATCAACAGTGTCCCTTACACAGAGATAGACTACTCGACTTATATGCAACAGATTGATCAGATTGAAAAGGGTGAACTGGATTATGCAAAGATCTCAGGAGATACTGGTGCTTTGGTGTACCCTGGAGGTCATGTTATCTTCTTCTCATTCATGAAATGGATCAGTCGTGGAATGGATGATGTTCGTGCTGCGCAGGTCGCATTCAGAGTGATATATGTGTTGACACTGCTAATGGTGTTTATTTGCTACCAATTAACACATGCTAAGATCCCTCCATACGTCATCTACTTGCTTGTGCTTTCCAAAAGATTGCATTCGATCTACGTTCTGAGAATGTTCAACGATTGCTTCACAACTTTCTTTATGGTGCTCACGATCATGTTGTTGCTTTTCGCTGCAAGATCAAAGAAATACCAAGCAAGTACTGCCACGGGTCCTCTCGCATACTTTGCCACGGCTTTCTTTGCCATTGCAATCTCTATCAAAATGAACGCATTGCTCTATGTTCCGGGATTCTTGGCTGTTACTTATCACCTATTTGATGAGAACCTCTTCAAATGTATCCTTTTGGCAATTTTCGGTCTTGGCGTGGAAGTGTTGATGAACTACTCATTCATTACGGCAGATCCAGAAACAAGAAGCCACTTCTTGCACATCGCATTTGATTTCTCAAGAGAATTCCTTTATAAGTGGACGGTTAATTGGAAATTCTTACCTGAAGAGGTGTTCTCGAGTAAGTACTTCCACTACTTTTTGCTTGTGGGTCAAGTGACTGTCTTGAGCGTTTTCCTGTTCAACCGCTGGATCTCACAATCTGTCACGGGCAAACCGGTCAAACAGTTCATCTCTGACGCTTTCAAGAACCCATTCAGATCCACAATCAAGCCTTCGAACGTCATCTTCTCAGAGAACCGTACCTCATTCGTTATGTGGACCATGTGCCTCTCGAACTTGATCGGTGTTCTCTTTGCTCGCTCGTTGCACTACCAGTTTCTCTCATGGTACTTCTTTTCACTTCCGTTCCTCCTGTTTATCAGTGGCCTACCATTCTATCTGGTCATCCCCTTGGCTGCCGCTCATGAGCTCTGCTGGGACACTTATCCATCAACACCGGTGTCTTCCATCAGTCTCGTCACAATTCTTACCTTAGTTGTTGCTTTGAATTACTTCAAAGATCCAGTCAGTCCTCCAACCGTGTCTTCTGAAAAGAAGACCGAATAGACTTAGTACCATGTACTCAATAGTATATGTAATAATAACTTTATAAAGTCCCTAATCCTAATCTGGCAATCCCCCTATCTCGCTTCTCCCCCGCGGTCTCGCGCTGGCACATTTTTTATTGAAATTTCCAGCCCCGTTCGGGATCGAATTTCTTCCCATTTCGCGTTACTTCCTTCTTTCTTATGTCAGAACCGTCTGCTGCCATTGAAAAGGAAACAGAGGCGGCCACCGTGACACCTCCAGTAGTTGCGAATGGTAGTGCTGTCAAGGAAGCTGAAGAGTTGGTCAAAGAAGCACAAACCGAAGATGCTGCAAAGGAAGAATCAGGGTCCTCTGAGGCCGAACCTGTGAAGGATAACGATGAAGCGGAGAAACCAGTGCCTGTGTCACCTAAATTAGACCATAAGAAGAATGCTGAAGAGGTCAATGGACGTAGATCAATTTCCGGTATATCATCTAGAAGGCGATCATCATCGTCTAACTTATTGAACGAGTCTGCTGGCGTGGCCTTTTTAAAGGATGCCCTGGAACGAATTATTTCTGTGAAAGAAGTCAACAAGAAGCATCCAGATCTTGTCAAGGCTGCCAATGTTGCCATTGAACAGCTGAATAAGGGTGAGATGCCATCGGAAGAACAGATTTTTGAACCATTGAAATTGACCTGTGAACAGTCTAACGTGGAAGCGAAAATTATCGCTCTGGATTGTCTTTCTAAGATCTTCACTTTCAATATCTTCAATCAACCAATATACATCACATACAAGCGCAAGAAATCAGATGTCAAGACCGATGCCAACATTGATGCCAACATTGAGAACGTCCCAGGTACTCGTGACGATGATAAGGTTCCATTGATCGAGGCAGTCCTTGAAGTCATTGGTTCATGTTTCGAAGGAGAAGGTACCAACGAGAAGGTCGAATTACAAGTTCTTAGAGTGTTGATGGCGGCCACTGTGAATGAATCAATGCCTGTCCATGGTAAAGTATTGTTACAGGCGATCCGTGAAATCTACAACATCTTCCTCCTCTCTCTATCACCTGCAAACCAAGGTATTGCCCAAGCCACTTTGATCCAGATCATCAACATCGTTTTTGACAAATGTTCAGCTGCCAGCAAGGAAATTGCTCAGTCTGGAAACGATGACGACGATTCAGAAGCCCTTGATGGCCCTGCTGAAGTGCAACCAAGGAATTTGCAAGATATGGAAGCTACTCTCAACGATGCTGATGTGGTTCAATTGTCATCTGATGAGATATTTGGTGATGAAAGAGAACAATTGATCAAAGATGCATTCCTGATCATTCGTTCCATGAGCAATCTCGCATCTAAATCCATTGAAGATGATGCTGTGGACATGCGGTCACATGTGATTCGGTCTAAACTTCTCTCATTGTTTGCCGTGTATTTCATATTGAAGAATCACATGGACGTTTTACAAAACCATTCCAACGTTATATCCAGAAGCTCTACTGATAAAGTGGTTCTTATCGATGGTATCAGGAAGTATATCTGTCTTATCCTCTCCAGAAATGCAACTTCTCAGATTAACCCAGTCTATGAGGTGACACTCGAGATCTTTTGGCAAGTGATTTCCAACCTACGTGCAGAGTTCAAGTACGAAATTCCAATCTTTTTAGATGAAATCTACTTCCCTGTCAGTGAAATGAAGGCTTCCACATCACATCAAAAAAGGTACCTTTTAGAGATCATTCATCGTATAACTAAAGATCCAAAGATCATCTTTGAGTTATACTTCAATTACGACTGTGACACTGCCAGCCCTAATATCACCGAGGAGATTGTTGACTGTCTCACTAGGTATGCTCTAGCTAGAGTGGAGGTCACTCCGGCACAGAAGGCCGCTTATAAGACGGGAAAATCTAAATCGTTATCCTCTTATGACCTGAATAGCATACCAGAATTCAACACTAGCAAGATGTCTAGTCGTGCTCCTAACCCTGAAGCAAATCTCAACTATCCTATTGCATATGCTTTGAAAATGGAGTCCATTGAGAGCATTGTGGATCTGTTGAAGAACTTAAACTCTCAATCTGGTTCTCCTGCTGGCGGCAAAGTGGTTTCTCTCGTGGAAGAAAAATCTCTTTCTAGCCTTGAAGCTATTAAGAGTAACACCAATTTGCCATCATCTCCTGCACATTCAAGCTCGAATGTTTCTCTGGGAAATTCTGAAGACCCTGCATCCAATTTCGACACTATCAAGCATAAGAAGAATGTCATGGTTGAATGTGTGAAGCTTTTTGATTACTCCCCTAAAAAGGGAATCAAGGCATTGATAAGAGAAGGTTTCATTGCAGACGATCAGTCAAAGACTATTGCTAGCTTCTTACTTCAGAATGATACCCTTGATAAAGCAGCTGTGGGAGAATACCTCGGCGAAGGAGATGATAAGAACATTGAAATTATGCATGAATTTGTTGATCAAATGGATTTCAAAGGTGTTGACTATCTCGATGCACTTAGATCATTCCTTCAACACTTCAGACTTCCTGGTGAATCTCAAAAGATTGATAGGTTCATGTTGAAATTCGCTGAGAAGTATGTGGACGATAATCCAGGTACGTTTGCCAACGCAACCACGGTTTATGTTCTGTCGTATTCCGTGGTGATGTTGAACACTGACCAGCATAACTCTCAAGTCAAGAATAGAATGACTTTGGAAGAGTTCATTAAGAATAACCGTGGAATTGATGATGGAAACGATATTGATCCTGCAATCCTGGAGCATATCTACAAGGACATTCAACAAAATGAAATCATCTTGAAGAGCGAACAACAGACTGCATTGGCTACAGATTTGCCGGATATCGAATCTGTTGGTCTCTTCGGTGGTGGTAGAAGCAATGCCAAAGAGGCATACTTAAAGGCATCCAAGGAGATGTCGAATAAGACAGAACAAGTTGTGAAATCTCTCAGAAGCTCTAGCCAGGGGAGTGCATCAAGTGAATTCTACACAGTGGACTTGAATGCGGATAATGCCGATTATGTTCGTTCCATCTTTGACAATATGTGGATGTCCTTGTTGGCTGCATTGACACCGCCATTCAAAGAGTTTGATGATGAAGATTCTGCCAAGCTTCTTTTGCTTGGAATGAAACTATCGATTCATCTTGCATGTGTGTTTGGTATTGATTATGCCAGAACCTCGTTCATTCGTGCATTGGTTCAGTTTACTAATATCAACAATCCAGAAGAGCTGAGCATGAAGAATATCGAGGCTATTCATACACTTTTGGCTATTTCAGATATCGATAAGAACATGTTGAAAGACTCTTGGAGAGGTATATTCATCGTTGTTTCACAAATCGAACGTTTGAGATTGCTTTCGCGTGGTATTGACTCGGAGGCTGTTCCTAACCTGCTTAATGCACGTCTTGCAAACAGAAGCTCTCTTGATAGCCGTCAGAGTACTGCACCTAGCTTCTTTGGAAATTTTGGAAAGAAACCAACTCAATCGGAGATTCAATTGCAACATTACATAGACCAAAAGTTGCCTCCTGAATCTGCTGCATTACTCGATTCCACCGAGATGGAAGTTGCACTTGACAAAGTGTTCTCGCGCAGTTCAGAGATTGAAGGTGATGGTATTTTCGATTTCGTCACTGCACTGAGTGAAGTGGCCCGTGAAGAAATTGAATCATCAAAGCAAAGTGACCAACCACGGATGTATTCTCTTCAAAAGCTGGTTGATGTTTGTTATTACAACATGAAACGTATTCGTGTTCAATGGTCAGCTCTGTGGGCCATTTTGAACGGTGTTTTCAACGAATTCGGTTGTGATTCAAACTCGGCTATTTCCTTCTTTGCTATTGATTCCTTGAGACAATTATCAGAACAGTTCTTTGACATTGAAGAATTGGCACATTTCAAGTTCCAAAAGGAGTTCTTACAACCTTTCAAGTATATCATGGAGAAGAATCCGGATCTTGCCGTTAGAGACATGATCCTGGATTGCGTTCAGTACTTGGTGGCAAAGAAGAGTCCACAGATTCGTTCTGGATGGATCACTCTATTAGAGATCTTGACTAATGCTGCTGCGGATGATAATGAACAATTTGTTGCCAAGGGATTCAAGTACTCGACGGCGATTGCTGAGAACCACTTTGAGGAGGTTTTCCATGAAGATGGATTTGATACATTGGTTGTTTGTATGGCTGAGTACGCCAAGAATGACAAATTCCAGAAGATCAGTCTCCGTGCACTTCATGAGATTAACAACTTTGTCGATATTGTGGGTCGTAAAACTAAAGACATTGATGATGAGCAACAACTGAGCAAGATGTGGTTCCCAGTGTTGTTTGGATTCCACGACGTTGTCATGGAAGGCGATGACCTTGAAGTTCGGTCGAAGGCATTGAATTATATGTTTGATGCATTGGTTCAGTACGGAGATCAGTTCAGCAAGGACTTCTGGTATAGAATAAGTGAAGAACTGTTGTTCCCAATCTTTGGTATCTTGAGTCAGCACTGGCAATTGTCAACCAACCAAGAAGATCTTTGGGTTTGGTTATCTTCTACGCTTATCCAAGCACTTAGAAGAATGATCGGTTTGTTCACTACCTACTATAGTACATTGAATGGTATGATCGATGGATACCTGGGATTATTGGTTTCTTGCATCTGTCAAGAAAATGAGACGATCTCCAAAGTTGGAATCTCTTGCCTTGAAGATCTGATCTTGCAGAATATGAACAAGTTTGGACCTACCGAATGGTCCAAGATCGATGACACCTTCAAGAATCTGTTTGAATTGACTAGAGCTGATGAATTGTTTGAATCTGATCCATTGAAAGAGCCACGGAAGCTTATTAAAGCTGGCACTGAAGATGAGGAGGAAGAAGATGAACTCTCTGCTGAAGAAGAAGCTGAGGAGGAAGCTGATGAAACCATGAGACAGTTGAAGACGTCAAGACGGAAATCAACGATTGTGATTAAATGTGTTTTACAATTGCATATGATTCAAACGTTGTTGGATCTGTTTGATAACGATGAGTTCTATGCGGCAGTTCCTGTGGAAGATCTGATGAAACTGACTGGATTGTTGGGCGAGAGTTATGAGTTTGCACGTAATTTCAACGAGGACTACGATCTGCGTGTTAGACTGTGGAATTCAGGTGTGATGGATAAACTTCCTAATCTGATGAAGCAAGAGACTTCTGCTGTTGGAGTTTTCATCAGTGTTCTGTTCAGATTGTACTGTGATAGTGAAAAGGTTGATCCTAAGACACACCAGCAGATCATTGATACATTGGTTCCATTGAGCAAAGCATTGATGAAGAGATTTGATTCTTTGGAAGAGAGAGACAACTCAAGAAACATTCAGAGTTGGAGCCCAGTGATTGAAGAGACGATCCAAGCAGTGACCGAGATGGACGAGGAGGACTTCATCAGGACGACGCAAGAGATCTACGAATTGTCGTTGAGTATGCTTGATAAGACGATCTCTAAACGGTTGAGAGCTGCATTAAAGGAATACTTGGTCCGGATCGGACAGGTGTATGTGAAGTCCGGAGCAATTGAGAGCGCCAAATAAGCAAGTTCTGCTTCATCCTATTGCAACTTATATATATATATATATATATATATTAGTTGCACTTAATCATTGCTCTACTATGCTCCGATCCTAAAATTCCGTCTATGGCTTTAAGATGTGCGTGCACTAACCAAAATAGCATGTCGGGAAAGAGAAGCAGTGAAAAAAAACTTCCCCCCACTCACCCCCCTTTTTAACAACGTCGGCAAGACGAAATTTTTTTCACTCCCAATATCATCATCATCAGATATGTCGAATAACAAAGTAAGTAAATAGCAAAGAAGGAATCGTTGTGATTCAAAGCAATATAAGGATCAATTATACTAACTAAGAACAGAATCTTTTTGATCTGTTGGGCAATGATGTTTCCGACGAGGAAGCTGAAGTTGTTGCACCAAGAGAAGTCGTGAAGCCTCAAACTTCTTCCAAGAAGTCAGGTGTTCCACCAAAGGCTGACAAGAGCAAGGCTAGAAAGAACAGACCACATGCTACAGGTAACGAGGCTGGAGCCAAGTTGTCTAACAAGAACCGTGACGTCGATGGACCAAAGGAGACCAAGAGAAAGTCTGGTAAGTCTCACTCTGGAGACCGTCACTCCAGAACTGGACGTACCGATACTGCCAAGGCTCAAAGAAACAGACTTGGAGATGAAGCCGATGCTCAAGAAGAGGCTGAGGAGGATGTTGAAGAGGAAGAGGCTGAAGATAAGGAGGCTGAGGAAGACACCACCAACTACAAGTCTTACGAGGACTACCTCAAGGAGCAAGCTGGTTCATCGTCTATCGATGCTGCTCCAAGACATGTTGCTTCTAAGGAGGAGAACCTTCTTGCCAACGCTGAGGTTCTCATCAAGGAGAAGCAAGTTCTTATTGAGCCAACTGTTGTCAAGAAGCTCAACCGTAAGGTTAAGAAGGACAAGAAGCAACTTCTTGACATCACTGTCACCGTTGCTGATTCTCTCAAGGAGAAGCTTTCATTCAAGAAGGACTTTGCTCCAAGAGGAGGTCGTGGTGGCCGTGGTGGTCGTGGTGGCCGTGGTAGCCGTGGTAGCCGTGGTGGTAACAGCAACCGTGGAAGACAGGGACGTGCTCCTCGTGACTCTGCTGCTGCTCCAACCTCTGCTCCAGCTCCAGCTTCCAAGCTCAATGCTGAGAACTTCCCATCTCTTTAGATCAGTACTAGTGCCATAGCTTATATATTGACGTTTGATTGAATTGATTGTATGCACGCTGTAAATTGTAGTTTGGGCTCCGCAGTGTAGTCTCTGTAGGTAGTGACTAACACTGCGTATTGTTAAACCTATTCCTCCCTCCTCTTCCTCCTCCTCTTCCTTCCTCTTCCTTCTCCATTCAAGGCTGTGCTATTTTTCACTTTCTCAAGGCTGTGCAATTTCCAACATTTTTCCAACGGTCAACTCCGGCCGCCTGCAATTTTCAGCCGCAGACCCACACCCAACGCGTAAGATCCGCCAGGCCCTGACTCACTCCCGTATTTTTCACCATAAACGGGTCCCCCCGAATTTTAATCTTCAAAGGGAACTCATGTCTTCTCCTGATATCAAGAGCGATACCGCAGCTGCTGCTGCTGCATTGACAGATATCTCCCTTGGAAATGGATCTGGAAACGCTTCCGGACTCAATTACCCTCCAAAGACCGAATTCAACGTAAAACAAGAACAAACAGTACCTGCCAACCCCACAGATGCGTCAAAGAAGAGGAAATCACGTACAAAGAGTACCTCCACATCGGTTAATCAAGACGATAAACATCTCATATCGACGTCATCGCCTGAAGGTATAGCTGCGGCTTCACAGATTACTCCTGCACGTATCTCTAGGATTCTTTTAAAGGAAGGACCCTTGCCTATAAGACACTTGACTTCACAACTCGTGGCAGAAGTGCCCGTTTTCGGTCACCTATCTCTTTCGAAACAAAGGCGTTTGATCATGTCTTCATTGGAAGCTGGTGATCCTAATACATACACTGTGTTCAAGAAGATCGGCTGGGGTCAATGGAAGGCTGAGATCCTGTCGCCTGAAGAGTTCAAAGAGTATACTGCTTCTGTGGCCGCTGCCGCTGCTGCCAACAATTCCAATGGTGCCGCTGGAGGTTCCAGTGGAAGGAAATCGAGTGTCGGTTCCGGTGATGCCAGTATCACTTCTGGTAAATCTGCCGTTTCTTCAAGAAGAACTAGTGGCCGCAGACAGTCCAGTCCTGGTAACAGGAAGAACTCTAACTCTCCACCGGGAGTTGGAGGTTTGCGTCGTGAATCTATCACTAATCCAGCGACCGATCTTCATAACACCAAAGTCCCATTATCTCCTTCTTTACTACCTCTTCAGAACCTCAGACAATCTTATCTTGCATCCAAAGAGTTCTCGTTGGATGACGCTATTGAGTCCTCGTCCGATGAAGAAGAAGAAGGTGTCGACGATTTGGGCTCTGGTTCTAGATCGGGCTCTTTGGATTCTTCAACTAATGATGATCTTTCAGATGGTATGCAAGCCAAACAAATCTTGAGAACTAGATCTCAATCGAGTTCCAACTCCAGAAGACCTTCGTTTGGTGGTGTTGGTAAACCTCGGAAACCAAGAAGTTCTTTCAATAGCCATACTATCGAAGCTGCACTGGATGACGGTCAAAGAATCCCATTCACTGGCTCTTCTAGCGTCTCTCGACAATCATTTCTGCGTACTTCAATCTCTCCTCGCAGTAATCCTATCATGATGCATGATCAATTGAGCAATCTATCAATTGGTTCTGCTTCCAGTACGGTCACACCAGCTAACAAACCTCGCAAATCGTCGGTACTTGCAAGTCAACAAGATGATTCAGCTAGTCCTGAGAATTTCACTGATGAAGAGGATTGGGAAGCTATAGGACCTTCCGGATTGCGAAATGGTAGCCATCAACCAACAACAACGGCACCTGCGGCTAAAGATGATCGCAAAGATTCTGAAATAGCCGCGGCAGCTGCTCTTATGGATTTGCATACAAACTAGGGTGAGAGGGGGTGGCCTCGAGGCTGCATCTCATACTATAATATATATAAATAATATCAGCATTAAATTACTCAACTTAGAACTCGGAAAGAGCAACTGCAACGGCTTGCACGTCATCATGAGAGATAGAAACCTTAACGTTCTTAACACCTCTCTTGGCAGCAGCCTCCTTGGCAGAACCACTCAAAGTGACCTCTGGAGCACCTTTGGCGTTGGCAACGATGGCAATGTCCTTCAATGAGGCACCAGCACCCTTGCTTTCAACGTCGAGTGCCTTGAAGACAGCCTCTTTAGCAGACCATCTACCAGTGAATGAAGCACGAGCGTTTGGAGAAGACTTGCAGTACTCGATCTCTTCTGGGGTGAAATTACGTTCCAAGAAGGTCTCGTTATCAATGTTGATAGCGGAGATCAATTCGACATCAACACCAACACCTTTAGAAGAGTCGTTGTTCAAGTTTCCAAGCATCTTAGCAGTCTGGGAAGAGAAGTGGGAAACGTATTCACCCTTTCTTTGCATGCTGCTGTTCTTGAACTCGTATTTGCTGTTCTCCTTGCTGACTCTAGCAAGTGGGTCCAAATAGACATCTTGTTCTTGGTCATCAGTGTATGGAGCATCGTCCTTAACAACAAAGAGTGAGTTGTGCAACATAGCATTCTGAGAGTAAGCGTAAGCCTTCAAGTGTCTGCGGTGAAGCTTCTCGGTATACTCGGCGTACTCCTCTCTAGAGAGAGCAGCAAACAAGTAGTCACTGCTAACAACAATAGCCTGGGCACCCTTCTGACCGAAACCGAAAGAGGTGACAGAGACGGCCTTGATTCCGTCGGTCTTGATGGTACGAGATGGGAACAAAACGTACTTGAAGTCTTCGAGAACCTTATCGACATTGTCAGCGTTACGGTTACCTGGAACAAGACCAGTTTGCATGATCTGGATGGCGCCGTTAAGCATCCAAGCACCAGCAGCACCCTTAGGGTGACCAGTCAAGAACTTCTGGAACACACCGTAAACACTGTTACCTGGTGTTCTACCCAAGTGCTTCATCATCAAATCGATAGTTTGGGACTCGTTCTTATCGTTGGCCTTGGTAGAGGTACCGTGGAAGGAACACACTCCTAAGTCGTCGATAGTCAATCCAAAGGTAGCAAGAGCTCCACGGATTGGGGCAATACGTGGATCGTTCTTCCAGAACTCATTACCGTATTGTCTTTGAGCATCCTTGACTTGGTGAATAGCATCTCTCTTGAGCTCCTCGGTTCTCTCAGCAAGGTACTCGTTCTTGTCAAACGATGGGTCTGACTTAGCAAGCTCGTTAGCCTCTTCATCCAAGAAGGTGAGCTCAGTTTCAAGCCATTGCTTAACTTGGGTTCTTCTCTGTTCGATCTGGCGCGAACGGTACTTAAGATCAAGCTTTGGAGAAGTGTACTTGAGAGAACCGTGGTACTCTGTTGCAGCGGTCAGGATACCCTTACCTGGTGCTGGCAAGGAACGACCAATCTTATCAGAAGCGGTCTTAGCCATGGCAATAATAGCATAAATTGGAACACCCATCTTGATGGCCAAAGAAGCAGTCATCAAGACTTCGATACCAGAACCTTGTGCTTCCATGAAACCATTTCTGGTGTTGGTGGTTGGACGAGACATCTCAGATGGAGTTCTGCCGTGCTCAAATTCCTCAACAGCATTAGAAGTAGCCTTCATGTTGGCAAACTCGTAGGAACCTTCTTCTTGGAAGTCATCGGCACCACCGACAAGGACAATCTTGGCTTGTCCGGAAAGAATGGTATCAACAGCGGTATCGACAGACTCGACAGCAGTAGCACAGGCACCGACTGGAGTCTTGATTGGACCAGAAGAAGAAAGCAAAAGCATGTTCACCCAAGCAGCAACAGTGTTGATGAAAGATTCTGGGAGAATATCGTTCTGGACAGGAAGATCCTTGTAACGGTCCTTGAACATTCCACGAAGAGCAGTAACACCACCCATACCAGTACCGGTACAGTTACCAACCTCGGAAACGTGAACGTATTGATAGAATTCGTATGGATCGGTGATACCAGCAGAGAGAAGAGCCTCAGCAGTAGCAACGAGAACGAACAAAGTGACAGGGTCAACTTGGTCGACGATCTCAGGTGGAATACCGTATTTCTTGGCGTCCCAACCGGTTGGAATTTGACCAGCAACAAGACGGTCGAAACGCAAAGCCTTTGGAATGAACAATTTGGCACCCTTGAGAACATGGACGGTGTATTCCTCTCCAGAATCATCAGCTGGGAAGATTTCAACCTTGTCGCCGTGTTGCAACTTGAACTGTTGAGCAGTAGTCTTGTCAGCAGTGAACTCCTCGAGGTTCTCTTGAATAACAACCTCTTGAATAAGTTCCTTACGTTCAGGATCATAACCGTCAAACAATTCAGGCTCGATGAGACGGATACCAGAATGAGCAAGAATCTCTTCCTCGTATTTCTTCTTCACATCAACATCAGCAACTGGAGCACCAGATTTGGTGTCAACCCAACCAGTGTATTGCTTACCCTTGATAGAGCCGTTGAAGTACTTGATGTAACCCATGATCCAGGCCATCTCAATGCATCCTTCAAGAGAGAATTCACCAAATGCTTCCATCTCCCAACGGGTACGAGAGTTACCCCATGGTCCGAGTTCGGCATAACCGGCAACAACAATGACACGGTCCAAGTCCAAAAGTCCCTCGAGATCAGGAGCAGCAGCCTTGATCTCATCATAAGACTTGACCTTGGCAAACTCATACTTCATGTTGGCACGAGGCTTGATCTCGGCAGCTCTGAATGCATCAGCATCTTCACCGTTGATAACTCTGTGATCAATGGCAGTCTCAATGCTGACGGCCTTTCTGATATCAGAAGTATTATTAATCTCAGAACGGAGCTTGTTGGTGTACTCTCTCAGGTTCTCAATGAATTGGAGACCACCGTTCAAGTCGGCCATAATTGGACCATTCTCACACATAATGGTGAGCTTTGGAGTAAGGAGACCAAGCAAGTTGAAAGCCATTTCCTTCTGAGAGAAGGTACGAACACCCATCTTCTCAATTCCTTCGGCAATGATGTTGTTTCCAGACATCAAACCAGTACCTCTGGTCCAACCGATAACGGCACCACAGATGGTAAGGAATGGAGACCAGGACTCAGAGTACCAACGGTTGAACAAAGTTTCAAGACCAAGCTTGGACTCGGAGTAAAGACCGTCGGAACCGAAAGTACCGTGGTTTGGAGAGAGTGGCAAGACCACTTCAGCAGGACGTGTAGTGATGTTTCTAGCACGTTTAGCCTTAGCAACTTCACCAAGGAGACGCAAGAGGTTGGTCAACATAATACGGTGGGCAAGTTCAGACTTGGAGTCAATACCATCAATTTCGATACCCATCTCTGGAATAGCAGCGAATGGAATAACGTAGTCGAGATCCCAGCCAAGACCACCGTCCTTTGGATCATCATAGATGAATTTGGTGAGGCAGGTGAGATCCTGCTTGGAGGCTTGGTTGAATGGGACAACGACAAGGCAAGAACCAGTAGCACCGTATCTCGAGTAAAGAGACTGGTAGAATTCAGTAACCTTCTTGGAGAAACGAGAAGTGGTAACAATAACCTTAGCACCACCCGAGATCAAACCTTGAACGACCTGGCAACCAATGGAGCCTTTACCAGCACCAGTGACAAGGGCATATTTACCCTTGAAAGTCAAACCGTTGACAGCAGCATTCTCAAGTTCATCGAGATAGACGGCAGTGTTGGAACGATCGTAAACCCAAGAACCGAAACGGTCCTTCTGGCGGATATGCAAGAATGGAATAGTCTCGTCTGGGATGGTACTTGAGACAGGATCCTTGATATGGGAGTGGTCCTTAAGAGAAGCAATCTCATTGGTATCATCATCATTGTCATTAGACTCTCCTGAAGCGAGAACAGCAGTGGTAGACTTAGAGACCTCGATTTCAGAAGCTTCATCAACAAACTCAATCAATTGCTTGTACAACTTCTCGAACTCGAGCTTAGTCTCAGTGGAAGCCTGCTTGGAAATTGCCTTGTAGACACGAGAAAGGTCCTCTTGAATAGAAGACTTGGAAGTATCCTTGGTAATGTCACCACCGGCAGCCATTTCACGGACATATTGTTCAAACTTACGGCAGTAGTCCTTAGGAACCTCATCGTACACAACGTTACCCTTAGCATCGACCTCAGTCTTTGGTCCGGTAGGGTAAGAGACATCCTTGTAGACAGGATCCTGGTTCTTCTCTAGCATTTCCTTACAGTTGTCAATCAACTGTTGACCGAGCTTCTTGGCAAGTTCATAAGTTTCACCCTTCTCAGTTGGAGTGTGATCAATATGGTACTGCATGAACTCGATCAAAGTAGGGTTGGCTCTGTTCATGATCTGAATACATTGAGTAACAGTTTCACGGTCAATAGAGGTCAACTTACCGAAGATGATGTCAAAGTACATTGAGAGAGCATCTTGACGAGCCCAGTTCCAGTAAGAATCGTAAGTTCTGGCCTTCTTTCTAGAGAAAGCTGGCTTGATTCCCTTGGCATAGAATTCACCGTGTTCTTCGGCCCAAAGATCAAGTTCGGCTTGAAGAACGTCAGTAGCCTCCTTCTGCTTGATAAGGGAACGGTCACCCTTGGTGAGGTCAAGCTTGAGATAACGAGCAAGAACCTCGAGTTGCTGTCTGGCAAGGGTGTTGTTCTCCTTGGTGATCTCCTCGAGAGCAGCAGAGTCAATGACAGCACCACCGGCACCACCGGCACTAGCACCAGCAGAAGCACTAGAAAGGGAGATACCAGACTTGGCAGCATACTTCTGAACTAAGGCATCAAAGTAAGACTTGGCCTCACCTTCAGCACCTAAACGTTGAGCTGGTTCTTCAGCAACGGCATAGAGCAAAACTGCATCTTGACGGCCAGTTTGCAAACCCCAACGGCTCTGTAAGTACTTTCTGGAAGCACCCATGGAAAATCCACCAGGCATCTTAGAAGAAATAAGTCTGGCAACCATAGATTGGGTCTGCTTACCGAAGGCACCTGAGTAAGTCTCCTGAAGGATTTCAGTCAGTTCAGAGAGTGGCATATCTTCAGGCTTCTCTGGGAGAGAACCGAATTCCTTACCGAGGTCACCGACAATTTCGTTCTGGACGGTAGACTTACCACCAACGAGATCCTTGATTGGCTTAGACATTGGGATGTCATCAAGGGATTTCTTGAGCTTATGAGCAACGATAGCCTTAACAGAAAGCTCGGCACTCAATGGCTCGTCGGCGATATCGTCAGCAGGGCCTGCAGCGGCAGCTGGTGCCGGAGCTGGTGCTGGTGCAGCAGCAACTGGGGCAGCGGCAACTGGGGCAGCTGGAGCAGCAGTGGTAGCAGCTGGAGCGGAGGTGTCTTCCTCTTCCTCCTCGACAACCGGATCAGCAGTGTAGTAAATCTCCTTCTGATCCTTAGCATAGCACAAGACCTGTCTCTGCAAAGACAATGCAGCGTCATAGGACTCGTACTTGTTCTTGATAGTACGTTGAGCCATGTTGGCAAGGGTTGGAGCAGGTCCAATCTCAACAACACGCTCAGTGTTGTAATCCTTAAGGAAAACGTCCTGGGTTTCAATCCATCTCACAGGAGATGCAAACTGGTAGGCCAACAACTCTGTCAAGAGTGTATGAGCCAATTCTTGTTCAACTTCAGCCTTCATTTTTAATCAATTCTTATTATTAAAGAAAAAGGTTGTGATAGTAAAAGGAAAGAGTTTAAGTTTTGATGGTCTAGACCGCGAAAACCCAATGCGAAAAAAAAAAAATCTTGGGCCCAAAAACCATCTTGTTGAACTGGGATTTTTTTGGCGTTTTCCCAACAAAAGTGACAAGAGAAAAAAAAAAGGGATCCCATGGGCGTCTATCGACGTCAATCGACGCAGCAGAACTTTAACGCGCACGTCCCCCCGGGCTCGTCTAAGATTCTGTTTCGGCGACTATTTTTAGGAAGCTGACGAAAAAAACTGAAATCAGCCCTTTAAGCACCACTCGTTCCTTATGAGTTACAACAACAATTATAACAACCCGTACGCGGGGGGACAGCGTAATCCATATGCTTCGGCCTCTGAGGGCTCACAAGGTCAGCAGCAGTCGTCCTATAGCAGCCAAGGAGGACAGGGATACCAAGGTTCTGGATATCAGACCCAATACCAGCAGGGGGGTTCGTATGGATCTAATTCCGGTTACCAAGCCAACACTGGAAACGCTTCGTATGGTCAGCCACAGCAGCAGCAACATACTAGTCATGGAAACCAAGGTAATGGCTACTCTCAGACCGGTTACGGTCAAACAGGTGCTGGTTCTCAGACTCATTCCCAATCTACTTACACGCCTCCAACTTATCAACAACAGAAGCAGCAGACCCACACCAGTTCTTCTGCTGGCGCTAAAGCATCATCAAACCCATACCAATCATACGAACTTGCTGGTGATAACACCGATTTCTTTTCTCAGGTTCAATCTTTGAAGGATGATCTGATTGATTACAACGGTTTGGTTGAGAGACTCCAAAAATTGCAAACTAAAGCACTTAATGCGATCGGCAGTGATGAGATCAGTTCGATCCAATCCCAAATAGATAGCACCTCTGGTAACATTCAAGACTTGCAATCTAGTACTATCAAGCCAAAGTTGCAACAACTTTACAAGTCATGCGGTGGTGATAAGGATAAGCAACAACAGGCTGATAACTTGAAGAACCAATTCCGTACCTCGATCACTCAATTGGCCAAGATCGAAGATGGTTACAACCAATCGAACATCCAAAAGGCTGTGGATCAGTACAAGATTGTCAATCCTCATGCTACTGAATCTCAAGCTCGTGATTTCGTCGATGAATCCGGTGATCAGCAAGTCTTTGACAACGCTATTGCTCAATCTAATCGTAAAGGTGAAGCTATGACCGTCTTGCAAGAGGTTCAAGCTAGACATCTTGAAGTTGAGCGTACTGAGAAGATGGCTACTGAATTGAACCAACTCTTTAGTGACTTGCAAGGTCTCGTCTTTGAACAGGATGAACAATTTGATACTGCCAACCAGAACATCACTCAAGCACAAGAAAACTTGGAACGTGGTGATGCTAACGTTATCAAGGCTAGAGACAAGGCCAAGAAATCTAGAAAATGGAAGTGGATCCTGTTCTGGGTCTGTGTTATCCTTATCTTGGCCATCGTTGGTGGTATTGTCGGTGGTGTTGTCGGCTCTAGACATTAGGTGAGCACCTCTAGGCACTGATTATGTGTTTTTTTTACAATGTAACAATTAACTATACTATTTTTGGACTAATACAATTGTACTCAATGACGAGGTAAAGGATCTTCAACAGAGTATGCTGGTGCTTCGGTTGGTGCAGCATCAGCTGCAGCTTCGGTTAGTGGAGTGTCATTCTCGACACCCAATGCAACTTCGGTTTCAGCGGCTGTAACTTCTGGTGCTTCCACCCCAGCAGCTTCATCCAGATCATCGGTTTCTTCTGTTCTGTCAACTTCTGAAGTTTCGGCTGGAGCATGTGCGGCACTCTCTTCTGCGCGTGCCTTCATCTGTCCGCTGACCTCTGATAAGACGTTATACCAAGTTTGGAATTCATCGTCAGATGCAGCTTTGAAAGTGTAATTGTGCTTGCTTAATTGCAATCTTGAGCTCAAATCTTTACCCTTAATAATGAATTTGAACTTACCGTTGGTCTTTTCACTCTTGAGGGTAGATTCTGGTAAGTACAAGGCCAAGACAGGTGCAGCTGTATCCTCAGCAGATTCCGGGAATTCCAAGAAATAGCCATTTTGAGTTATGGCATAGTAGTAAGTACTGTAAGTCTTGGAAAGGCTTCCCTCTTTCTTTGACAAAGTACCTTCTAAGATAGGTTCAGTGGATGGATCTGTCTTCCCCTTATAGTCGATATCATCAGAACTACGTTTCAAATTGTTCTCATGTTTCACATAGACAGGTTTTGCCAAAGTATCGACGGTGACGTTCTTGAGCTTCTCAGTGATATCCTCATCAACAGTATCCTTTGAATGTGTAGAAACCAACAGTTCAGCATTCTTGCTGGCAAAGTTCTTCCATTCTTTACCTGGAGGAATCTCTTGGAAGACAGCATCGACACCTTGCAATCCGGAAGTCTCAGTTCCATAGTATTCAGAGACGAACTTCTGTAAAGTGTTCATAGTTCTTTGCATGATAATCATGGTCTCGGCTTCTAAAGTTTGGAAGTTCAATTCACTATCTTCAAGGAAGTCAATGAAATCATTCTCCTCATGGACTTGAACAATGGCATCTTTAGCAACAAACCGTCTCGTAAGGTATGGATCGTTACGGTAATCCAACTTCGAAACGTCAGCTTTACCATTAAAAGCTGAAAGAGAGGAATGGAATTTAGCCAAATCACTATTGGATTTGTTTTGGTAAGCGACCAAATCCTTGAGATGAGCATTCGATTGGGAGACAAACGATCTTTGACGAGAATCGATCTCTGTGTAGAGTTCACGCAGAGTTGGAATGATACTAGTCTGGATGTTTTTCTCCAACTGTTGAGACGAGGCAGAGATCTGTGAGACACTCTTTCTAAATGCATAGAGGAAAACATTGAGGTCAACGTCGGCAACGAACTCGGAACTGGTTGGATCGTTCTTCACAGAGCCACTGACAGCAGCAGCACTCTTTGGACTGGCTTCAAAAGCTGGTAAATCCTTCAAAGTGTTTGAGGACAGCTCTTTATTAGCCTTGGTGTTCTGTGCGGCTATCTTTTGGTAACCTTCAGCGAACCGAATGAGTGCGGCAACAAGCTTACGGTACTTGTCGAACCGTTCGACAAGGAGGTTTGTCGAGTTAGGGATAGACCATGCGAATGGACTTTTAGTTTTGTCACTGGCCGCAGAAGAAGACATGTGATGAATAACTGGGAGAGTTAAATAATTGTGAGGGGGGTAGTTTAAAAATAGTGGGGTTTTCCTAATCGGGTAAGTGCAAGAGGATTGCTGGTGGGGAGAAAAGATGTAAAGAGAGGAGGGTTGATTGAGGGTGTACTGAAGGAGCGAGGGGATGCAATTTGTTTGGTGATGAAACTGTGAAAATGATTGTGAGTATTTGTTATTTTGAAGTCTGTTCCGGATGTTCCGAACTTCAACTCTGTACCACTGGCATCTGAAATTTGCACGTTTTGGTGAAGGTTGCTATATGCATTTCGCAAGAGGTCATTATAGGTTGACACTTAGTTTATGTACATATACGTCTACTTGTATGTGGCAGAAATGGGTCGACAAGATGTTCTATCTATATTTTAGCAAGTATTAGATATTATTATCTCTTTTCTGAAATCAGGTTAAGGTGTAGTGGTAACTCTGCTTTATTCCTCTTAAGAAGAATTTTTCATTTAAAGGAGTGATGTCATGCACGATTATTCCAATTATCATTCTAAAAACGATAGTAGCATAACCTTAAATCATTCCGATACGACTCAAAAACCACTTAATATACAGAAGAATCCAATACACGCTACAAAAGAGTCCACTGAAACGCAATTTACGTACCCGAACCACATTTGGTGTCAAAAACGAGTATTTTTTACTAATTGGGAATAATTTTTTGAACGCCAAGCGACCAAACTAGAATCTCACACTTTTTATCATCACTCGGTTGTTTTAACAAAGTATGGTAAGAATCAACGAACTAATTACAAACAAGAATGTCATTCTTGGAGGAACTCTTGTTCTATGCATGCTGATGCTGGGAACACTTACCAACATCGAGACGACTCCAAATGGAGGCGCCGGTTCGGACCGATCGAAAAAGCCGCAGACCAAGAAACCCAATGATCTGAAACATCCAGACGTTGTTCCGGAGACAGACCCTTGCACAGTGATCAATCCATTGACGAAACAGTTCTATGACTTGCGATCGTTGGGCCAGATCGAGAAGACGGTCGATGGTCATACAGTCAACGTTCCACAAGGTTGGATCTCCCCTGGTTACGATTACAACGGGAACTTTACTATCGGAGTGTGTAGTCCACCCATTATGCATCCAGAGAAGCTGAGCGACAACGATTTTGTCGATGTGAGTAACAAATCAGATGTGGCTGCATACTACTGGCCAGACGGTAAAGATTCGGCCAAGATAGCACTAGGTGTCACTTCCGAAAAACCTAAATTCCGTGGTAAGAAGCTCACTTTGGAGTATAAAGATGGAGATAAATGTCCAAACGGTATCGACCATCGGTCCACTCTACTGATGTTCACATGTGATAGAGACCTTGAAAGAAAAGCTTCGGTTTCATTCATTGGATCCCCTGATAACTGTTCATATTTCTTTGAGGTTAGAACACTTTCAGCCTGTGCTACTGTCGCCGACAAGGAACAACTCGGTATCATTTGGATCGGACTCTTGATCATCGGAGCTGCCGCTGCTACCTTTTTCGGAGCCGGATTTCTGCACAACTTCTTTAAAGAGTTAGGTATTGGAGGCAAATCGATTCCTCAAATCTAAACTACAATCCGCAAACTCAAACGCACGCACGCACAACTTCTACTTCACGGACATTCAATTCATAACATGCATTACAATACATCATAACTTTATAATCTAAATGTAAAAGGTCGGGTTCATTTCTAGTAGACTACTATCCCATTACTTATTCAGACCGAGTTTCATCTAATTCAGTAAATTAAGCAATTTTTAAGATCAGCATGAGACACATTGCCGAAAACGTAACATTTAACCAACCAACTCTTTGATTCCGGATCTGATAACAAACTGCCCATCTCTACCTAACTCTCATGATGAAAGCTTTGCTCTAACCTTTTCTCTACAATTTGAATCCCTATTAAAAAGAGTTCGCCTCCCCCGGAAGTGAATATACTTTTCGGGTGCAAAGATGTACACATAACCACCACTTGTCAGCTTACTACCTAATTTGTGCCATTTTTGGCCAGTTACCAACCCCCTTCGCATTGATTCCGTGAAAAAAAAAGTTCTAGTAACCCAATCAATGCATCTGTCCCATCGCAACTAACCGTAAAGTATTAAGGTAGATAGTAATAATAGAAACTAATCGTTGATACTACATAATTTTACTAGATAGTGACATCTTTGATACTACTAGGATCAAACTACAATTAAACGACAATTAAGCGATCAAATGTAAGTAATTGAAGGTATTTTAAATGCAAATCTTTGCTAAATTGAAATTTTTCACACGTATAGTGCAGGAGTGCGGGGACCAATTAAAAGAGGGAACTGTCTGCACGTGACTTCCTATCGTTTCTTTTGCATTCTTTCCATACTATTTTGTAAATTTTTTTCAAGTGAAAAATTTTTCTTGAGACACTTTATAACTAGCTTGTCCCCCCCTTAATTTCCTGATTTTTTTCTCTTCTCTCCTCCTCTTCTTTTTAGCAGAAGTTAATCAATACTACATAATGGGTAAGGAAAAGCAACACGTTAACGTCGTCGTTATTGGTCACGTCGATTCCGGTAAGTCTA
>JAJMEL010000029.1:0-106747 GCA_030574155.1 Xiuguozyma insectalens | reverse complement strand
GTGCGCTCTGGTTATTACACCAAATATTAATTAATCTTTTCTATAACAATGCATTGACGACGTCTGCCGCGCCAATGACACCAGTAGTAAGAATCATCAACTGCTTACCGCGTGTGATTTCGTTCTTGGAGATCACGTATCGGATCGCTGCTATCTCAGGGACCGTCGTAGTGTAAGAGTATCAATGTTAGTTATTCCCTTTCAGCCGTCTGTCCCCCAGGGCTTATCTGAATAATCTCAAGTGTGAAAAAGAAGTTCATTTAAAAAAAAAACAGTTGACCTGCTGGATATCACTTATCTTCTTTTTGGAGATTGTTCATTCTGGGTCTTGCAGAATGGATCCCAATCTATCTGACCAAGACACAGAGAGCTTTACAAATTCGCGGTCCGGATCGGTCGATCCAAGCGACTCTGCCAGCGAGGTCAATTCGTTGAAGGCGGACGAAGGTGCCGATCAGCCGTCCAATAAAGCGAGGGGTCTATTCAGCAGGAGGTTAAGAAAGACTGCGTCAGGACGATCGTTGTCGGTTAAATCATCAAATGAATCAGATATACCGGTGGCATCTATAACATCGACCTTCACTCCATCGATAATCGGTGTTGCCCCCATCGTTCCTTCCTTGCTTTCTGTGGAGACGGCAAGAAAAGAAACAGCGGAGCATCGCAACAAGCATAAGGCAATTTCTGGATCACAGCAAGATGCACAAGGAACTACAACAAAGAAGCATCGGAGTAAGAATAGATGGGGTAAGATTGGTCGCAAGGCTGTTAAAGTCGTCGGAGATATAGCGTTTGGCAGTGCCGAGTTCGAGCCAATTAATATGACTGTTCAAGAGAAGCAACAGAGAGTCATTGAAGATCGCTGGAATCGTCAAGTGAACGCATTAAGGTTGCAGTTGAAAGACGAACTGATCCTTCAATACTTTAAAAGGTTACAATTCTTCCTCAAGTACATGGATGACTCTGAATTCACCGATCCAATCAGTTATGCAGTGAGTCGGCGGGACTTATACTTGATATGGGAACGGAAACGTCTGGCAAAACTTTCCGAGAACCTTGACCAGTATGAAAAGGTGAAATCGTTGAGGATCGATCAATCTCCAACAACATCAATGCCTTACAGACCAAAGACTATTAAAGATGCAAATAATCTACCGAATTTGGACTACCTGCGTAAAGTGCTCTTCTCTGATCAGCGTGTCATTTTAATTCTACTATGGTTCAGGCAGGCACTTAACCAGTTGATGGATGGTCCACAGTTGATATCCAAGATCAAAGAGCATAGAAACACAAACAAATCGGGTAAGGAATCGATCTGCCTTATCAACTACAATAAAATGGGAGAACATGCAACCAATCCTCACCATGTTTTACCTGAATTGATCAGGGGAGGAATTACTGCCACAGGACTTGAATATATCGATGGTTGGGAACTCAGACATCAGGCTGAGACTATCCAAACTAACCTTATAACAGTATGGGACAAATATGCTCGTCTATATGACCCTCAGCACAATGGTTACTTACCACCTGAACTGGCTGCACAGCATCCGTTTTTCAACACAGACATTTTGTCGCAAAATATGTCCGCAAACCAACCAACTGCAAGACAACGCAACTTCATGGATTCCTATTCATCTATCGCTACACCTACTGTGAAGCATATACCTTTGAGAGATGAAACACAGTCTGTTCTTTCCTGTGATGGATTACAAACGTTTGCAGCAAACGCTGAAGACCTACAAGCTGCAATCAAAGAGTTCCACCGAGTCATGCAACCTGGAGCAATCCTATATCTTCATCTGTTAGACATTGATCCGTTAGTTAGGTTCACTAATTTTGAACACATTGACCGGTCTAAATACCTGACAAGTGCCAACGAATACGTGATATACAAAGTATGGGATAAATTGGCAGAGTATGGTCGAAAAAACAAGCTTTGTATCCCTGATATCACTTCCATTATAACTCCAGTGTTAGAAGCTAACGGGTTCACTAATATCAAAAGCTCCTACATTGGATACCCGTTCCTCAAAACCGTTGACGATTCGCAGCTGGAGAATTTGAGATTGGATAGCAATGCATTCACACAGATTGCAAAGAAAGGCAGCGTTAGTTCAAATACCAACCATATAACTGGCGAATCTCAGGAAAGGGACAGCAAAGATAGTCGTATGAATGCTCTGTTTGAGTTCTTTACATCATTCACCGAATTGTCGATTGTAAATAATATTTCGGGTTTAAGGGAACTCGGAGCACAACTCGAGATATGTGGAAAGATTAAAGACGATAAAGTGTCCGATGATATACGGAGCCAGATCCCCGATATCGATCCTGAACGACTCGAACTCATTAAACTGTTTATCGACTATAAAGAGAACGGAGCCAAAGGTAAGATCGTTCAAGAACAAATACTTAAAGGCATGGAATTTGAAGAGGAGTCCAGAATGGTGGACTCAGAGACAATGTATCAAGGATGTCACTATACAATGGTCTTGATGGCTGAACGTGTATAGTGTTGTGTCGTTTTCTATAAAGATATATTATTTACTATGTTTAATCGGTGGTCTCTGTGAAGACGAATTTAGGATTCTCAAAGGTCCATTCAACATCAGTTGATGGAATGACCCCTGAGGGTAGAGAGTCATCACTTGATTCTGTATCATTATCAGAGTCGGAGCCAGTACCACTACTGGCTTCGTTGTGAACGATAAGTTTAGGTTCATAGACGTACACATCATTGGATGTAGTACCCGTCTGTCTAGGGTGTCTGCCGAGATCACTACTCTGATTCCATTGTGTTAATCCAATGTATGTCCCGTTATCCTTCGATCTGAGGTAATCTTCAATATCGCCACGGTACCTGTTGAACCGCTGTTTGAATTTGTCGTAATGTGATGTTTTCAAGTTGTAGTTGGTCTGAGGCGCTTCAGTGGGAGCATCTTCACTGGAAGGGTCCGAAGTGATGTTTTTCATAGACTGGTTGATGGACCTTTCGTAGTATTCCTCATTATAAAATTGACGACCAAGGATATTCTCACGCTGATCCGATTTCTCATACTGTTCCAATCTGTTTAGCCACTCCCAGACTGTGACGTTACTGATCACATCACAGGTAAGATTGAACATCGAGGAGAGAGTATTGAACCAGGAACATGTTATATCGGTGATGAAGAAACAGATCGGTGCATTAACGGCCAGGAACATGGCGACCGTTAAAGGGAACATATTTCTAGTGAAGATGAATCTCCATTTTGAATAGCAAAAAACGTAGATCAGAGAGCTGTAGATGACAGATAGTGATATGTCAAGGAGGTAGACGAAAACCGAGAGGATAGTAGTAACGTCCAGGACAGGATCGAAATCGGCGTCATTATCTGCGAATTTGAAAGGCGCATACAAATTTGAAGTGAGAACACTATAGCCAGGACTGAAAGTAGTAGCTGACCATAGTGCCATCGCTATCACGACCAGGATACATCCAATGATAGTGATGGCTCTCTTTTCTGTTCTTCTTGGGTATATGGATCTTAGTATATGCACTTGTGTGAGCATCTGCAGCAAGAAGCACAGACAGAATGAGACATTGAACCCCTTGGAGACCAGGATTTCATTAATCAAGGAACGGGTTGAAGCTGAGCCAATTCTAGACAGTTGGTTCAACCGGGACAACGAGTAAACGTTAAGTGCAATGATGTGTGCGGATGCTGCTAGACATGAGAACCACATGAGGTATGATGGTTTGTAAGAAGTGATGTAATGTTTTGTGAATAGCAAAGATGTTAAAAACAGAGTGATTACCACTGCTGTCGATAACGAGTAGACGAAGGGGTAGACCGAGTAGGTGTATTTACCATAGTAGAACGCTTGACTATAAGTCTTTAGGAAGTCCTGCCAATCATCATTGAATATAGGTGGTCTGTGGATACCTGCATGGTCGTAAAGGTACCCGTTTAGCGAAGATAAGATAGGCGTATCCGTATCACAGGCAAACTCATAAGTGAAGGGACCATCGTGTGCATCATCAAGACGGAACACTCCGTTGCTACCAAGTATCACACCATCATCTAGTTGGAATGGTAGACACATCTGGAACGTTGGTATTTCCTCCGACGGCACCTTCGAGGAGGCTATGATCATCTTTAAAGAAGTGTGTGGATCCTTAGAGGGGAGAGATGAGAATTAAATTGGGCCCCACTTAAATTATTCAGGCTAGTATTATTCTAGCCTAGCTCAGCCTTTAGTACCGAGCTAGTATTATTTTTTTTTCCACTTCTTATTGATCACTCTTTTCTTCTGGAAGGTAATGACGGGGCGGTACGGATCGATGCCGAATATCGTGGAGAGCGTGAAATATGAAGTAACAGAAGACACAGTGAAAGAATCACAGGTTCCTATGATGACGAGCAGCGAATTGGGCTTGGCAGGAGCTCCTCCATCGAGATTGGAGCCTATGGGATCAGGATCAGGATCAGGATCAGCGGCAGCATTGGGTAGTGATGCTTATTATACTAGTGAGGACAGTCGGGATTCTCTGTTGTTGGATACTTCTGGTGGTGATACGATGATAGATTCAGGCAATGAAGAGCCGTTTACACTGATCAATTCCAACGATGCGTCCTCGATGAGAGGCTCGTATGCTATGAGTAAGAGGATTCCATCGACCCAGTTTCAGACACGCAAAGTGAGCAGACCGATTACCTTGAAAGAATCTTACTCATCGCTTCAGAAATCGCGAACGTCATTGGAAAGAGTGAGGACTCAGATCGGTAACGATCAACGTATTACACGGAGCTCGATCTTGAACAGTGAGTACGATATGTATGGGTTCAAGAAGAGCAACAACTATGTGACAAGACAAGATTATGACAAGTGGTGGCAGGACTATTCACCGTATCTGATCAGAAGAAGAAAGAAATGGCAGAAGATGATGGCCAAGAATGGATTGGCAACCACTGATCGAGTGGCTCCAACGAGGTTCCCACCAAGATCAGAAGATTTGAGGAAATTCGTGCGCAAGGGGATTCCAGCGGAATGGAGAGGCAATGCATGGTTTTATTTTGCACGTGGTCACGAGAGACTGAGGGCCAATAAAGGCACATACGATCGGTTGGTGGATCAAACGATGGATCTGATCAACGATAACACTGAAGCTATAGAAAAGGATTTGCATAGAACTTTCCCAGATAACGTTCATTTTAAGAACGTTTCCACGACAAATCAACGAGGTGAGTCGATTGAAGAGGAGAGTCCACTGTTACAAACGTTGAGGCGTGTTTTGAAATGCTTCTCCGTGTATAAACCATCCGTTGGATACTGTCAGTCTCTGAATTTCATCGCTGGGTTGTTATTGATATTTATGGATGAGGAAAAGGCATTTTGGATGTTGGTTATCATGACAGAGAGGTACCTGCCAGGAATCCATGAACTGAACTTAGAAGGTGTCAATGTTCACCAAGGTGTGTTGATGCTATGCCTGCGTCAGTACCTACCAAACGTTTGGAAAACAATCATGGAAGGTAACGATGTGAAGTACACAGACAGTACCAATGCATTCCTGTACGATCTTCCTGCGCTTTCGTTCTGTACAACGAGCTGGTTTATGAGCATGTACATTGGAGTGTTGCCAACAGAGACAATGCTACGTGTTTGGGATTGTCTTTTCTATGAAGACTCGAAAGTGTTGTTCCAAGTTGCATTGACTATATTCAAAGAGATGGAGCCGGAATTGCAAGAGATAGTTTCGAGAAACCAAGGTGATGATAAAGATATGATTGCATCTGAATTGTTCCAAGTGATTCAGAACTACCCTAAAAGCATATTGGATGCCAACAAGTTGATCAAAGACTGTTTCAAGTATTCGAATTTCAGCAAGTTATCGCAGGAGGAGATCTCGAAATGCAAGCAGTATGTGATTGATTCTAGAAGCAGGTATCACAGCCTAATCAATAAGAGGGCAGCGATAGGATTGAAAGAGGCCGATCGGAAGGTGCTAATGCAGTCGTCGGATGCATTGGAGACCGAACGGATTGGATTGAAGACATTGAATTGGAATGGGAAGTTGAACCATCGGATGAGACGACTACAGCAGAGGTTGTCCTAAGGATCGAAAAAGGACGTACGGATAGGTAATTAATAATAGTATTTACAGGTTATTTAGCAAATAATTGGGGTTCTGAAGACTGATCTGGATCGGGTATTAGGAAGTCCAAGGAGAGGTAGCCGGAGAGTCTAGGGCTGACAAGTCGGTAGTGTTTCTTTTCAGAGCGTAGTTTAGAGTTGGTTGAGAGAACGAATTGTTCGAGTTCCAGTGCGGGTCGTTTATCCAGTTTCAGGAATCGGAACAGACCTAATGTGAGGACGTCGAGAAGTATATACAGGAACCAGAACACTGTTGGTTTATACTGGGATTCAAGATGATGGTTGACGGTGTGAACTATATCAGCAAATTCTAGTTGGGATATGTGCAATGACAACGGTGATATCGAATCAGTACCAAACCAATGGCCATCATATTGGTACAACGGAGTGAATTGATCAGTGTCATTTCTGATGGCTGCATCTTCGGAACCTGGAAGAACATCACTAAACTGCGGGTAATCAGTAGACATCAGTCTAGGGATTCGAACCACTCGGCAATTGCCCTCGATTTCCCCATCGTTTTCGTACGGGCTCGGGAAATGTGTGATTACAATCGGTTTGGATGGGTCCTTCGGATTGAATTGACGATATTCATGGTAGTTATAGAACTTTGGACTATCCATCTAATAAAGAAGGAAGTCAGGTTCAGGAGGGTAAATTATTTTAGGTCGGGTAGAACTGGATTTGAACTTTTTCTTCCTCTCCTTACTTTTTTCTTCCTCTTAACTGGCAATTACTTTCTTCTAGAACAATGACAACCGAAGTTGAATTTGCCAAGAAGTACCAGGAGTTGGTGGAGTTTGTGTGCTCAAAGGAGCTTCCTGGAGTGAAGTTGACTGATCTTGAGAAGATTGCCAACTTTTCGTTCTCCGAATTGGTCAATCCTCCACTGTATGAAAGAGAGTCTGAGTCAGATGCGGCTAAAGTGGAAGTGACGTTCAAGAGCATAAGACCCCCTAAATTCAATAAACAAGTGAGCATTGCATCAGACTGGTTGATTCACAAGGTGAAACGTGCATTGCAAGAGGCATTACAAGAAGATGGTATAGAAGTGGACATTGAGCAGATCGTGCTGATGGTGAAGACGAAGACTGTGCATGATGGTATCAAGTTGTCGAGTTTGGTTCCAGAAGGGTCGAATCAATTGGCCCTGAACGTGCTAATCACAAAACCAACTGCCAAGGATAAGGGTTTGGCCGAGGCGGAGAAGGAAGGCCTGCCACATGTGGACGCTGAGAGCAGTAAGGCTAAGGCCAAGAGCCAGGATATCACGGCATTGAGTGCACAGGCCTGGTCCGGTATATATTCGATCTTGGAGAAGGAGATCCCTAACCAAGCACAACGGGATGCATACTTCCAGAAGTTGAAGGAGGTGGTGCTTTAAGGTAAATCAGACCAGATATATCTAAATAGGTCGGTAGTTATCTACATACTAATCGCAAAAATATATTTCTCTCTCCTGGCTATGACTTCAGGGGATCCTGAAGATCTAGTGTACTTGGTACATGTAGGAGCAGGAAGGCATCCTTCACGGTGTGGGCCGTTGAAAAGTATGGTTCTTAATGCATTGGATGAAACA
Source organism: Xiuguozyma insectalens (assembly GCA_030574155.1). Taxonomy (NCBI): domain Eukaryota; kingdom Fungi; phylum Ascomycota; class Pichiomycetes; order Pichiales; family Pichiaceae; genus Xiuguozyma; species Xiuguozyma insectalens. The sequence goes on along the minus strand of JAJMEL010000029.1, from coordinate 99,027 downwards.
GAGGAGTTGAAACGGGGCGGTGGTGACCAGAAACTAGACATCTTCCAACATCTCAAGCTGGTATCAGCAAAATTGGAAAAGAGTCCCTTGACCAATACAGGATATGGGTCGTCAGTAGCATGTGATGGCAATGTCTATTGCGACTCAAGTACGTGCTTTATGCATAAGGATGATGGAAAGGTGGAGCAGTCGGCGATAGTAAAGAATTGCAGCTCGTTTCCCATTAGAGATGCCGTGGATCAGTTGATTGGAGCAAGGAATCAGGATAGATCGAAGAATAGAGGCATTACACCTGCCATTGCTACTGTTGGATGCACACAGTGTGACAGGAAGCTAGTTACCGAGAATATGAAGCGGATTTATGAGAAATTAAAATCGGACAGTGTCACTACTGCTGATACTGCCGACGTATCAGATACTATTGGATGCTGCTGTGTATCTAAAAAGGAGATAGCTGTGGCAGTATCCTCGGGGGGAAACTTGTTCAAACAGCCAGGTAGAATTGGTTGTGCAGGAATTGTTGGTTCGGGCTGCTACATCAGTCATTCTCCCGGTTACACTGCCGTAGTCATGTGTTCTGGCAACGGTGAAGATATCATACAGATGGATCTGGCAAGATACATCTCTGAAAGACTCGTTGAAGGGAACGACGAAATTGTTTGCAAGCAGGTAGCCAAGTACGTGAAATCCGCTGCAGCCAGTTGCAACCTGCTAGCCCTGGATGATCAATATAATTCGCAGTTGTACATTGGAGCCATCGGTTATCTTGAAGACCTACGTAGCCACTCCAAGTACATTTTCTATTACCATACTACGGAGAGTTTCGCATTTGCTTACAAGTACCACGGCAGGTCACATTGGGTCATGAGCCGGTTACCTAAAGGTGGCCATGAGCAACTCGGTGAGTTCTTTCTTGCATAAAACTACCATATAATACATACATAGTATATCTCCTTGCATTCTCCCAGGAAATCCCTGCTAGTAAATGCCTGACCTGGCTGCTCCTAATATTTCTACCCTCCTTGCACCCCGCAAATTATTATTATCACTTCACCGAGCCAAGTAAAACTTGGCCAACTACGGATAACAAATATCTTCTTTGTTGAAAAGTATAGATTGACAGTGTTCAAGGACACATCGGTTATACAAAGGGCAACAAGATAGGTGGTAACACAGACACGGGCAGTAACGATAGATGCGAGGTCTATCAGAAATTGCCGACGGAGTGGTAGCGTTAGCCAAAAGAGAGGAAATCCCCGTCGAATTCTCCTATGACTATGCGCACCGCCGTATGATCCGAATATGTTCAATGGCATCGTCTTCTGTCTCTGTTTTGGCAGGATTGGTTGCATTCTATTGCCTCGGTATGATCCATCCAAGGAAACGAATATTCAGATACGATCTAATCTTTCTATTGACAATCTATGATTTTATCAAAGCCATAGCTCTATTGGTCTATCCTGCAGTTTGTCAACATACAAACGAGGCAATGATGCTTAGTAAGCCGTTCCGTAACGGTATTGGATGGCTCACCGCATTTGCCATTGAGGGAAGCGATTTTATGATCCTTTGCTTTGCTCTTCATATCGCTCTATTAATTCTTTCGCCAGATCTTAAAGTGAGACTTCAAAAACAGAATTCTCATTTCACTACGAGTAAACCTCAAGAAGGTGGACTTTACCCATTCAGAATCTACATCTACATTCTATCAGTCATCATACCAACCATCATTTCATCCGCCGCTTATGCTCCCAGCCAAGGTTATACCTCTGCTGTCAATTGGAGCTACATGTCTAGACTACATCCTGTTTGGTGGTTTACTTGGATCTGTCGTTACTGTATTGTCATTGCCGTCTTAACTATCTATATTGGCGTGTACATTCATGTCATCCGACAGTATAAGACTGTCTCTTCCAAGATGGATATTAACAAAGATGCTAAAGTTATGGATATGTTTGCTGATTCGTTCTGGTATAAGTGGGGTAAGCTCGGATTGATGTTAGTGTTTCCCGATGTTCAAATCGGTGCTAAATTGCATGGTAGAGGCCTCAATAGTGCAACTGATAGACGAAACATTGAGCGAATCAATGCAGAACAGGGAATCAACATAGCTACCGATACACAATCGACCAACGGCGATGACAGCGGGACTGCCAATGTTGGTCTAGATATCCAAAGAATGTTGCATCAAGAGGCCATGGATCGATTCCAAAACCGCCGATTACAAATCACGAGGCAAATGAGAGTCATCTTTGTCTACCCACTTTCATATATTCTGCTTTGGCTCTTCCCATTCATTCATCAATGCTATACCATCAAATATAGCAACTCTTCGCCATGGGGTTCTTATTGGGCCTACTCTGCAGCATCATTCTTCCAAGCATTCAATTGTACCATCGATACATTTGTCTTCTTAGCAAGAGAAAAACCGTGGACTCTCACTGCTAGTCGTGTCGATCCAACAGGGATGTACGAGTATTCCACTTGGAGACGGGCAGTTTCATTCTTACCAGGTTATCATATCCCCAAGCAAACTAAGGCATCTGTCACTTTCAAAGATGAAGCTACCGATATGGAGAAGTCCGCTTCTTCGACTGGACCACGGACACAGACTTCTAGTTCTCCGATGTTTGGTGGGTACTCGATGAACTTGGATGATGAAGATATCAGTGGGTTTGTTCAAACTGACAATACAGGCAGACCTGTCGAGAAACATGATCAAATCGTGCCAACGATGTCCGCTGACGATCCTGCGATGAGTATCAAGGATTTCCTAAACAGTGAACTGCCAGGAATGAAAAAGGAAACATCCAGGAATACAGATCAGCTGCCAGCAATAACGATAACGTCAACATCTGCAGCTACAGCTACTGCAAACCCTTCTACTCAAAAGCTAACCACACCGACACGTGCATCATTCGCTTCTCAGGGTACCACTGGTAGTAGACGTGGGTCCAAATTCAGTTGGATGACCTTGCATAGTAGTACGAAATGTTCGCCTGGGAGGAAAGAGTCGAGTTCAGCTTCATCATCGTCCGGTACGGTGGGTTAATACTCAAACATACATAAATCATACACTTATCATATTGTAATAAATTTGTCTTATTTTGAAAGTTTGATCTATTAAGGTATCATTGAATTTACTGCATAGACATTTGCATTGGTGGCATTCCCTGTGGCATACCTCCTTGTGGTGGCATACCTGGAGGTGGCATACCACGTCCACGACCACCAGGAACAGGTTGACCTCCAATGGTGGAATCATTCTGCTTATTGGTGATAGTCTCATCGACTCCCAACACTAAAGATGCAGCTTCGGTGGCACTCTCCAATGCATTAATCTTGGAAAGTGCAGGCTCCCAAACAAACTTCTCCATGTTGTTTGCAATCGATTCGTTAGCAAAGTCCAAACCGTACCAAGTTTCACCTTGAGAATGTAATGACCGAAGTTTATTGATAAGTTCTGTACCGTCCAATCCGGCATTTTCACATAGTTGACGTGGAATCACTTCCAAAGCTCTTGCATATGCACCGACAATTAGTTGTTGCTTGCCTGCAATCTGTCTAGACAAGTCTCGAAGGTATTTACTGATCTCCATCTCGATAGCACCTCCACCGGCAACAATATAGTTATGTTGTATGGCCTTCTTCACAATCATAATAGCATCATGTAGTGATCTTTCGACCTCAGCAATGACTTGCTCGGCACCACCACGAAGGATCAATGTACAAGTTTGAGCTTTGGTACATTGTTCAAACAGATTGTATCTTTCACTACCGATTTGGACCTCTTCAAAGAGTCCACAGTGTCCAAGAACTTCAGGTGTAAGATCGGAACAAGTTGTTTGAATACTACCACCAACAGCAGCAATAGTACGGTCGAGATCATCGGCAGCGACTCTACCAGCACAAAAAATACCTCTGTCGGCGAAGTATTGAGTGGCCAAGTCACCGATCGGTAATTTGGAAAGCACAACGTTGGCACCAACGGCCACAATGGCATCCAATTTTTGCAAAATTATCTTCCATTCAGCATCCACAACAGCCTGATACTCGTCAACTTTTTCGACACGAACCTCGGCATTGTCCTTTTCAGCTTTCAACTCCAATTCAACGTTCAAACAGAGAATCTTTGGATCGACGAGTTTCTTTGGCTGTTGCTCAAATCCAGCGTATGAAAACGTCTTTTTAAATGCAACACCTTGCACAAGACGGGAGTCTTCCAACGAACCACCTGGAATCTTCTTCATTCCAATGTACTCTTCGTCGAGGCGGTCTTGGTCAAGGCATTGAACGGCATCGACGACCATATTGGCGAAAAACTCCGAATGAGACTGAATGAGTTTGGATGACATGGCAGTCTTGGCACATTTTTTCAAAAGCTCTCTGAACTCTTCGTCGTCGCCATCTTTCTTCTTCAATTCCACTTGTAACTCCTTGATGTATCCACATGCCAACCGACACGCGCTTCTGTAACCTTTAATGATCACGTTCGACGACATTCCTTCTTCCACGAACTGACGTGCCTCCTTCATAAATTCGGCAGCTAAAAGGGTAACCGTGGTAGTTCCATCTCCAACCTCTGCATCCTGAGCCATAGAAACATCGACAAGGATCTTTCCAGCAGGATGAACAACTTCAAGAAGCTTCAAAATGGTGGCACCGTCGTTGGAAATCGTTGTCTTGCCATTATTCACAATGAGAACATCCGATCCGAATGGACCAAGAGTCGGCTTCAAAGTGTCCTGAATGGCAACACACGCGTTTATATTCGAGACAATCTGTCCCCTTCCTTGTGACGTGTCTGTTCCCTCTTTAAGAACCACAACTGTGGGTGTTTGTCCTCGGTATGACATGACGATAAAGTGAGCTTAAGAAATCCAAATTTTTCAACCTTGAGTTTTGATGCTTAAATAAATTTATTACGGGTGGATCTATATACGTAATTCTTAGCCCAGCTTCACTTGGCCGACTTTAGCACTTTCAACTGCCTGGAAATGTGTCTTTTTGTCTTCTCATCCACTTTCAACAGACAACAAAGCAGTTGCAACCGATCCTCCATCTCTTGAACGTGCCTGGAATTGGGTATTCCAGGCATTGGTTTCACTGCTTGCGACGGCTTCTTCAAGATACTCAGATCTCGTCTTAGCAACTTGGACAGCTTGTTCACCGTGTCATTCCATGAAACTCCATTCAAATGGAGTGTCTCGTTTACTTCTGTACTGCTGTTATCCATCTTGAGAAGTATCTTCTCCTGTTCATCCATGTCTCTAATAAGCTCTGTAGTGGCCACTCCACTGAGTAACGAATTCGCAAAAAGTCCTGGAGATCGAAACTTCTTGCCTCTAATCGATCGTTCCACCTTTTCAAGTCGTCGCAGAATGTCCCCGTCCATGAAGAGAAAAGAAGTTGAAAAGAAGAGAAAGAATAAAGTTAGACAAAAATGTGAGAAATTTCCAAGGAATCCTTATCAATCGTCTCTCCATTTTACCAAAACTTCGTCAGTTCGGAACTTCTGTGTGCAAACTGTATCATCCAGATCATTTCTATACCCAACCCTGTATGCAAGCAATCCGGCATGTGCAATCATGATCCCGTTGTCTATACAGAACCGCTCGTCAGTGGCATAGATTGAGCCATCTCTATCTCCTGCCATAATACCCATCATCTCTTGTAATCTTTCATTGCATCCAACTCCTCCAACTATTAAAACCTGGTTCGAATTCACATGTGCCATAGCCCGCTCAGTAATCTCAACAAGCATCGAGAAAAGGTTCTCTTGTAATGAAAAGCACAGATCTTCCTTTGTGATCTTCTCCCCAGTATCTTCGTCGTAAACCAATTTGCTATTCTTACCTGTGAATAGATCATGCGCAATACCGTCGATATACTCCAAGATTCCACTCATACTAAGGTCCATCCCCTTCACTGTGTAAGGCAATTCGACTAGATGCTTACCCTTCTTGGCCATCTGCTCTATATTGTAACCTGGGGAAGGGTCGTTAGGAATATGTAACGTTCTAGCAAATCTGTCCAGACAGTTACCAATAGCTATATCTAGAGTCTCTCCAAAGATTCGGTACCGTTGCTTAGAATATGCAATTATTTGTGTGTTACCACCACTCACATACAACACGACCGGGTTTTGTGCACCTGTGATCTCTCTTCCCATCTCGATATGCCCTATACAATGATTCACTCCAATGATTGGTAATCCCCATATCTGACTCAGAGTCCTAGCTGCAATCACAACACTCTGTAAAGGCGCCCCCATTCCTGGTCCCTGTGTGAAACAAATGCAATCCAAATCACCTGGTTGCACACCAGCATCTTCTAATGCTTTCTTCACTATTCTAACCACCCAGTTTCTATGATGGCGTGCAGTATCCCTCGGTAGGAACCCTTGACCTGGAGGTGTAATGTATGTATCTCTGACATTAGACAATATTTCAGCCCTATTTTTCTCATTCAAGGGGCCAAGTCCGTGCCGAATCACTCCAACACCCAATTTATTTGCTGATCCTTCCATCCCCAGAGCCAAATACTGACTTTGGCCAGGTTTAGCATACTGATCAAGATCTATCATAGTGATACTTACAGAGAGGAGAATTTTATTTGGCTGGATTTTTTTTTCTACTTTTCAAGTTACTTTTTCTTTCTTATTAAGATCTGTCCTGGTTTACAAAAAAAACTATATAGATTCAAGCTCTATATGAACGATTCAAGCAGTTGAGCCTTGACGGTTTCACCTTTAGTCTTCGAGATCGACTTGTCTGACTCCCCAATAGAGACAGTTTCAGTGTCGATCTCGTCCTCAGAGGCACCCCAGGCAAGTTTATGAGGCTTGTCTAGAGCAGTGAAAGGAACACCGGTCATTTGAGAGTGCACCTTAAGGCAGGCGATCCGGACTGCTGCTGTCAGCAATCCAAACAAGACACCACCGAATGGTGCAATAACAAACGCTCCGAATGGGCCCCAGTCATCCTCGTTGTAAACACCTTGACTAATTAATAAGAGTTTACCACCTTCTTTGGCACTGTGATAATAGACGGTACCAAAAATGAAAACTCCCAATAATCCCGAAAGTGCTCCAACAATAACATCAATTCCACGCAAAAAGTACATCTTGTTCCAAAGACCCAAGAACATTATAGGCACAATAGCCGACGAAAGAAGATCTGCAATAAAGTAGATCTGTAAGACGTTGGCAGATGCCTCAATGGCAACAACGAGTGAAGGAACCATGATAATAATAACCAAGACCCGTGCCCAGATCAATGAAAACTTGTTTCTGAAAATGTCGTTAGACACAGTCGAACAAGTAGCACTCTGCAAAGAATCAAAAGTACATGTAGAAAGAGCAACAGAGAACATCAAGATGAAGACGATAACCCAGTTCTCCATTTTCGAACAGAGAAGGAAGAATGCATTAGAACCTGCAGCATCTCCAACTGTTAAATCACCGGTCCAAACTGCATAGATTCCAGGCAAACCTGCAATGGTACAGATAGTGCATGTAACCACTGTAGCAATCGAACATGCAATTAGCAAATCCCTATCGGTCTTTGCGGCAAATGTACGAAGCCAAAATCCGGACATAAAGGCATCGTTGGTGACAATGGCAACAAATAAGATATAGATCAACATCCATCCCAACTTGTTGGCATGCAACATCTGTGCACTTGTAGCTGCTTTCAAATCGTGATCAATATGAATTTCAGTTCCATATCCAATAGCACCAACGATAAGCAAGATTAAAACGAATCCACCTTGCAAAGTATCGGTAGTGAATGAAACATGGAATCCACCCAAGAAAGTATAGATTGTAGTGACAACACACTCAATCACCAAGCATGGAGTAGCTGAAATTCCAGTGAGAGATTCGATGGCAGTCTCAATGGCAGTCAATTCAGAAACCATGAATAAGAACATAGTCAGAATCGTACACAGAGATAAGGCCAATGCAGTGATAACACCGTACCGATGTCTGCACCACTCAGTAAGAACAAACCCATCAGGACATTTCTTTCTAATCAACGGTCCAAAGAACGAGAAAAGGAAAAGTGGGATTGCTCCGGTAATCGTATAGACTAAAAGTCCGTGAATACCTGCTATATTTGATATTTCAGAATAGGTAGTCAAGATACCACAACCCATAGCTTTTTATCAGTTAGTATGTACAATGACCAGTGGGCAGGTCTAAATGTGAAACCAAAGGAACCACATTTAGACCCACCTTCGTCGTCGTAGTCGTCGTTAAAATTTACGGTTCCAACATTCTTCAATCCTCACGCAAGTATTAACTTGTTCGAGTTTAAACGGTATTATCTCAGCCAATTATAGGCACCCGCAGTAGAATATTGTTGATTGAAACGTAAAGTTACAAAGTTGCAGCCACCTGCAATCTGTACCTCAGTTTCTTGTGCTGCTGTCATATACTATGTTTAATTGGGGATTGGAGTTTGAAAAAGATCAATTTTAGGATCTCTTCGACTCTATTATACTTACCACTAGCAATAAAGTTCAGAGATAACGGCAACCAAGTTCTCGTACCATTTGCAGAAAGGAAATCCCTCGTCTGTTGGAATTTCATGTATCCGACTGCAATTCCAACACCCACAATGAGCAGAAAGCAATACGTTCCATAAATAATCCCGTTGGATGCAGCGACTGGAAGAGTCATCTTAAACTTTATGTGTATAGAAATAATTTTTTTTTTAATTAATTGGGGCGGACACTTGACTTTATATACGGAGCTTTTTCCCCCAGCTAAATCCATCCCACTCTAGCTCCCTATTGTTGAGATGATCTTCGCGGCATTTGCAAGTCCGAAAAAAAAAAAAAGAAATTCATTGTGGACAAAATTACTCATCGTCACTTAGAATAACGATGCTATTCTCGTCGTCGTCACTATCAAGAGTAGCCTCGATAGTACTCTGAGGTGCAGGCTTCCTTCTTTTGCGGCTGGTTTTCTTGGCCGGTTTCTTTTTGGTGCTGCGTTTTCTCTTGACCGATTTCTGGGCCGTGGAAGCCGTTGAAATGTCCGACATTTCCTCTTTCACAGTAATATTTCCAGAGTCATTGTCATTGTCCATTTCCAAATTAGCAATACTGGTGGCGGTCATTGAACTGTCAGCAAGTTCCTCCTTGACTTGAACTTGGACTTCAGCGTCGGGTACCTCGGTTAGCTCGGTTAGCTCCTCATCTTCAGCTAATTGCTTATCTTCGGGTTCACTTGGTTCCACCAAATCTTCTGCATCAGTCTTTTCTGGCTCCTCCTCAACTTTATCTGATGATCCTGATTTCTTATCCACTGTATCCTCAATCGGCTCACCTTTAGCTTTGGACAAGCACATCATAACATACTCACGGAATTTCTCAAAAGAGTTCCGATTGTAGACACTATGCAATGCCTCTTCCAAATCTCCTTGCAACAACTCGTCGCTCTCCAAGGCATCGTAAAGCTGCTCCAATTTCTGCACGCCAGCCTCTTCTGTAAATGTCAATTTGGGTAGCACCGAAAAGATCGCCTTAATGAACGGTTTGTTCTCATTGGCATTGTCAAACTTTGTCAGAACTTTCAGCAATTGAATTGCCACTTCGATCTGAATGGAACATTTCGATGCCTCTTCTGGATCTCTGTTAACCACCCGGTATGGATCAGTCCAATAAATTAATTGTTCGGTAATCTTTTGAGGTGTCAGCATCTTCTGTTCCCCGGCCTCTTGCTCCATCTCGTCCCAACCATCAAACAGCCTCCATAGAGTATCTGCAACGACACGAGAAATCTGTTCTTGGTGTGCAGGATGAGAAAATGCATACACTGGGATACAGAAGGAGAGGCATTGTTTCAAAGCTTCGTTATCATTGATGGCAGGGTTAAAGTATGCCAACAGTGTCGTTTCAAACAGTTCGTCATCGTTGATGATTCCGGAGAGGAAGAGTTTGTAGAGAGCCTCACCGGACACTGCCTGAACTGTCTTTCGTTTGTTATCTCTTAAAGTTCTGTAGAAAAGTTTCGCGACCGCCATTGCATCGATACTTCCTTCGACATCCTGGTCCAAAATAGACACACCATGGACGGCAAGAAGATCGGCAATAACGTTGAGACCGGCCACAATCAATTGATCATTATCACTCTTGGTAATAAACACACCGCATAAGAACATGTTGCGAATAGCCAAATCTTTGTCAAGAATACAGCATAGGCCCATACATGTCAACGCCAACACCCTGATTGGAACTTCAGATCTTTGTAATGCAGGACGAATCAAGTTATGTAGGATCGACTCCAAGTACATGTTATCCTTCAATGGACTCTTGACCAATTCGAGCATCCTCTTAGCCATCGTCAAACACTCTATCAGAACATCTTCTGGAAGCTCTTTGACTTGGTTTGTTTCACGCTCCATCTCTTCTTGGCGCGATTTAATAGATGCCCTTGATAAACTTGTTTCTGCATCGACAAATTCATCATCCTCATCATCAGAATCCACCGTTTCGTCAACCGGCGCGGATGGAGGTGGAGGGATCGCGGTGTCCCTCATATCGCTGATTATATCAACGATCATCTGCGAGAAATCTCTCTCATTGATAGACAATTTACGGATGCATAGAATCAAGACATCGATAACTTTCTCGCTCAGGCCATCCTGAGAAAGAATTGATCTAAGAACGTTCAACATTTTGCTACGGCCAAACTCGTCATGGTAATCGAATTCGGAAGCAATCAGTAGCAATTGCAAAATGATATAGTCGTACTCTTCTGGATCGATAATGCCTAAACTTTCCACGGAGACGGAATCGTTTTCAAGCTCGGTCTTGTACTGTTCGATCTTGAGCAGATTCTTACGACGTTCATCAAAGTAATGTTTAAGAACATCAGCAAACTGTGAAGCTTCCAAGAACTTATCGAGTAACTCCTCTTTATTGTTATCATTGCAATATTGGAAGTACACTCTCATAAGCAACGCGTATTCGCTTGTAAGGTTATCAAGGACTTCCTTATTGAAGGTCAATTTCGGGGCGATTTCAGTTTTGGCATCTAGTAAAGCTCTGAGAGCAATATCTGCCACATCGCTTTTGAGAACTTTCAATCTTTCAACGAATTCGATTATATCATTGTTGACAGTGGGGAGCCAACTGTCTGTTAGCCATTTGATGGCAGCCTTGCGAACATTTTCATCACGATCCCTTAACCCCCATGCCAACAATTTGTTTCTATCGTCGGAATGGATCATTCGGAAATCTTTGTACATAGGCAGCACGTGTGAAAACACCATTCTGCGGTTGACTGGATTGACATCACGCGCACGTTCAAAGATATATTGGTTTGTGAATTCACTCTTTTCGATCTGTTTGAGGCAAGCTCTGCGAACTTCAGGTTTGGCATCGTTCTGCATAATTGATCTGATCCGTTTGGCTGCATCACTCAATTGATCTGATCCGTCCTGTTCTTGGAAACTGGCCAAAGTTACGATGGCTTTAACACGAACACCTGGATCCTTATCATATATTCTCTGCAGTAAACCTTGGCTGATCAAATCGTACAGCTCTCTATCAATTGAAGACATATTATGCATCAAATGAGACAGCAAATGGCAGACACGATACCTGACATCTTTGTTCGACGATTCTAACCCCTTGATTATATGTTCGGTGAGCATTCCAATAAACCGAGTAAACTGTTCGTCATCTTCCTTTGGTTGAATAGCGGTGGTAAACGATGAAATGAACTTGACGATTCGATCTGCAGCGGGCTCATTACGCTTAACTGGTAGTATCTTGTTGACCATTGTACAGAACACGCGATTAAACTCGTCAGCCAAGCCAAGATCAACGCATCTTTCCATTATTGTTTTCAACACGGTAACTTGAGTTTTCTGAACGGCAACAGTTCTTTGTGCCTCTTGGAACGTTTGACGGATCGCTTTTTCAATCTCTGCCTCATCATGAAGCTCGTGCAATGAGTTCATGTATCGTTTCCCGTAGGAAACAGATGGTGCCGTCGTTGTGGCGGCTTCTGACATAAAGAAGAAGTGATGATTAGCTGGGAGAATTTGTTTACAACAACATTTTGGCTGAAATATGTGTAGAGATGGGGGGGTAAGGAGGCAGATAGGGAGGGGGATGAAGGGAAGGGAGTGACGGTTCAGGTGCGTAACAGAGTCATATGGATGTATAAGGGCATATCTGTGGTACACATTAGACAGAATTTATAGTATATACTATACTGTCTTTACAATCAAATGTTATTCACATTTAGCATCCTATCTACTAAGCCAACTATTTAAGAAATCCTTGCTAAAAACCATATAGCTATCTATACACTATTAACGTATGTATCGCTTCAACATACCTGCTGGTTATACCTCCAACAGGTACCAAATACATAACTATAACCTTATACACACTAACCAAACTACCACCGAATGAAGGCAAGTTGAACTCACCAACGTTGTCACTCCCTCCTTCCTCCTACTTCAGTCCCTATTTAGTTCTGAAAAATTTCAACCTAGAATACATCACTATGAGTTCTTCGATAGGACCTGAGTTATACATGTACAACCTGTCTTTGCAGAAGCCGAGCGCTGCAACAGGTTGTATCATTGGAAATTTCACAGGAGACAAGAAGAAGCAGGAAATTGTACGGTCCACATCGAATTCTATACAGTTATGGACTTTTGATAAGAATACTGGTGTTTTGAAGAAAGTGGTGGATCAACACACATACAGCAACGTGAGAACTATAGAGAAGATACGGATGAACGGCTCGGAGAAAGATCTGATAATTATAACCTCGGATAGCGGGAATCTGGTTGTTGTTGAATTCAAATCTGGCAAGTTCGAACGGCAGGTCAGCGAACCATACTTTAAGAGTGGATTGAGAACAATCACTCCGGGTGAATACATTGCAGTGGATGGACGCAACCGAGCGTTTATGCTAGGTGCTATTCAGAAGAATAAGTTTGTTTATACGGCAATGGAGGAGGAGTCATCAGTGGTGGTGTCTTCACCTTTGGAAGCCAACAATTCATCGCAAGTGACGTATGGTATAGTTGGGTTGGATGTTGGATTTGAAGACCCGATCTTTGTTGCATTGGAGTCAGAGAAGACCAAACTGATCACATACTATGAATTGGATCTCGGGTTGAACCATGTCATTAGAAGATACTCGGAAGAAGTGCCAGAAAGTACAAATTTCCTACTAAGAGTGCCAGGTGGTATAGATGGACCTTCAGGCGTATTGGTTTGCTCCGAAGGTTTAGTTCAGTATCGATACTTATCAAAAATGATCCACAATGTGCCAATTCCTAGAAGAGAAGGCGATCATTCTGCGGCAAGGATCGTGGCCGGTGTCGTCCATATATTAAAGAAATCGTTCTTTGTTTTGCTTCAGAGCGAGCACGGCGATCTGTTCAAAGTGACCATCAATGGTGTTACACAGGATTCAGACGAACCTGGGATTGTCGACTCCATTGATATCCAATACTTTGACACGATACCTGTGGCATCTTCAATGCTGATATTCAAATCTGGATTCCTCTATTCAAACAGTGAAGCCGGCGATCAATACATCTATCAATTCGAACAATTGGGTGATTCCAAGAAATGGAGTTCTACAGATTACCCTGACGATATTGCCGCATTGAACGACGATAAAACCTGTTTCAAACCAACCCCATATACGAACCTCAGCCTAGTCTACATTGTGGAAAGCCTGAATCCTATGATGGGTGCAAACCTGTACGACAACCCGGCTGATCTACCGATGATCTCTTCGTTGTGTGGAACAGGTCCTAGGTCGTCATTCAGACTGTTGAATAACCAGTTACCGTTCTCAGAGATCGTCACTCAGGAGCTTCCTGCCAAGATAGAACGTGTCTTCACTTGTAAAACTCACCGTGACGATGAATATGATAAGTTTATTGTGTTATCGTTCTATGATTCCACACTAGTGTTAAGTGTCGGCGAAGATGTCGAAGAGGCTACTGATTCTGGTTTTGACACCGAGATTCAAACACTCAGTGTCGCTGAGATCGGGAACTCAATCGTCCAAGTTCATTCCAATGGATTCAAACAGATCCAATACGAAGATGACACTCCAATCTCCAGCCACCAATGGAAACCGCCGGTCGGTATCACAGTGGTGAATGCCACGAGTTCGCACAGCCAGTTGGTTATTGCTCTGTCTACTCGTGAAATTGTCTATTTTGAAGTTGATCAGCTCGGTAAACTGATTGAATACACTGAGCATAAAGAGATGAGCGCCCAAGTGAGTTCAGTCGCGCTAGGTGATTCTGAAACCCGATTCCCATTCATTATCGTCGGCTGTAAAGATCAGACATTAACATTGCTCAGCACCGATCCAGAGTCTACTTTGGAACTGGTCAAGACCGAAGAATTGAGCTCGGTCCCAACAGATTTGAAAGTGTTTAAACAACAGAATACTTTCTACCTTCACATTGGAATGGCCAATGGAGTGTATGCTCGGTTGAAGATGGATCCTATATCGGGAGAATTGTCTAATCCAAGAAACCAATACACTGGTCCGCATCCAGTGACGTTATCCCACTTGAATTTCGGTCAGGACGTTGTTGGTATCCACTCAGTGAGAAGTTACATTGGATACTCGGATTCTACCGATTTCAAAGTCACTGCAGTGGCAAAGCCAGCGTTTAATCAGATGTGTTCATTTAGAAGCACAGACGTTCCAGAGAATGGTGCTCTGGGAATTGAAGGAGATACGTTGACCATTATGACGATGGAACTGGATGGCAATATGATGATTGAATCAATCAGCTTGAGGTACACTCCTAGAGATATGACTTCTGATAGTGAGGAAGTGGTCTACATAGCAGAAGCAGATCCAAATACGTCTACTGATTTTGAAGAAATCAGCTATAGTATAGATGAAGAGAAGCAAGAGCATGATCAACAGTTTGGATACGATCGCGGTGATGCGTGGGCATCATGTTTACAAGTTGTATCCACAAAAAATAAGGCTGTTGGACAGACGGTGGAACTGCTTCATGGTGAGGCTGCATTCAAGCTGTGTAAGGCATTCGAGGAGTACCTAGTTGTCTCCACCGCTGTTGATCAAAAGTTTGTTCCTAACAGGAATTCTAACAGCTATCTTCAAGTGTATCGAATCAAAGCGGATGGATCGATTGAGTTTCATCACAAGACGAAGACCGACTCACTCGTCTTGGCAATGATTGAATTCCAGGGCAAATTACTCGTTGGAATGAAAGATATGCTTGTTCTATACGATATTGGTAAGAAACAGCTACTGAGGAAATGTATCACACGATTAAATTGTCGTCAGATCGTGGATTTACAGACACAAGGTTTCCGAGTCGTTGTCAGTGATGCCAACGATAGTATACGAATGGTCACGTACAAACCGGCAGCGAATGAGTTTGTCGAGTTCGTAGATGATACGATTTCTAGACACGTGACAAGGACACTCATGTTGGACTATAACACGGTTTTAATTGGCGATAAGTTCGGGCAATTGTCAGTGGTTAGGTGTCCATCAGGCAGTGAAATAAGCGACGAGGATTCACATGGAACGATGATCAAGAACAAAGAACATAGATTGAACGGAGCACCGTTCAAGTTGAATTCGTTGATGAATTTCTATATTGGAGATATTGCAACCAGTTTCCGAAGAGGAAGTCTGACCATTGGAGGAAGCGAGTGTATACTATACACAGGCTTGCAAGGAACAATTGGATGCTTACATCCTTTGCAAAGGCTTACAGAGATCAACTTCTTCCGTGAATTGGAAAAACATGTTCATCAATCGTTGACTGACAGGGACTGGATCAAGTACAGAAGTTACTATGTTCCGTTGAAAGGATGTATTGACGGCGATTTACTGGAAGAGTATTTCCGACTAGACGGCAAGACAAGGCTAGCTATTGCCAAGAAAATGGATAGACTTCCGCGAGATGTCGACCGGCGGATCTCGGAAATGCGTACCAGATTTGCATATTAAGTCCGTCCTTGCACTGCCGCGCCTGGCCCTCCCCCAGTATTTACAAATAAATCCTAATTTTTCACCCATAATAAATTTCAACCAGATATGAGCACCTCCAAGAAGAAGGAGACCGAAAGGAATCAACAGATTCTGCGCACATTATTGCGGGAACCAGGCAATAGACATTGCGTGGACTGTAAGACGGCGAAGAATCCACGCTGGGCTTCATGGAATCTTGGTGTCTTCATCTGTATCCGTTGTTCTGGAATCCACAGATCTATGGGTACTCACATATCGCGCGTCAAATCGGTCGATTTGGACAGTTGGACGTCTGAACAGGTGAAATCGATGGTCCAATGGGGTAATGACAAGGCTAATGCATATTGGGAGGCAAAATTACCGGATGGGTACGTTCCAGATGAGAGCAAAATAGAAAACTTTATACGGACGAAGTATGATTTGAAGAAATGGTGTGGTGACGGGACAGAGGTGTCAAAGGTGAAGTCTGCAGTGACAACAAACCCTGCACCAGTTGCACCATCAGTGCCTAAACAAGTCACAACGTCTGCACCTGTCACTAGAACTGCTTCACAGACACCAAATGCTACCCCTTCTATACCTTCATCCTCGTCCTCTTCACTTCTTGATCTGGGTATTGATCTAACAGCAGCAAAACCAACCAGAGTCCAGTCTAGTTCTACCTTGTCTTTGATAGATAATGGAATTCAAGAACGTAAAAGACAGACGGACCGACCAGAGTTGAAGAAGTCGATTCTTTCGTTGTATTCGTCGCCGTCTCCTTCTGTATCTACTCAGTCATTACCTAATACTAACCCTGGAAAGGCTAGCTCCAACTCTTTCGGAGTCAATTTGGGTTCTACCAACGGTTGGAAGAGCACAAATAACAACAATGCCACTACTACTAGCAACGGTTGGGGCACATCAACCACGAACAATAATAATGCGTGGGCCAAATCCGACGATGATGCGTTCAAGAACATCTGGAAATGATACAACTACAACTATTACATAGATCAAGATCAAAAAATCAACTTTTCAATATCATATTCAGTAAACTTTACACATCACAAGTGCTCAGACTCAAATGGGAGGCTGAGTGGAGAGATGAGAGTAGCGTTCTTAAAGAACTCCACAGTCTTGGCACCTCTAGATGCAACACCTTCAGGAGTGAACTCAAATTGCTTGTAGATAGCTGGTCCCTTACCGGACTCACCAAATCTGTTGATACCAAATTGAGCATGAGAGTACTTTTGCCAACCGTAGGTGGACAACACCTCGACGGACAAGATTGGAACACCATCTGGCAAGACAGACTTCTTGTACTCGGTAGATTGTTGGTCGAAAGTGTGGAAGTCTGGCAAGGAAACAACAGTGGTTGGGATTCCTTGGTCTTCAAGCAACTTGGCGGCATCGACAGAGAGAGAGACCTCAGAACCAGTAGCAACAAGAATGAGCTTGGCATCCTTAGCCTGCTTCAAGACGTAACCACCCTTGGAGGCCTTCTCGATGGAAGAACCTTCCAATTGAGGCAATCCTTGTCTGGTAAGGGCAATGATGGATGGGGTGGACTTAGATTCAAGAGAAACCTTATAAGCGGCAGAAACTTCGTTACCGTCAGCTGGACGCCAAACTTGGATGTTTGGAAGGGCTCTGAAGTGAGCCAAAGTCTCAATAGGTTGATGGGTTGGACCATCTTCACCGAGTCCAATGGAGTCGTGAGTAGCAACCCAGATGATTGGGTGACCAGAGAGAGCAGAGAGTCTGACTGCACCGGCGGCGTAAGAGACAAAGTTCAAGAAAGTACCACCGTATGGCTTGAAGTTCAAGCCATAAGCAGAGATACCATTGATGATGGCTCCCATACCGTGTTCTCTGACACCGTAGTGGATGTATCTACCGGAGTAGTTACCAATGCCAAGGTCAGGAGGTTGGAAATCGACGGCACCACCCCAACGGGTCAAATTGGATGGAGTCAAATCAGCAGATCCACCAATAATCTCAGGAACGACTGGAGCAATAGCATCCAATGTAATCTCAGAGAGCTTTCTAGTTGCAATGGCCTTGTCGGCTGGAGTGTAAGTTGGGAGTTTCTTTTCCCAACCTTCTGGAAGAGAACCAGAGATTCTACGTGCCAACTCGGCACCTTCCTTAGGGTACTCCTGTTGGTATTTCTTGAAGAGGGCTTCCCATTCCTCTTGAGCCTTAGCACCGGCCTTACCGATCTTGGCGTAGTGCTCATAGACTTCTTTTGGAACGTAGAAAGACTTTTCAGGGTCGAAACCAAACTTCTTTTTAAGTTGAGCAACATCATCTGGCTTCAATGGAGAACCATGGACACCGGCGGTACCAGCGTTCAAAGAACCGAAACCAATGGTGGTATGTAATTTGATGATGGTTGGCTTGTCAGTAGACTTCTTAGCCTTGTCCAAAGCTTCCTGGATGGCGGACAAATCGGAGTCAGCGTTTGGAACGTCAAGAACATCCCAGCCCAAAGCTTCGAATCTCTTACCAACGTCTTCAGTAAACTCTTGGTTGGTGTTACCATCGATGGAAATATTGTTGTCATCGTAAAGAGCAATCAAGTTATTCAACTTCAAGTGACCGGCAAGAGATGCAGCCTCTTGGGAGATACCTTCCATAAGACAACCATCACCGAGGAAAGTGAACACATGTCCATTTTGACCGAACAATGGGTAGTTTGGTTTATCGTAGGTTGCAGCAGCTTGCTTAGCAGCAATTGCCAAACCGACAGCTGAAGAGATACCTTGACCCAATGGACCAGTGGTAACTTCGACACCAGGAGTATGGAATTCAGGGTGACCAGGAGTCTTTGAACCCAACTGTCTGAATTGCTCCAAATCGGACAATTCAAGAGCCAACTTCTTAGTCTTTGGATCTTGAACACCAAAGAGGTGAATTGCAGAGTAAAGGACGGCAACAGCGTGACCGTTCGACAAGACCAATCTAGAACGAGCAGCCCAGTTAGGGTCAGCAGGATTATAGATCAAGTTGCTAAGAACGACATGAAGAGCTGGAGCCAAGCCCAAAGGAGCACCAGGGTGACCTGAGTTGGCCTTGGACACCTGATCCACAGAGAGGGTCCTAATAGTGTTAACACAGAGAGTATCAATATCCGACATTAGGAAGAAGAAAGTAACTTGTAATTCAGAGAAAGTTCAGGAGCTGACCTAATATTTATTAATTGAGTGTGGAGGGAGGGGCCTAGCCATTTTTGGCATGCCCAGGATGCCTAATTTTTTTTCTTTGGCTTTCTCGGGCGGGCCAGAAGTTGCCGTTGGAAGAATTTTCGGAGGGGGCAAATTAGTAATGGGAGGGAGGCAAGGAAGGAGGGAAGGGGAGGCAAGGGAAGCAAGGAAGGAGGTGAAGATGCGGGGAGGAAGGACATATAGGAGGTAGCGCAGGGGTACCATGTATGTATTTATATATATGGAAAGGAATGGTAAATGGGTTGATGGAATACCTATACTTCTCGACACCTACCAGCTAGGTTCAACTTCCTTTTACCTACTTTCTCTACACCTAAATATATACTCCTAAGTTGTCTTCGCAGAATCCTTGAGAGCCCATTATTATTTATCGAGTTGTTGTCCACCTGTTATTACCAAATTGGAACCGGGAAAGTTCGTATAAAAATAGAATACATCCGTGCCCCGGCTGTAAGTAACCCGAGGTGTAAAAGGTGGTCGAGATGGCATGACAAGGACATTAATTCAACAAGGATGAGACAGAGGTATCAGATATACATAATCTCGCCAATTACAACCAAAACAAACCATATATAATCCTCCAAAGCATACACCATTACCGAAGTTACCTTACCTTTATGCCCCTTACTCAGACCCGCCGATCGACCGCATCTCCCATTTCCCCACCCCCACTTCCTCCCCATATTTTGCAGAGGCGTTTCCCCACAAAACTGAAAAAAAATGTTTTTTGAAACTCTTTGAAACTACCTCCACTTTTTTGGCAATCAAGCGTTCTTCCCAATTTCATTCACAGGTTTGTCACAGCAGGCTGAGACATTCAGTTGAAAGGTTAGTTGAACGAAAAAAAGGTTGACCAAGGGAATCCATCTAGAAATAGTTCGAGTCGAGTCAATACAGATCTGTCTCGGGCCCCAGATTTATTGTACATTATTATTATTATTATGAGGGGAGTTCTTCCTACTGGTCAAAATAGTTTTAGAATGGCAACAGTAGGATCCGGAGATCCTGATACTACAGAACAATCTAACTCAGTAGGTGTTAATATAACGCCGCTATCCAATTCCGTCGACACCAAATCGGAATTTGATATACCATCCACTGTGATTTCAACCCCGGAATCTCGAAGTGGAAAAACTGGCTCCAGTTCCAGTGCAGGTTCAACAACTATGGTCAGTGACACTGGTGCAGATGCCTCAGATTCACCAAGACCTTACAAATGCCCGCTGTGTAACAAGGCCTTCCATCGTCTCGAACATCAAACAAGGCATATCCGTACACATACAGGTGAAAAGCCTCATCAATGCAACTATCCGGGCTGTTTCAAGAGATTTTCCAGATCGGACGAACTGACTCGTCATTCACGGATTCATAGCAACCAATCTGGCCGTGGCGGTCGGAAAAACGTTCCTGCTCAGGTGTACAAATCATCCTCCACCACAAAGCTCACAAGACAACGAAGAAGGAAAGCTAAAGTCAGTCCTCCTCCACCTATGACCGCTCTCTCCTCTGTTAAATCCGAAAGTGACGACGAAGGTGTCGTTATTGAGGCCAAACAGGTCATGCCTAGAACCTTACAAGAAACTCAAAACACTGAAGGTGATAGATCGTTTGTCAATATCAATGCATTGGCGTCTGCTGCGTCTCAGGAACTGATCAACCTTCAATCTCAACAGGAAGCTCAAAAGGCCGCGGCTGCATTGGTAGCAGGACCAGGACAACATATAGCAGGACGAGGAATCACTCCCGTTCCAATGACCACATCTCTTTCGCAAGAGGGTGAGAGCGATCTTCAATATGTGAAGTCGTTACCTTCACTCTCACAGTACTTTGCTGGTCCTCCTAATAGAGGTACGACTCCAGGTCCTTCTAATCTAGCCAGAGTGCAACAGCAAAGACCCACACTCGTCAAATATCCATCCACTTCACCAATGACTCCACACATGTCAGCATTACATCAAGTTGGAAGATCGGTTTCGTCCTCCAACTTCCAAAGAGACACTTCTGCAGCTGCACTTCTGATGCTGGGACCAGGAGGTACTCAACATACTCCTGAAGCAACCCCACTACAGACGCCGTCGGTTTCTCCCAAACTGAGCCCTTCAGTTCCTTCTTCACTACCATCGGTCACCCAGATGACTTCACTAGATAGACCGACAGTGTCACCTTCCGCATCGAGTACACATCTCCCACCTCTACGATCATTGAAACTGAATCTGCCAGAGGGCCTAGATATGACTAGTATTCAACAAAAGCAGCAGCAGCTGATGCAAAAGCCACCTTCATAGTGATGGCCACAAATACAATACAACTTCACTATCGCTTGATATGTACCAACATTTTAACCACACAATTTCATATTACTACTTAAACAACCACTTGATCGTATGTCGGAATACTCTCTGAAGCACCTTTATGCTGAATGGCTAATGCAGAAGATGCACTGGCAAATTTCAACGCTTGTTCTATAGTTGAGCCAGTGCTCAGTTGTGCCACCAATGCACCAAGGAATGTATCACCAGCACCTGTAGTATCAACTACATTGGAGACTTTGGCGGCAGGAATGGTAGAATAAGTCTCCGAGCCCGGGAGGTTATAGATCGAACCTTTCGAACCAAGTGTCACAATCAGTGTCGTCCTATCTGTGAGTTGGGATCTGGCATTAATGATAAGTTTATCGAGATCTTTCACTTCGCCAAACAGTTTTTGAGCTTCCGTCTCATTTACCACCAGATAGTCGACAGAGTCCAATAGTGAGTTCGGATAGTCTCTAAGAGGAGACGGATTATAGACGATCTTTAATGGCTTGTCCTTGCACCAATTGAGAACGAAATCAGGGTTGGCAAACTCGTTCTGGAGAATGATCCAACCTGATTTCAATGCACCGAGAGCATTTTCCAGATCGGCTTCGTTCGGCCGAAACTGGGCATTTGCTCCACCGACAATGATTATTCGATTCTCACCATCTTGAACTGTGATCGAAGCACATCCTGTCACTGTATCCACTTGCTCTACAAGTGAATCGTCTATAGATAACTGTGACATCTTGTCCAAAAATGGCTTTGCAGCAGCGTCGGAACCCAGCTTACCCCACATTCTAACGGTTTGACCGCTATCAGGAGGTAATAGACTGGCCACGGCAACCACTTCATTGAAACCTTTACCGCCTAGATGCTCTTCATAGAACTCTCCTTCAACCGTTTCACCTGCTTCAGGGAATATGTTGGTGAAAGTAACATGGTCTGCATTCAATGATCCAAGTACGGTGATCATGATGTTGCAGGATGGGGGGGGAGAGAGAGATCAGCCAGTGAAATTTGTGTGGAACTTAGAGTGTGAAAATGCAAAAAAACACCTAAAGACGCGTCTATCGACGCATCAAAAGAAACGTGAATCTGATAAGATTTTTCTCTGGTGTGGAGGTGGTGGTGTGCATAAATTTTTCAATTGTTGAAACTTGTTGGGTACCCAAGAATTTAGGATTCTATTGGTAGATCTTCGATATTCTGTATTTATACGGCCGATTTCCTGATAGAAACTGTACAACATGCCAAAGTGAATCATAATTAATCCAGATCATCCAAAAGATACCCATATTGTCCAACAATACTTCAGTTTCGCCACCTACTTCAGATCCCCCAACTCAACCCAATTTAAATTCACCCAAAATTTTTGATAGGTGTAGATATAAAAAGATTAAATCCCCTTCCCACAATTGATCCAAATAGTCATTGTCATCTTTTTTCTTCACTGAAAGTAATTAGAACACAATGTCTAGTGACGATTTCTTCAAAGGAGACGGCGTGGAGAGAGTGGACGTTACTCTTCTCAACAGTGTTGCCTCTGGTACTGACCGGGCGACACCAAGAATCGTGGCTTCTGGTATGGGTGGTAAATTGATGGGTACTAAGAGTATGACAACTGTTACCGCTGAGGAACTTGCCAAGGATTCTGTTGCAAGATTGTTGGAAAAGGATAAAGAGATCAAGAGGAAATACGAGAGACAGAAGCATATTTCTGAACAACCTTGGACTAGAGAAAACTGGTCCCAACATATCAATTGGTTAAACTTTGCTTTGGTTTTGGCAGTTCCTTTGGTTGGATTAGCATGTACCCGTTGGGTCAAGCCAACTAAAGAGATTTTAGGTTTGGCATTCTTCCTCTACTGTCTTGGTGGTATTTCCATCACTGCCGGTTACCATCGTCTTTGGTCTCACAGATCTTACAAAGCATGTACTGCCCTGAGAATCTTTTATGCACTCTTTGGAGCCTCTTCCATTGAAGGTTCCATTAAATGGTGGGGTCATTCACACAGAATCCACCATCGTTATACAGATACCAACAGAGATCCATACGATGCCCGTAAAGGTTTCTGGTATTCCCACATTGGTTGGATGCTCTTGGTTCCAAATCCAAGATATAAGGCTCGTGCTGACATCAGTGACTTGGTTGATGACTGGGTCGTTCGTGTTCAACACAGACACTACCTTTTCTTGATGATCTTCATGGCATTTATTTTCCCTGCATTGCTCGGTAAATGGCTATTTAATGACGCACTCGGTGGATTTGTTTATGCTGGAATCTTTAGAGGTTTCGTCATTCAACAGGCAACTTTCTGTGTCAACTCTCTTGCTCACTGGATCGGTGAACAACCTTTCGATGATACCAGAACTCCTCGTGACCACGTCTTGACTGCATTTGTCACTTTCGGTGAAGGTTACCACAACTTCCACCACGAGTTCCCATCCGACTACAGAAACGCACTTAAGTGGTACCAATACGACCCAACCAAAGTTGTCATCTACTTGACTTCGAAATTGGGTATGGCTTATAACTTGAAACGGTTCTCACAAAATGCCATTGACCAATGTGTCTTACAACAGAAACAAAAGAAACTCGACAGAGAAAGATCTAAGTTGAACTGGGGTCCTCAGCTCAGCGACCTGCCTGTCTGGGACAAGCAGGAGTTCTTTGAAAAGGCTAAAGAGAGAAAGGGACTTATTATCATATCTGGTATTGTCCACGATTGTTCTTCATTCATCAATGAACACCCTGGTGGAGCTGCCCTCGTCAGAACTTCATACGGTAAAGACGCTACAGTCGCTTTCAACGGTGGTGTTTACGCTCACTCCAATGCTGCCCATAACCTTTTGGCTACGATGAGAGTTGCAGTCATCAAGGGAAGTAACGCCACTCCAAACACATACGAACAACAACTTATTGCACTCGGCAAGAAGAAAGCTGCCGCTGAAGCAAAACTTGCAAAAAATGAATAATTATAGTCTCTTTTCTTAGCCTACATCGACTGGCTCGAATCATTTATATATATGGAATGAATTATCTTTTAGTCCCCCCAAACTTCCCAATTAGGAAATCCATCTGTCGCTCGCGCCCCAGGTGAGGCCCGCGCGCGCGCATACAAACATTTATTTTTGTTTTGATTCTTACTTGTAATTTTTCAGCCCTGTCTTCTTCTCTCACGTATACATCGCTTGATGGACCGTTTACTATACAGCGTACCGGTATCGGATACCAAGGCTCCAGTGTATGTTTTCGACTCAACGTTTATTCCGGGAAAGATTCTTAAGAACGAGTGCGATGAAGAATATTTAAAGAGTTTCACGTCCAAGCTTTGGGATCATCTACCCGAGGGGAAGTACAGTTTGATCTTTCTCACTACAGCTTTCGGCAAATTGAACTTGAAGTTTTCGATGAACTTCATCAAGTTCTTCCAGATGATCCCCGAGAACAAAAGAGAGAGCATGGAAACGATATATATAGTTCACGGGAACTGGTTCACCAAGTCATTCACTGAACTGTTTAAGATCTGGCACTTTGGAGATGTGATCTACTGTGAGAACTTGGCCGCATTAACCGAGCATATGGACATCACTGGGATCCCAATATCTCTGGGGACATACATGATTGACCACAGCGTGTATGGGAACAAGAGTTTACCTACAAAGCCAGGTACACCTAAAGTGTTCGGAGTGCCATGCATTCCAGAGAACGAGTTGGCACTTAGCCAATTCTCAAGGATTTACGACAATCTGATGGCATACTTGAAAACACCCAAGTTAAACCTTGAATTGTCCAAAGACGAATGGCAGATGGTGATGCGAATCAACTATTTGGATGATGAGACCCATCTGTCGGTGTCTATATTGAGCAACTGTATCAAACGGAACCAGCGTGTCTTCCTCTCAGACTTCAGTTTCTTGGAACATTACATTATATTGATGAAGTTCATATACAAGATCACGTCTTCACAGGATCCGATTATCCCAGTGGCGTCACTGTTAAAAGATGGTATGGATTTTAACGACCCGGAACAGCTGAATGCACTATTGAACGACCTTTTGATCTTCAAGCATCCTAAAAGGGTCGACGATACAACTGTCAACGGTCAGTACGACAACGGATACCTATTGATCAAAGTGTTCAAGTTCTTCCATGCATTGATGCTGAAGTTGCACAATGAGATATGGGTGTTGAGTAAACGTGGCAGTAAACGCGCCCAGGACCGTCAGACTCTAAGACTGATCTTGGCGTATACTAAAGTGTTGTATGATGACAGTCCGACAGTGGCCGATAATGAAGAGGTTGGGTTCGACAATCTGTTTAAATTCATCTCTGGAGTGTTGACAAATTACGATAAGATGTATATCTTTGGTACAAAGTATACTTTGGAAGCATTCAACGATTATATCACGCTGGCCGATTATATGGCGTTTGAAAGTTTCAAGAACAATGCATTGTACGAGCTTCACACAACTGAGATGAGCAAGGAATTGAAAAGGGTCAATATCTATGAGGATGAGCCAAGGAAAGAGCCTGCCAAGCCTAAGAAGACAGTCAAGTCTGCCAAGCCTGCTGCAAAGACATGCTCGAAGACTCTGTCACAGAAGGATGCCAACGTGGCGACACCGATAGTGATCAAGAAACAGAAAGATATAGATAGCCACGTGGAATGGGAAAATGCAAGGGAATCGTTACGCCGATGCACGCACTTACTAGAGAAGGAAAACGTTCCAATGAACTTTGCAGCTGCTCCAACGAAACCATCCGATACTGATAATGCGAACCTGATCAGGTACACCCAGAAAGACCTACAGATTCAAAAGGAGAGGACTCGGAATAGGCAGGAGATGCCTCGAAGCAACAGGAACGTTAGCATTAGAGGACGGAAAGTGAGCCAGTTGGCACAGATGTACGAACTTCACAACGATATATAGAGAAGTAAATAAGACTATTTAGATGGTAGCGACTTGTAAGTAGGTGGGGGTGGCAGGGACTTTCTGGTGTTATTGAAGTCCCTGACAATGATTTCACACTTGACTTCTTGACACAACGATTTCTTTTTAGTGCCAGGGATTCTAGAAAGGAACTCTAAACCTGACGACCGTTCCAAGGCATCGATTGGAACTTGGAATGTGGTCAATGGAACCTCGTTCGGAATCTTCTCATTTGGAAGAACGAAAGCTGCCACCGATAACGAATCAGATCCATTTTTTTCACCAACGATAAGCTTATAGAAATGGGTTGGCACTGCGACATTTGGAGGGTTACCTATGACTTCATACGAGACTCTAAATTTCCCGTCCGAACACTTCTTGGGTAAGTACAAAGGTCCAGTGACGACACGGACAGAATTGTACTGGTCTGTCAACTTACGAACGAAATACTCAAACGAAGCCCAATAGTCCCTATTAAATCCTGCACCAACTTGAGGAGACATATTAGTGAGTAGGAAAGTTTCATCCATGGCAGTTTGAGAGAATTTTGCATCTGCAGCAGGTGCCTGGTGCCCTCTGTCATACCCAGATCGGTAATAATCTTGCAATAATGCTCTAAACTTCTTAGGAATCACCTCATCTTCTTTGAAATAAGAGTTTTTCCGATCTCCATTGAACTGTCCTTTAAGCAGGGACTCCTTAGTGAGATGTTCCACCACGTAGTATGGGTTGCGGGTTCTTCTATCGTAAACAGAGACAAACTCTTGATGTTTCTCGATGTCATGGATTGGACCAGGGAATCCGTAATTAAACAGATCTGTAGGATGAATATCGGATCCAGGTTGACCTGGCGCGATCGGAACTGCCGTAGCAGGACGTGATCCGGATGGTACGTTAGGGTTACCAGGGGTCACCGGGTAGCTGGCAGGTGCCTTTTGTTTGTCCTTTTGAGAATCAATCCAAAGGAAAGCAAGTGCAGTCGTAATCGAACCAATGGCTGCTGCAATAGTTGGCTTGGCAGGCATTTTCTTGGCCATTGTTTAGTACGCGATGACAGTGATGCTCGAGAGGGTGAAAAATTCACGCAGTGAAAAATTCTGAATGTATGAAAAATAAATCTCTCCGTACTTAGCAGATGTTGAGAAGGGCACCATACGTTGCAGACATGCGACGATGGCGGGCTCAAAACTGGGATGGGATACGATTTATGTTTCAGGGGACTGTAAGGATGGAATCGACATCATATTCGCTACGATCGCGCAGTTTCTCGCCGTTGTTGAAAGCCGTTCGGTACTTGGAGAAAGATGATAAGCAGAGTGCAAGAGATGCATTGGAGACGGTGATGAAGACAGGTAATGAACCCAGATCGGCTATATACGATCTGAGTATGAAGTTTGGATTCCCTTTGATTGCTTCGAGAGCGTTGGTGGCCAGTGATGCCAGTGCCGAGGAACTGCATAGGACAGTTAGGCTGTTGGCATTGAGGAGACCGGGTTCAGACGAGAAAGAGTTGAAAGAACTGATACGACTGTTGAACAAGTACGAGTTACCGTTGACAGCGTCTGAAATCAGCCTAATTCTGGACAAAGTGAATGCTGACGGTGTGAAAATATCGACTATGATTGGAGTGGTCCAATTGATAGGGAAGTGCAAGCCCGAGAGTTACGGTATGCTTGGACGGTACTTGAAGTCGTGCTACGAGTTAATAATCAGATGCATCGAGGACAATGATCCGGGACGAGTAGAACGGATCTGGCGTGCGATCGAAAGCTTTCACAATCGAGATTATAATGCGGATATCGACACCGAGAATAACAATGAGTTGAACGACTTCTACTATTATAACACACTGGGAAGGATGATTACATGCTTCTCAAAGACTCACAAATATAGACCAGTTGTGGACGAACTGATCTCGAATCTACCTATTATGGCAGTTCACATAGCGCCGGGATTGATGACGGCATTGATTAACCACTGTGCGCGCACCCATAATAAGAAGTTGAGTGGATTATTGTTAGAACAGTACTCCGAGGATACACTTGGGTTACGTACCAAGTATTCTCCAGGCCAACTGGCTGCATTGTTGAAACTTTCACTTTCTAACGGTGAATTCGATCGTGCCAAGGAGATTATCGATTTCGCTAGAGATAACTTGATCAAGTTCAGTGCACCTGAGTTCAACGAACTGGTCATAGCGACACTGAAAAGTCCTATCGAAGACTCGGAAGAGAATACGTGGTCAATGATCGTAGATAAGCCTGCCGAGATCGCCCGGTACGCATACATCACCTACTTGAACTATATGATTGACCATGAGATGAAGTTCGACAGGGTCGAATACATCTTCCAAGAGTCCGCCACTGTACCTAAACAGGACAACCATTTTTGGGATTATTGGATACTGACCTATTACAAGTATCTCATCAGAAAGGACTTACATGCAGCGATGAAACTATACGAATCACGAATATCACCGTTCAAAACCTTGGACGATCTCGGTTATAGAACCAACCCCTACCTGACTCGTCCTGATAAAGTACGCTTGCCAGTTCCATCGAGGCTTGAAACAATCATTATTAGAGATATCCACCGAATCTCTTGGAAGAATGGCATTGACACAGAATTTGTCCATGAGTGGTGTAACAACCAGTATAGAAAGCATGGCATAGCTAATTAGAACATAACATATAACTAACGAACAATCTAAGAAGTCCCAGTAGTAGTCGAGCTAACACCCATACACCCCTTCAACCATATTTTTCACTCTTTTAAAAGGAATATTTTTTTCTGAAAATTTTTTTTTTAACTCTATACAAGTTACAATGGCCTTCGTTCTTACAGAGACACCTGCAGGATATGCGCTGTTGAAGGCTTCTGACAAGAAGTTCTACAAGTCCGACTCGTTATTGAAGGACCTTGATTCCGAGGAGAAGGTTTTGAAGCAGTTCAAAATTGCAGCATTTTCCAAGTTTCAATCTGCTGCAAATGCTCTCGAAGAGGCTACTGCCATGATCGATGGTAAAGTTTCTACACAGTTGGAGAAGCTGTTGTCTGAGGCAAAGAGTGAGAAGAAGACTTCTTTAATCGTTTCTGACACTAAATTGGCCAACTCTATCAACAAGTTGGGATTGAACTATTCTGTTGTCAGTGATGCTGCCACTTTGGATATCTACAGAGCTGTTAGAGAATACTTGCCAGAGTTGTTGCCAGGTATGACCGAGAAAGACCTTTCTACTATGTCTCTTGGTTTGGCCCATTCTATTGGACGTTACAAGTTGAAGTTCAGTCCTGATAAGGTTGACACTATGATTGTGCAAGCCATTTCTTTGCTCGATGATCTCGACAAAGAGATGAACATCTATGCTATGCGTATGAAGGAATGGTATGGATGGCATTTCCCAGAGTTGGCAAAGATCGTCGTCGACTCTAGTGCCTTTGCCCGTATTGTTCTTAAGATGGGATTCAGAACTAATGCTCATGACACCGATTTCAGTGACATTCTTCCAGAAGAAGTTGAACAGCAAGTTAAATCTGCTGCTGAGATCTCCATGGGTACTGAAATCACTGAAGATGACTTGAAAGAGATCCAACAGTTGGCCTCCCAAGTTGTTGACATGACCACCTACAGAGAACAATTGTCCAACTATCTTAACAACAGAATGAAGGCTATTGCACCAAATCTTACTGCTCTCGTTGGTGAATTGGTTGGTGCCAGATTGATCGCACACTCCGGTTCTTTGATCTCTCTTGCTAAAGCTCCAGCTTCCACTATCCAAATTCTTGGTGCTGAAAAGGCTCTCTTCAGAGCACTTAAGACCAAGCATGACACTCCTAAATACGGTCTGATCTACCATGCTTCTTTAGTCGGTCAAGCTACCGGTAAGAATAAGGGTAAGATTGCTCGTGTTCTTGCCGCAAAAGCTGCTGTTTCTCTTAGATACGATGCACTTGCTGAAGAGAGAGATGATTCTGGTGACTACGGTCTTGAGATGAGAAGTAAAGTTGAGTCTAGACTCAGTGCATTGGAAGGACGTGATTTGAGAACAACCAAGATCTCCAAGGAGCAACAGAAGGTTGAGATTGCTCCATCTAAACAGTACAATGCTGACGCTGATACCGTTATGAAGGATGCCGATTCCGATGACGAAGATGAGGAGGAGGAGAAGAAGAAGTCTAAGAAGTCTAAGAAGAGACATCACGGTGACGATGAAGACGAGGAAAAATCTTCCAAGAAGGCCAAGAAAGAGCATAAGCACAAGGAAAAGAAAGAGAAGAAGGAGAAGAAGGAGAAGAAGGAGAAGAAGGAGCACAAGCACAAGCACAAGAAGGACAAGAAATGATTTCTATCACTTTAACCTGCCCTTTTCGATAGAGTTTGTCTACGCGGTCGCTTTCATATGTTTTAATCATCCAGTTAGAAATATTTCAGTAGGTAGTAAGTAGTGTGGGGAAAGTTGAAAAAATCCACTATAAATTCAAACTGATCCTGGTTTTGATTTCTCCCCTCTTAACGTTAGTTTCGAAATGGTAAAAGAACTCGATAATTCGCGCCATTTGGACGATATGGCGCAATTAAGGTCGCTATTGAACCGACTTCTACAGTTGATGGACGAACAACATACAGATATGGAGTCGATTGGAACGGATTCAGCGAAAATTACCAAGTTGGCCCCTTTGGAGCCTTCAAATGCAGATGAGGAGCAGTTACAGGTTAAACTACTGGAACAAAGGCGAGATATGCTTGCAAGCAAGTTGCAACGACAGGAATATATTGGATCTAAGCTTGAGGAAGTTTTGGAGAGACACGAGTCGTTGCTGAGAACTATAGGTACGAACTTGAGAGAGAGAATGACTATTGAATCACAGATATCATCAGAGTACGATGAAGATGTTGAAGATGTGAAACAATTGTATGAGGGCAACATCAAAACAATACAGAACGCTACAAAGGAGACAGAATTACAACGACAGCAGGCCGAAAAGTCATTGAAGAAGTATGCCTCAGAATTCTCTGCTACTCTTAAATAGAAGTCCCTTCTCTATTCTAACTTATAATACATATTGTCAAACTCTGTTTGGAACTCATCTCTAGCATTGTCATTGGGCACTTTTTTGACAACATAGACATTCCATAAACATACCAGGTAGCACCAGATTATGTACACAAACAAACCAGGGTGTTTCAACATGTTATCCCAAGTGATCGGTTCCTTTGTAGCAGTACAAACCAAACCATTCTTTTCAGAGACATTGTTCACGTGGAAACTGTCGGCGGTCTTCTTAATCCGATCTTGCAACACATGAACTTTGAAATCCTCTAATGATTTCAAACTGGTTTCAACGTCTTTAGTCTTTTGAAGTAGCAGACGCAGCTCATACTTCAGTCTAGCGTTCATTTTCAACCCAGATTTCAACTTCTCTTGCAGATCATGTGCATTCCCAACAGATTTCACTTGAATACCCTTGGCCTGTTGGAACTTGGATTCAAGCCGTTCTAAATGAAGCGGCCTCATGAGTTGGCTGCATAGATTCAGTTCCTTCGATTTTAAACTGGTAGCACGATCGGTCACTCCTGTTCTATACTGACGTAGAAGTTTGATATACTTCACAGCCAGCCATTCAGCTGTCACCAAGCTATCATCTGGATTATATTCATCTCCATTAGTACCACCAGTGTCTAATGAATCCTCAATAACGGACATTGAATTCGACCGTCTGATAGGAATGCGTGCCGGGAGAGTCATATTGGAATTAGGCATTTCCGCATCGGATTCCACACTTGGAAAACTATGCGACCTTTTCAATCTTCTCTCAAACAAAGTATCATTGGTGATAGTGCTCGTAGGATGTGAACATGCAATCTCTAAAGGCTTCTCAGAGTCACTTTGCATACTACTATGGCGAATATCGAACTGCTTAGGATCTTGCACTATTGGGCTGCTAAGTAGATGATCACCTGAAGTTTCCAATGAATCTTGGAACCAACCACCACTAGAAAGCGAAGGAGATTGCCCATGATGTCCCAAATTTTCTGGAGTGAGCCGTGACGAGTCAGCATGACTGAGAAGCTTTGAATGATACCGATGTTCTCCATCACTCGTTGGTTGTGCCTTAACATACATCGCAGCCAAAGTTTCATGTTTCAAATCAATCGGTCTACCTTTACCAAACCATAGATAAGTGAGCCGTTTTCCCAATGGCAGCATCAAGATTTGGTCATAGTCTTGACAAGAATTGAACTGCTTCAACAGATCTTTATTTGGTGATGCTTGGATACCTGCCAATGTTTGGATGGCCTTGACAGAACTGAAGTCCATCACGGTGTTTTTAACCATGTTTTTCACCTTGGTAAGGTCCTTGGCAAAGTTTTGATTGTCATTAGACCATTCGACCCATTTAAATAGCTTGACCAAAGTCTCATGATCAAGTAAACCTTCGTGAGATGGAGATCGACGAATCTTTTGAGCTTTTTGAAACTGTGCAACACATCTACGGAACCGTCTAGCATCTAATGGGTCTTTAGGAGCGGTCAAGTCATTGGTGCCACCAACTTCGAACAGCGTACGAACAAATAGAGTCAATCCAATGACACTTTCAAATGAGGTGCCTATAGTACAAGTTGGTGGTTGCTTCGGCAGTAGATCAGAACAGTATTTAACTTCTGAAACCATGCGCCACCACTGTGACAGTGCCAGTTCTGTGCCTTCACAGAAGAGACCGTCACAGAATTGAGGTTGTAACAACCCATAGTAGTATAAGAAAGTCTGAACAATGCAAACGAGTTCTCTAGCAGCGTAGTCTAGATTGACACGTTGGGGTACACGGTATGTGGTTCTAAATTTATCTTCCATAGGTTTGGATGCAATGGCAATAGCAGTAGCTGTACGGGATCCACATCCGAGTTTCTTCAAGTTTTGGTTCACAACGTAACTCGTATAAACTGCGGGTAGATTACCACCAGGGATTGCCACTAACGATAGCGAAGGTTCCAATTGAGCGACATTGGTAACAAATATGGTTCCATATTCAGACTGTGTGGGGAAAGAATGCTTAGAATGATTGAGATCGTCGATGTAGGCACGGAACTCCACGGGCCATCGGGTATTATCATTAGTGATCTCTAATCGATAAGCAACGACGGTATCATTGGGGTTACCAGTGTAAGTAACGATCTCTGACTTGATAGAACGGTTTGAAACCCACTGTTCCACCAGATAAGATTCAAATCCAGATATCTTGATCGTTGTAATTGGTAATGCATCACAAGAACCGTGCGAATTGGCCCTAACACGATCAAATGCAAGAATGTCTGGCAGGACGAAGATCACTGAAGAGACCGGCTTACTGAAGTAATCATCTTCGTGAATGCTGGGTGCAGGGCTCACATCCACACTGGGGATGCTGATATGCAGTGCATGCGTCGATGTCAGCGAATTCACTGAGCCATCGCGCGACATTATCGAGTCTAAGAAGAGGCAACTAGTATCAAATGGGAAAGATCCAGAAGGGTAGAGATGGCTCAGCTAGGTGGGGCGGCTTAGCTCAGCAGAACCAGCGCATTTTTTTTTACCGGGAACTTAGTATTGCACCTTGTCGGATACAGCGGGCGAGGGAAGGGAGTGAAAAAAAAAACTCCCCCTCTCAATAATATCTTCCCCCTCCTACAATTCTACCCTGTTAAGGATCAAGACTTCTTTCTGACCAGTGGCTGTTACACTAAAATGAGCAACGAAGAAGAGGCGATCTTCCGCTCGGCGGATATGATACTCGTGCAAATGTATGTTGCGAGTGAGATTGCACGTGAAAGTGTGTCGATCTTGGGAGAATTGGGGGATGTTCAGTTTCGAGATATGAATAAGACGGTGAACACGTTTCAAAGATCGTTTGTCAAAGAGTTACGTCGGTTCGACAACACTGAGCGTCAATTGAGATACCTCGAGTCAATTATACAGAAGCAACAGGTTCCAATTGCGACAACTTCATACGATGAATTGATCTTGGAGGCAACTAGAGACTTGGAAGACCTTAGTACACGTCAGCCACCATCTACATCGGAGATGGATGCGTTAGTGACAGAAGTTGATCGGTACGAAGCCAATATTAGACAGATGGCTGATACCTACAATGACTTGGCGGAGAAGCGGATTGATCTTTTGGAGCATCGAACCGTGTTACAAGGTACCAGATCATTCTTTGACTCTAGAATGAGCATGGAATTGCAAGATGACCAGTTCCGGATCTCTACTGACAGTCTAATCTCTATAGATGAAGAAGAGCAATTATTAGAAGGAGGAATCAGTGCTAGGGCTGCGAACGCTGCTGCTTCAGCTTCCGCTAATCCAGACACCGGACTACCTTCTGTGAATATTATGGGCTCTCAAATGAGCTTCATCAGTGGTACTATCAGCACCAACAAATATATCACATTACAGACAATTCTTTGGCGTGTCTTGCGTGGTAACGTTTACATGAACCAAGTGCCCATTGAAGAACCTACAGTGGACCCTGAATCCGGCGATAAAGAATATAAATGCATATTTATTGTGTTCACTCACGGTGATACTTTAATGAAACGATGCAAGAAGGTCGTGGAATCTCTTGATGGTAAAGTGTTTGAGGTTTCTCCAGACTATGACACATACAGGCAACAATTGGATGGTGTCAATGGGAAACTGGAAGACTTAGATATTGTCTTAGATGCCACTACTGAAAGATTGATTTTAGAATTGAAAGAGATTGCATTGAAGATCGAGAAGTGGAAGATTGAAATTTCGAAAGAGAAGGCCATCTATTCGACGTTGAATCTGTTTGATTACGACCCTACACGTCGGTGCCTTATTGCAGAAGGTTGGATGCCTAAGAATGATTTGGCGGCAGTGAAGTCAGCTTTAAGAAATGTTACCGACCGTTCTGGTACTGACATCAACACCGTTATCAATGTGATCCACACCAATCGGAAGCCTCCAACGTTCTTCCGAACAAACAAATTTACTGCTGCCTTCCAAGCCATTGTCGATGCATACGGTATTGCTACATACCAAGAGGTGAATCCAGGATTACCAGCCGTTGTGACCTTCCCATTCATGTTTGCTATCATGTTCGGTGATATGGGTCATGGATTCATTCTTTTTTTGGCCGCTTTGGCATTGGTTTTGAACGAGGCCAAAATTGGACGCATGAAAGATCGTGACGAGATATTTGATATGGCATACACTGGAAGATACATTTTGCTCATGATGGGTATCTTTTCGATGTACACAGGTCTTCTATACAATGACGCATTCTCGTTATCATTGACCCTATTTAAATCTGGATGGAAATGGCCTGCTGATTTCAAAGAAGGCGATACCATCGAGAGTACCCAACGGTCTGTCTACCCCCTGGGTATGGATTATGCTTGGCATGGTGCAGAGAATAACTTGCTTTTTTCAAACTCTTATAAGATGAAGTTGTCCATCTTGCTCGGTTATATCCATATGCTCTACTCATTCCAATTCTCGTTGGTCAACTATCGTTTCTTCAAATCCAAGATCGATATCATCGGTAACTATATTCCGGGGTTGCTCTTCTTGCTTTCCATATTTGGATACCTCTGTATCACGATCGTCTATAAATGGTGTGTTGACTGGATCGCTATCGGCAAACCGGCTCCATCTTTGCTTAACATGCTCATCAACATGTTCTTATCACCAGGATTTGTGGATGAACCACTATACCCAGGTCAGTCATTTGTCCAGGTGGTTCTTTTACTTATAGCATTGGTCTGCGTGCCATGGATGCTTCTATACAAGCCGTTGGCACTAAAAAGAGAAAACGATCATTCGATCAAACTTGGTTATACCGATCTTAACGAGGCTTCTTCGAATCCATCTGATGTCCTTTCATTGGCATCGTCCACTAGCGGTGCAGGCAGCGCAGAGACAAACTTCCACGTGGAAGACTACGATGACGATGAATCCGAGCCGTTCAATTTCGGTGATATTATGGTCAACCAGGTCATCCATACAATCGAGTTCTGTTTGAACAGTGTTTCACATACAGCTTCATACCTTCGTCTTTGGGCATTGTCTTTGGCACACGGTCAACTGTCGTCGGTGCTTTATGAAATGACTATCAAGAACGCATTTACAGAGTACCCACAACGTGGATTCTTGGGATGTGTAATCTTGGTGCTCATGTTCGGTATGTGGTTCGTTCTAACGGTGGCTATCCTGGTCTGTATGGAAGGTACCTCTGCCATGCTTCATTCTCTCAGACTTCACTGGGTTGAAGCCATGTCCAAACATTTCGAAGGTGAAGGTTACGCATATACTCCATTTGCATTCTATCAAATCCTCACCACCAAGGAAGACGCATAAGGTTAGGTGTATAGTTACGAGTAAGCATTTCATAGGAATCCTCATCTCATTATATTTCCCCATTTGATAAGTAACTTTTTTTTTTGATTTTTCAGAACTTCCCCAATTGTTTACATTTCGTTCCTTCTGATCAAATCATGCCTTCGCAATTGAAAAGGCACAGTTCAAGCCTTTCTAAGCACGAAAAACGTGGTAGGAAGAAAGATGCACTCGAAAGGTTCATCGAGAGTGACCAGCAAGTCATTGTTTCGAGTCTGAATCAATTGAGGTATAATATTCTATGTGAAGGGATCAAGCAGGCTGAGAACGGGAACTGTCCTTATCGAGTGTTTGTTTGGTCGATACTTCTAAGAGCAGAGCCAGTGGAGACTAGTTACTACATGCATTTGGTTCATAGGGGCAAATCGGACTCGTTTGACAAGATCTACAACGATTCGTTCAGGACATTCAAGAAAGATACCAACTTTACTAAGAAAGTGAGCAATGCGATGCTAATCCGGATCTTGAACTCCTATGCATTGGAAATCGAGGACTCACAGGGAGATGCAAACATATCTCCATATGTGCAAGGAATGAACATCTTGATGGCGCCGTTTGCATTCGTTAGTAAAAGTGAACCCGAAGCTTTTGCATTGTTTTCCCGGCTTCTTATCAGATACATCCCCACATATGTGACACCCAACTTGAGTGGAGTTAACAACGGTGTGAAACTGGTTGATATTATCTTGAAACTCGTGGATCCTAAACTTTTCAACCATTTGAAGTCGAAACTGCTCACTGCCAAGATATATGCTTTGCCGTTAGTTCTCACTCTCAGTGCATGTACCCCACCGCTCACAGAGGTTTTACCTCTGTGGGATTTCTTGTTCAGTTATGGTGTTCATATCAATATCTTTTTCATAATATCTCAATTGATACTGATTCGAGATGATCTGTTAGTTTCGCCAAGACCGATGGATCTGCTACGTCAATTCCCTGAATTGTCATCCAAGAAAATCATCAAATTGTCATTGAGTTTCATCAAATCGATTCCTGATGAACTCTACGATCTTGTTGTTCGACACACGGTGGACGACTCTGTCACAGATCTCATATCTGAATATGCTGCACGCTTG
This sequence comes from Xiuguozyma insectalens, assembly GCA_030574155.1. Classification (NCBI taxonomy): domain Eukaryota; kingdom Fungi; phylum Ascomycota; class Pichiomycetes; order Pichiales; family Pichiaceae; genus Xiuguozyma; species Xiuguozyma insectalens. Next base: position 61,086 of record JAJMEL010000029.1, on the reverse strand, counting down.
TAATATTACATCTATATAGAAAGGTCATGGTTTCAAATAAGGTTAGTAAAGTCACTTTCATCCACGTACGTCCCAAGAATATGTCTGCCACGGAACTGTCGACCACAGAGTCCTTCAAGACACTTTTTCGCAGCATCCATCTCCGTAAATTGCACAAATACATTATCCCAGTACGGGAGTCTGATATCGGATGTACTCTTGAAATCAGAAGGCGGTCTCGGTATGGTAATCTTCTTTATAGTACCATATTTGTTGCATTCTTCTTTGAATGCAGTTTCCACTTGATCGTAAGGTCCCTCGACACAATTAAAGAACTTGACAACACTTGATGGTTTGCGCACAGACACCTCAGGTGATTCTGCATTTGCATACTTGAGGATTGTCTGTGCATTCAATGGTGCTTTTTGAACGTAGCCGAACGGTGATGTACAAGGTTTGAAACAGTTTAGTTTGACACCTTCCAGTTCTTCATTCTGCAGTTTTTCAAAGTTTGGGGGAGTCTTGAGAGTGAAGAACGCTGTACCTTTAGAATCGTAGGTAAGTTTATCGAGCAATAGAACCAAAGTGTTTAACTTTCCATACTTTGACAACTTCTCAACAACGTCTTCTCTAGATGTTTCATAGGGTATATTCCGAAGACAGTAGAGGCCTGCCACCTCGTTGATAGTTTCAGCGACTTCCTCATTAGACTCTTCGACCGCTGTAGAAATGTAACCATTCGGTCTCTCTAAATGCACTTGTGAATCGAGATCTGGTAGATCAATCTCATTTAATGATAATAGTGCAGTCACCACCAAGGAGTTGGTGGTTTCCACAACGATGTATTCTTCAGTCTTTTTAGTGGTGAGCTTATAATCATCTGGTTCCACACCTGGAATCACTGTGGAAGCAAGGAAAGTTTCAAACACTTTAATAACGTCTTCCACTGGTGCATCGGTCTTCATCAGTAGTGTCCTAGCTAACAAACTCTCATTGACAGACAATTCTTGCCGGTTTTTGCTAGTTTTCAAGTTCCTCAACTCTTTTTTAATCTCTGATGGATCTGTAGTCTTTGGTGGCATTCCAGGCTTGCTGAAAAGACCAGATTCTTTGGCATTACTGGCGCTCACATTCTCAAATCCTTTGGCCTTTATATCCCACAACGAATCTTTTACCTTTAGTTGATCCAAAGTAGGTGCATTGGCTGGGATACTCCGATGCATATCATATCTGTCGTTGCTAGTTCTGTTATGTGCGTAACTACCATTACGGCCACCATGTCCACCATTGCGATCGTATCCTCCGCGATCGTATCCCCCGCGATCATACCCCCTTGGTCTGTCATTACGTCTATCTCTAGATCCATACTGATGATCCCCATTGCGATATCCATTACGATCACCACGATCTCTGTACCTGTCTCCACGCCACTCTCTTCTGTCATCGCGTGCATAAGGTTCGTACCGAGACCTCTCAGGACGTCTCTGTGAGTCACGGCTCGAATTGGACCGTTCTCGACCACTGGCAGACCGTCGTTCGTTAAACATTTAAAGAAACGAGTGCACTTCAGATGGCTAAGATTTTTTTCTCAGATTAAAGCATTTAAGATCCCTCCGATATCTGCTTACCTAACCTTTCCTCCCCCGTCTCCATAGAATCTTCGGGGACTTTTACCATCTCTGCGCTGGCTGAAAAAGAACTTGGCCAAGTGTACATTACTCCATCTTCTTAAGGAAATGAAGCTTATATCATTTCTTTTCGCAGTTCTAGGTCTTTTAGCGACTGTTCAGTCGGCATTGCTGGCTATCGACTACGGTGAGGAAAATGTGAAGGCAATTCTTGTTGCGCCTGGAGTTCCATTGGATATCTTGCTCACCCCAGACAGTAAACGGAAGGAGTTGTCTGGTGTTGCACTACAAACAGTTCCAGATACACAAGACTTGATCCGTCATTACGGATTCCATGCTATGAATTCATGTGTTCGCAGTCCCTCAGGATGCTTAACTGCTATCAAATCGTTGCTGGGAAAGAGTGTCGAGGACCCTGAAGTGGCGATCTTCAAGGAGAATCATCCATCTGTTGATGTCTGTGAAGCCGGTGAAAGAAATGCGACTGCATTCAACTTCGGCGGCCACCATTTCCCTGTCGAGGAGATAGTTGCCATGAATTTGGCAGAAATTAAACAACGTGCAATCAATAAGTGGAACGAATTGTCACCTGAAAGTTACAACTTGGTTGATCAAGCTGTGATCAGTGTTCCTGCCTATTTCACCCAAAGACAGAGAGAGGCTCTCATTGATGCAGCTGAAATCGCCGGATTAAAAGTTGACGCCTTGATTGATGACGGTATTGCCGCTGCAATCAGCTATGCTGAACATAGAGAGTTTGGTCCAGAGAAAGTCTACCATGTCATCTACGATATGGGTGCTGGTTCCACAAAGGCTACACTGTTCTCTGTTCATACCGTGGATGATGTTTTACAGATTCAAGTTGAAGGTTATGGATATGACAAAACCTTGGGAGGTCACACGTTTACCAATGCTGTCAAGCAGTTGCTCGTCGACCAATTCCTTGAGCAACAACCATCGATTCCTCGTGACGAGTTCTTAAACAACGCCAAGGCTATGAACCGTCTGGCATCATCTGCTGAGAAGGCTAAACTGGTGTTGAGTGCCAATGCTGATACCAGAGTGTCTATTGAAAATTTCTACAACGACCTTGATTTCAAAGCAACCATTACTCGTGAGCAGTTTGAAACAGCAGTGTCTGATCTTATTGAGCGTTCTTCGTTGGTTTTGGATCAAGCATTTGGATCATTCAAATTCGAAGACGTTTCAAGCGTGATCCTTGCCGGTGGTTCTACACGTATTCCAAGTGTTCAAGAAAGACTCAGTGCTTACCTTGGAGGTGCTGATAAGTTGGCCAAGAACGTCAATGCCGATGAAGCTGTTGTCTTTGGTTTGACATTGAGAGGTGCTAAATTGGCTGGTTTCAGAAGCCGCCGTAATATCGAGGCAAACAACCACTTGGAAAATAACTACCAAATTACCGATGGTGTTCATGAATTGGCTGAACCTAGTACGGAGTACAATTTCACTGGTAACCTACTTATGTTGTACGAAAATGGTCAACTGATTGAGATGTACAATGTCACGTCCGATAAAGAGTCTGAATGTACTGCCACTTTTGATGTTAATGAGAGCGACCTGTTGTATCCAAAAAAAATTGTTTGTGATGGTAAGTCCAAGACTTTCAACACAATCTATATTGGACCTGCATCGCTTTCTAATAAGCAACGTAAAACTTCTGTCGCAAATCTGACTAAATTGGACAAGAAGGATCATGAGCGTCAGTTCAGAGAAGAGATTGTCAACTCTTTGGAGTCTTCGTTGTATGACATGAGATCATATCTGGAAGAAGAAGAAGTTCTTGCCAAGAGTCCACCGGATCTTGTGGAAAAGGTTAAAAGCTATGTTGATAAACTTTTGGTTTGGTTAGAAGATCAAAGTGATTCAAGTAGCAATAGCCAGATCCAGAAGAGGTTGAAAGAGATAACTCATCATAAGAAGCAACTTAATGCTTATGTGAATACTGATGATGAGCTGTTGACTTCGGAGAGCTTTGCTCGTCTGTGTAACAGCTCTACTACACTTCTTCACGAACTGCAAGACTTCATGGTTACCATGTCTGAGGATGCAATGGATATGAAGGAAACATACGAGAAGAACAAGGTTGATTTCGAGAAAACCAACAAGCAGATGAAGATCGACACGAAGAATGAAGTTGAAAAGGAATTGAAAGATGCTGTTGACCATATTCAGACTTTCATTGAGAAAGTTAAGGAGACTATCAAGGATCCAGAGAAGCATGAGAGTCAGCCTAGAAGTGTGCTGGTGGACCTTCGTCAAGGTACAGAAGAGGCCATTGAGAACTTGAACAATGTCTATAAGAAGCTTTTGCATGTTCATGACTTGAGACTTTCATTCCTTGAGAAGAAGTTAGAGAGTATCTTGAAGATCCGTGAAAAGAAGGCCAAGAAGGAAGCCGAAAAGTCTGAAGCTGAGGCTGAAACTGAAACTGAATCAGAAGCATCAAATGCTGGAATTGAGATTGAAATTGAAACCGAGGCACCAACTGGATCTGAAGAGTCTGAGTCCGTTAAAACCAGAACTCTGACAATCGATGTGCCTACACAGTCGGATGCACACGATGAATTGTAATCTATAGAGTAACGAATATTTCCAAAATTGAATTCAACCTGTATTTTTCACCCCAGCTATACCAAATTTTATTTCTTCCCCTTAAACATCAAACTCTTTTTTCGCTGCAGATGCCGACAATTGACCCGGAGCTGCTCGTTCCACTGTCTAAAATCTCAGACATTCTTCTCAAGAGACCTGGAAAAGTCAGTATAGAAGGAATCAAGAGACTGTCTAACATCTACGGATTCGAAACGTTCAATGATACATTAGCCGAAGAAGAAGACAACGAAGAAGGAGCTGAGAGAAGTCTTGTTTTCAGCCTTGGAACGAACGAAGCATCGCACAATGGTCACATAGTGAATCGGTTATCATTGAGTGGTAAGATTCTTTTGATTGATATCGACTTCCAAGCAGGGAAAGTGAGAAATGTGTCCGTGTCAAGTGCCATTAACCTTCAGCCGATCGATGGAGAAACCTATGACTTTCTAGGAGGTTGGAAGGATTTTGAACCAGTGAACAAAGTGTTGCTGAGAAACTTACAACGGACTACATTGGATGCATTTAACAAGAATCTACGGATACTCAGTCAATTTGATAGACTCTCGCATACTGCACCAAACGATCTGTTCAACTTCTTCAACGATTTGACATACAACCTGGTGAAATTGCAACGGTATGAGCGAGATCATTTGACTGTGCCAGAGAAGAGTCCATTGACAAGGGAGGAGATCTTGCAAGAGATGGACTATGGCTGTTCTGGATTGGGGAAGATTTTGATGAACCAGCAGGATAAGATCGGACTGTTTTTAAAGATCTGGGAAGACAATCGGTTTGTGAGTCGAGAGCTTGAACAGAAGCGTGGCATTAAAACACCGGAAAGTTTAAATCCATACTTGATTCATTTCAAGATCACAGAGAGCTTGCAGGATCAAAATGCACCATTAGAGACAGAGGTGGAGGCCGATAAAGAGGAAGATATCAACGATCAGGACTCTGTGGAGGAAAGTAGCGCTACTAACGCTAATAATGATTCGTTGATGCAAGAGGATGTGCAGGGGGTGACAAATGCAAGCAGTACAGAAATAGGCCCAACGGCGGCAATAGATTCTTCCGCATCTGCACCCAAGGTTGATTGGTTCAAAGACGGTGAGTGGCTGATAGATTCGAACGATATAGTGTTGCAATCGAATTTGAACCTTTTGGTGTTAGAGTTATGTCCATCTATATGGATACCTCGAGACTTGCTTTTAGAATTGGGGATAACTGAGTATATGGTTAGATCATCGGAAAACAACTATTTCAACAACAACCAAGAGATCGAGAGTGACCGAGACCGGTTGTTGGATCGGTTTTACGATCAGATTAATCAGGATGGATTTGCACGATTACAAGTGGGAGGTGCAGACAAGCATAAATGCACAGGTGGCAATGTTAATGCAGGTACGGCGGATGATTTACTCTCAGATAGCACGAGTGCAGCTCAGGTAGCGGCTCCAGGGTCGAAAATTAAGGTTTCATTCTTGACTGGCTGTGATATGGTGAAAATCTTCAAAATTACCTTCCATACGCCTGATAGGCTAGCGTCATTAATTAAAGGACTCCGTACATGGTGTTTGGTCAACAATGTGATACGTCACCTGCTGGAAAGAGCCACATTTGCTCAAACCGAGTCTAACCATTATAGTGGCGACTCGGGGAAACGTTTAGCAAGCGTAGAAAAGATAGGCCGCGCCACGAATACGGAGTCCGATAAAATTATATCTGAGGACCCTCGATTCAAAGAAGAGATCGAACAGGATTTAAGATTGGAAGATGTGTTGAAGGATGATGTCGCAGATACTGGCGAATCAGAAGAGGAGATTATGTTTAACTGTATGACAAGTGGAAAGATTAGATTGGTCAATCACAGCTGGGGGGAAATGTGTGTGGACGGTGAGGTTATTACACCGACAGAAAATTTAGTCCGAGATGCAGAAATAATGACGCGCACTGAGGACTTGATAAATTCCTTTTTACGCTAAAGTGACACAATTGACGGGTTTAATTATTAGACTGGAACTATAATTAGAAAAGTATTCATTCATTAATTTTAAAAAGGTTACTATTAAGATGTGGTATTATATGTGACAACCTTATTGTGTTCACACCCTCGTGTGTAATTCTGGGTTCTGGTTATAATGTAAGAGTTGTTGTTGTTGGGTTGCTGTTCCTGCATTTCTTTTCACTGATATCTTCAATATGCGTATGCAGGCGTAGCAGCACGCTAAGGAGTATATGAGCGTCTGCATTTAATGTACATGTTTTTCAGTGACGAAAAGCATGTGCACCAAGAGAGTTTTGTCTCGATTTGTAGCCGCCTAACGTAGTAGCAAGGTTGTAGTGTGGTGCCAAGATGGAACTGGTGTCTCCGGCTATACTAAACCTTGGCATTGGTCCTGGCTGGGGTTGAATCTGCTGCTGCTGTTGTTGTTGTTGTTGCAAGTATGGGCTGTGTAAAGAAGGCAGTGAAAACAATTTTGGCAACTGTCTAGCCTGCATTGGATCGACCGGCTGGTAGATGGTGTAGTAAGGGGCATTAGTCACGTTTCCTGCAAACGAGGAAGATGAGTTTGGTATCACATAAGCTGGCGAAAACTGGGTCAATGGTAATGGGGCAGTGGATGTAGCGATGAGTTGTTCATGTGGAGAGGTGGCGATGAAAGATTGTGATTTCCGTGCGGACACAGAACTGGTATCTGAGCTGATGGTTGAAGTAGATGTTCTGTGCATGTTGTGAAGTTTAGCGGCATCGATGGCTTCCTGATTAGTAGAACCCACCTCTGACTTCAAGCGTGACTCTTTCTCCTGACGACGACGTTTCTTCAACTCGTCTCTTAGTTCTTTAAACTCCGAAGGTAGTCTTTTCTTGCCGTGTTTTTGTAATGCTATATGACAGTTCAAATGGTTCAAAGTACCGTATGCCTTTGTGCAACCTTTAAAGTTACACTTGTAGAACCGTTCCACTTCATGGTATTTCTTACGCTTGCGCTTATGTTTAGTCATTTGGGTGCTGATTCTAACGTCATTCAAAGGAACTGGGGGTGGCTGTGAAACCTGTTGCATCTGCGGTATTGGTGTCAATTGAGAGATCTGTTGAACTGGAGGCAGCTGAGGTATCTGAGCGACTTGTGGAGCTTGCAAGTAATATGTGGGGTAAGCGTTTGCGGGCCAGAAAGACGGAACAGTATTAGGTGTACCTCCCGTTAGACTTGCTAACGGTGGCATCATCGAGCTTCTTCTCTGGTTATCAGGGCCCTTCATTGGTTCTGGTAGATTGGCGGAGGTGCTATCAAGCACTTGTAAAGTCTGTACCATGGACAGATTAACAGGAACAGAAGAATGTGACAGATTTCGCAGATAAGAGAATAGTCGAATCAAGTAGATGACAATTTCTCAAAGACGGAGATAAACTAAATCCAATAGTTTGGATCTAACGTACTAAAAAGGATCTAATCTATACGTTGAAGGGCGAACCGTTAACTATTTATACGAGACACCACAAGCCCGGTTTGGCAGCTAGGAATCAGGAAAAAAAATTCAGAACATGCATGACTTTTTGGACGATGTGCTTAGTTTCTTTTTCAAAGAGAGCAAGCGTAGCATGTATTACATATGCGGGGTTCCGCTTATATGCACTGTGTATTGTTTTCAATATATGGGAGGGGTAGCGGGCAGGCCGAATTGATTAATGTCAAGAATTGCGCTGGCTGCAGTTGAAAGAGTTTGTAAGAGATAGGGCAAAACGTGAATGAAAACGTGAACGTATTGGTGAGCGGTTTATTGTGACATTGTTTGGACGAATATCGGTCCAATTAATGGTTGCTCAATATAAGTTTGGAAACTGTTTAGATATGAACTATTTAGATGTTGTTAAGGGTTGTCTCGGTAATTTCAAGGATGCAAGTAGTCTAGCATTTTGATTCTGGTGCCGTACAGCTCTACTTTAAAATTCTTCTTTAACAGGGGAAGCGAAAAGAGAGACGGCGGCGATCGGCATTTGATGCAGTCTAGACTTTGGCTCCGAGCTAATATATTAAAAGAGAAATTAAATGCACAATCTAGTGGATGATGAACAAGGAAGAGAGAAGTAACAAAAAAGAGGAGTTGAAATGTGGCGCGTTATGTTGGTCGATTGACAAAAGGGGAGTGTTAATAACACAAGATGAGAAAGACAATGAATAAAAAATCACATAGGAAAGAAAAAGAAATTTAAATGCAGTGATTTTGCTCTGTCGTGCATGTAATGCAGCAGGATAAATGCCCATTTTCTATTGAAACTGTGGGAAAGTGAAGCCGGAATTTCTTTTTTTCATTAAACCCGAGAGGAGCCGAATAAACTTCAGCACGCATTTGAAATCCCTAATCTATCGTAGATATATTGAAGGTTCTGTACGTCATTGTTCCGATCCCGAAATTTAAGTCCGGCAGCAACCTTTTGAAAATGAGGTTACATGCCTGTGTGTATTATATTTTTTTTTTTTGCACATGTGAATCCATATCACTATTTTAAGATCGGCGCAACAATTCCGTCACAAGGCTTAGCTCGAAATGGTACGGAATTGTAATACGAATGTGAATTCGTAAATTATTGGGTTAGTGAGAAAGCGAGAGGCAGGAATATGCGGTTGATAGAAGTGACGGAAGTATGCCTCCAAATTTAGAGCATTGAACAATAGAGACAATATGCGGAAGAATTTCTCTATAGCGGCAGAACTCTCTTTTATACTGCAATAATTAGTAGCCAAAAAAATAATGAAAACCACTTGCTTGCAATGGCTAAAAAGGCTGATATTCCGGACTAATTCGATTCGAACAAGATATCACTCAGTTTCATGGCAGATACAACTCCCAAAGCACATGTAGCAACTGTCAACGGTAGTGTTGGTCCCATATATGAAAAATAACAGGATGACACTGTGGCAATAATTAGAAAGCCCAATGTAATAACCATCTGGATAACCCATCGGGCATAGGATCTAGATCCAAGTATTATCTCCGTTATTCCGATAAGATTTTCTGACTTTTGATCCAACGTTTGCATAATTTCACGCAGTTTTGCATCGTACTGTTCTGAGAATTTCAGTTGTTGGTGCTCTATGCGCTGAATTATATTCGTGTCTCCATCTATCAACAATTGGGTCAGCCCAGCCTCTCGCTCATTGACGCTATCTTTCAACAATTTCAAACTCTCGTTTAGCGTTGTATTGATCGAGTCGATCATAGACTTGTCCAGCAAGTCCATTTGACTTTGAATCCTATCCAGGTTAACATGTGAAGCCCTTTCAACTTCATCAAGCCGTTCACTAACATTCTTGGCCGAGTTATCAACTTGGATCCACATTTCACCTATACTTTCATTTAATTGCCGACTAGCATTTCCCACCACAACCTGCATCATATTGTTCATTTGATCTTGCAGTTGTTGTGCGTAGGTACCGTTCATTATAGGTTGCATAGTATGCAGCATCACCTTTATCAATTTGCTAATCTCCTGGTATTGAGCCATTGCATGCTGCGACTGCAGTGGTGCAGCATAATATGCACACATACTACCGAGCATATTCAGATACCCAAAGTAAGTGGTCCACAGCACTGCGCTTTCACTGAGTACTTCAACGCACTCCTGCGTCTCGGTACCTGCCATTTTGCACCCCACACATTCGATTGGCATATTGTTGGTAAAGATACAACTCGTTAACGCAATCGCAATGTTGGATCGCCTCATACTGTTCATACCATCCAACTCCTCGCACGTTCCTATCTCTTTCTCCAACACGTCGTAAATGCAATCGTAGTCTCTGATGCTCATCGATCCCTGCGGTAGGTCAATCGCATCTAGAACCTCTGTGATATTGAATTCTAACGCCACCGAAACTTCCAATGCAGCCAAACAGATACCGAAAACGCACAATCCGGAGCCGATTCTTCTCATTTTGTTAGACAATACTTGCTTCTGCGACTTGCTGCACGGTTAAACTGGCAAAGTAAGGAAGAATCTAAAAGTGATAACCCCGGGACAAAAATTAGGATCTGTCAGTCTTTAATTTACGTAATGGGACAGAAACGGCGTTTACGTAAACGAAGATAGAAAGTTAAAAGGGAGTTGAATTTTGATAAAGTTAGTATGGAAATGATCGGTTCAAGTCATCTGATTAAATTGTAAAGGAGTTATACCAAGCAGAGACATCGCTACCAAAGGCACCGAGCAAGTCATCGTTGCCCAGGTCAAGTTCCCGGCTGGAAAATCGTTTGATCACCATGATGATCCTGGAACCTTCGTATTTGACCAGGCACCACCAACTGCTACCTAGTTTCACCACTTTCTCCAGATCTTGGAAGTGTAGCACTTTCGTATCTTTGAACAGATAGTTGATTATATTCACGTTCAAGTTGAGCATATCGCCACGTTTGCCACTGAGTTGTGTTCCTTGTGGTTCGTTTCCCAGAGGTACTTTCAAGTGCTTCACTTCCAGTTCATCTGGTATATCAGGGAACGAACTCTTGTAGACATTTAGTTCCTTGTCATAAACAACATAGTAGAAGTTTGGCCCGTGTTTAATCTCCTGTTTCAGTTGTTCCAGTTGCGTTAAAAGGTACTTCGCGAAACGGTCCTGGTAGATCTCATCCAGCTTTTCACGAAGAGACTGGTAGTGTGCCAGTTCTGTCAAAAACGGCGAGTCCTCCTTGTATAATAGACCAAACAGGATCCCATTTGTCTCATAAAGAATCAAATTAACCGTCTTGACGGTTTCTTGTTCTGTCTTCATATAGATCTTCCTGTTGGATATCTCTTCACCGTTAGTATTTCCTAAAAGGAAAATACCGGTCTTGGCAGCGGTCTGTAACGAATTTTCCACATCTGGATCCGTCTGGGTCTCTTCAACAGTACTCTCTTCTCCGCCCAGCCAGGTCGGTAATGACAGTGGACTTGTAGTAGTTGGAATGTATGATCCGACAGTCTTCATCGCGCTCAAGAACGGATTGAATACATGCGTGGTCAATTGTTCTTGCAAATGTATAGCTGGTTCCATTGGTGACCGTTCCAATAGCTGACCATCTTTGGATATTGCATTGATATTATGCAGATCTGTCAAGTAACTCTTCAACGAAGGCAAGTTGCTGGCTTTCAATGAGTAAGTAGAGAGTCCGTATTGGAAGTCGGATCTCTCCAGGAATTCAACCAGATCTGTCAGTGATTGCTTGAATGGCGAATTATCACTGCTATAAATCAATCCATATGCCTGAGATGGGGCTCTGTTGGTGTTGAGAACGAACACATCAATCAAATCAGGCTCTGCTTCCAAGAACCGATCCATCGCGGTCTTCAACTTGGTGTGTTCTTCTGGTATATCCACTGACGATAGCCTCCTACCGTCAAGCAGATTCAAGAACCCTTTATCGTTCATGCCAAAGCTTGATTTGAATTCAAACCGGTTCGTTAACCACTCTGTCCACCAGGAACTGATAACCTCTCTATCATTATAGTACCAATCCAGTGGACCACAATTTAAATACCACCGTTTATAACCCAATTGTAACTCGTTCACAAGGTAATCTGGAGCAGCAATCCCTGCTTGCACATGTCGATCACCGACCTGCGCCAGTTGGAACCCACAGACAAAGTAAACACCTTCTTCAAATTGTCCACAGACAATCCTAGACTTGTCCGTTTCTATACCGGACAATCTCCCATTGTCCGGATTACCCAAGAACTTCAATGCAAACGAGTTCAGACCTTCCACAAGACCCATCTGTTGCACCTGTTTCTCTACTGGAACCTCATCTTCGAACGATATGTAGCATACGATCCTTTTCTTGAGCTCATCTGTCTCTTCGCTATCTTTACCAAGAGAGGGAACAATAATAGCAAAGAAGAGCACTTTCGGAGCCTTTTCATCCACAGTTGATGCATTGCCACTAAACAGGTTCATTGTGGACGTCTGCATTGTGTTTAAGACCTCCATACTTTAAAACAGTGGTCCTTCCCTGGAAGAGAGCCTGTGAAGTTTAGCGTAGTGTTTTCCGAAAATAATCTTCCCCGCCTAACCCATAAATATAATAAATAAATACCTGTCTCGACCCGCTGGCAGAATTTTTCACTTCTTTCATTTCTTCGGTTCACAAGAACAAGATGGTTTTAGCGGATTTGGGACGGAGAATCAACAGTGCTGTGTCGGAAGTGACACAGTCGAATGTTGTTGATGATGATATTGTCGACAATATGTTGAAAGAGATCTCGAACGCCCTTGTAGAGGCTGATGTTAATATCAAATTGGTGATTGGATTGAGGAAGAAGTTGAAGGAAAAGATTGAAAAGGATATCACAGGATCCAACAAGAAGAAGCACATACAGAAGGCTGTCTTTGACGAGCTTGTTGACTTAGTTGAATGCCAAAATGTTCAGCCTTACAAGCCTAAGAAGAGGAAATCCAATGTGATTATGATGGTTGGTCTTCAAGGTGCCGGTAAGACCACTACATGTACAAAGTTGGCTGTGTATTATCAACGGAGAGGATTCAAAGTCGGTATGGTGTGTGCAGATACGTTCCGTGCTGGTGCATTTGATCAATTGAAACAGAACGCTACAAAGGCTAGAATCCCATACTATGGTTCTTACACTGAAGCTGATCCAGTCAAAGTTGCCTACGACGGTGTGACCCAGTTCAAAAAGTCTAAATTCGAGATCATTATCGTGGATACATCGGGACGTCATCGTCAAGAGAAAGAATTATTTGCTGAGATGATGCAGATCGAGGATGCCATCAAACCGGATGAAACTATTATGGTTTTGGATGCATCCATTGGTCAATCTGCAGAGGCGCAAGCAAAGGCATTCAAAGAGTCCTCAAACTTTGGAGCCATCATACTGACAAAGATGGATGGCCATGCTAAAGGTGGTGGTGCCATCAGTGCTGTTGCCGCTACACAGACTCCTATTGCTTTCATAGGTACCGGTGAACATATCCAAGATTTGGAGAGTTTCACCGGAAAGCAGTTCGTTTCTAAACTTCTTGGCATAGGTGACTTGCAAGGACTGATGGATACTGTTAAATCGTTGAATTTGGATCAAAAGGATACAATCAAGAACTTCCAAGAGGGTAAATTCACATTGAGAGATATGCAGACGCAACTGGGTAACATTCTGAAGATGGGACCACTTTCAAAGATTGCATCTATGTTACCAGGAGGTTTGGGAGATATGATGAATCAAGTTGGTGAGGAAGAGACATCTAAGAGATTCAAAAGAATGGTTTATGTGATGGATTCTATGACAGAGAAGGAGTTGGATAGCGATGGACAGATCTTTATTGATGAGCCTACAAGGATAGTCAGAGTGGCCCGTGGATCGGGTACCTCTGTTACTGAAGTGGAAGCCGTTTTAATGCAACAGAAGATGTTTGCTAGAATGGCCATTCAAGCCAAGAATATGCAAGCTGGCGGTGGTGCCGGCGGTATGCCAGGAATGGGAGGAATGCCAGGAATGGGTGGAATGCCAGGAATGGGTGGTAACTTCTCACCACAGCAGATGCAGAGAGCCATGCAACAATTAAAATCTAATCCATCTATGATACAACAGGCACAGAAACTCATGAAGGGAATGGGTATGGGTGGAGGAATGCCAGGAATGCCAGGTGCAGGGGGACCAGGCGGGGCCGGTGGTATGCCATCTCAAGCCGATATCATGAAAATGATGGACGATCCAACTCTTCGTGATATGGCTCGGAACTTTGGTAGTCAATTTGGAATGTAATGTCGGACATTTTTTTTTGGCGGAGTTTTAAGTCGGCAATGTTTGCATGATTGTGCATGAAGTATGCAGTAATAGTAATAGTATCAGTATGATGAATTCGTAGGTAGTACTGTTGGGGCAGCATGATCTAGTTCAGGAGTCGTCTGTACGAGGTCAGGTGTAGCTGATATCAACTTAGGCCACCTCCCGCCATCCTTCTTTCTCGAGCTTACCTTCACTTAAATGCCTCAATCTTTTTCCCCCAAGCCTAATAAATTTTGCCAATCCTTCGGCTCTCGTGGGCGCATATCGAAGGGGCTCCCTCCTCCTGGCGCCACTATAATTTTCATCTTTTCCCCATCACAATTTCATTCACTAATATTAATCGATTGGTTCAATATGTCGACCAGTTTGTTGGTTAAGAAGGCCATTGGCGGATCCAGATGTGTTGTGAGATCAAGTTCGATGTTGACACAACTTACTAGAGTTGTCCCTGCGGTTTCAAGCCGTCAAATCTTGACTAGATCGTTTACTATGCAGTCGTCGAGATATGGAGGACGTGCAGTCATCAACAACAGATGGTTATCAGTGGCAAACAAGTCATTTGCTCAGTCCGGAAAGAGATCTTACTCGGTCATTCAAGAGGAACAGAACGCTCCAGTTATTGAATTCACCAAGATGAAAGAGATTGCTGCTGCCAAAGACCCTAACTATGTTATTGTGGATGTTAGAGAACCTGATGAATATAAGACGGGCCATATTCCAGGAGCATTGAACATCCCATGCAAGTCAGCACCTGGTGCCTACAGTGTCGATGCTGAAGAGTTTGAATCTACTTTCGGATTTGCTAAACCAAGTCAGGATAAAACTCTGGTCTTCTACTGCCTTGGTGGTGTTAGATCTACCATTAGTGAAGAATTGGCCAGTACCTCTGATTATTCCCACAGACTCAACTACAAAGGTTCTTGGGAAGATTGGGTTGCCAACGGTGGTCCAATTGAATACACCAAGCCTGCTGCTACTGAGACTGCTGAGACTGCTGAGACCGCAGAGAAGACTGACGACTCCGCCAAACCTTCTGATAAGGCTTAAATCAATGTAAATAGTTAATGATGGATTAATCCTGATTGAAAAAAGAAAAAAAAAAAGTGAAACCGTCCCTGTTGACGTAAGTATAGTTGCATAAGTTCCTTCGGTAGATGGAATGGACCGGACCTGGTCTTCCCCGCACCCTTGCCAATAATTCTTATCGTTTGCTCTGCTCCGCTGGCTTGCTGTCGGTGGCGCACAGTATTTAATAGAACCTGATTTCCTCCACATGATGTTGGAATCACCATAAACGACTTCATAATGAACTCGACCACTGTAAAGATTGCATCCACCATCTCATTCCTGTTGTCAGGCTTTGGGATTCTGGACTACTTCGTGCTCGGCCACTATTTCACTCACGAAATTACCCCATTCACGGGTTCTGGAATCTTATTGGTGATTTACAGCATAACAATGCTGATCCTTCAGTTGGTTTTCCTCGTCAAGACGTTCTTTAGTACTAATACTCTTGCTGAAAACCAAATCAAGGTCCAAAACGACGTTGCTGTTCATTTTGTGATCAACAACCTGGTCACTTTCGGTTGGTGTGAGTTGTTCACGAAAGAACACTTCATCATCGCTGAAGCTCTGCTGATCTTCAACCTTCTGAACCTTTTCGTGCTGTACTTCAACGAGAAGACGGTCTCATTGAAAAACATCTCTGATCTGTTCACCATACATCTGCCTGTCACTGCCATGCCATTGGCTCTCAATATGTACCTTATCTTCTGGAATGGTGCATGCATGTTCCATTCTCACAACAAATCCCTTACCGCTAGACTGCTTGCCAACATCTTTATCTGGTCGTTCTTCTTTGCCCCAGTGGTGCTCATCATTCTATTTAGGGACTGGTCTGTTTCATTGCTCACCAGCTTCCTCCTACTTGGTGTTGCTCTCAAACAGGTGGCTAACAAGACGTTCGGTCTCCAGTGGATCTTTGCAGCTGTGATCAGCGGACTCGATTTCTTGTTGGCGATATTGACCGCCACAGGTACCACCATCTTTACTGGTGAACCTCTCGCAAATGGCCAGGAGGAGCCTCTGCTAGGTTAGCTATTAAATGACCACTGTCCTCACAGTGTTTCTCTATATTATCAAGTAGTTTTGTCGTAGCTTCTCAAATCAGTTTGATTAGGGTTTTCCATTGATCTCCTTCCCGATTTTCTCGATCAATTCCATCTTAACTATACTTCCATGCTTTCCTAGAGCCACCCCTAGTTGATCCCTCAAGGCTGGGTTCATAGCCAACGTTCCATAGGTATCGGTCCTCACAGTTCTTAGAAACTCTTCTCTTGTAGTGTCGGCACTTCCCAGTCCAACGTACTTCGCTTTCAAAGCTGCATTCAACTGTTTTTCTCCAAACCGCTCAGACATCCAAATTGAAGAAGACCAAGTAGTGCTTACTAGGGGAAGTTTGATTTTTTTTAATTTTTCACTTTTAAGCACCACATGTCTGAAAGAGCCTGGCAATACGTTACCGAGCCATTGGGCCCAGATGAACGCGGGAAGCTCGTAGAAAGTGCCAAAGCCAATAGAATTATTGTCCAAGACATCTTTTATGAGATCTGTGTGAGTTGTATCGAAGCCAATGATCGGATTGCAGAGCAGGATCTCGTTCGATTAACTAACGAGCTCCTCGACACATATGTGAACTTGAACGATAGAGAGCAGGCGTCGATCAGTTTCTTACTCATCTTTCAAGCTTGTAACCCTACCGAAAAGCAGGTTCCATTCATTCAAGAGATTGGCATTAGCACTAGCTTGAAAGATCAGTACCTGGACGCTTCGATCTTGAAACATGGTATTTTCCCTGATTTCAACCGTCAATACTACAGAGACGCCAGAATCAATGACTACGGACTCAATCTGTACTCATCATTGGGGTTATCCAGTGAAGGTTATGCTAAACTGTTACAAGTAATCGATCTTGGTATTAATGAGACACCCGTTGATAGTGAAGGTCTCATTTCCTCTATACTTCGCCTAACGGGACATTTCAATCTCGATGTCAATCGATGCTTCTTGTTGCTGTTCACAGTGCTGTGCAACTATGACGGTGAAAAGCAAGCATACGTTATTGAACATGTGATCAAGCATATTCCATGGGGCAGTTCTTCTGTGCTGGCCGTTTTGGTGTCGTACCTGTTAAACTCTAAAGATGTTTCCCAAAACGAGTACCGGTTACTTGTATCGTTGATCAAAGCCGGGATTTTGGACTTTGACGTCATCTACAACTCGTTGACACCATTGGATTTTGAGTTAGCTCCCGATTATTCTGTCAATGTCAAGGAAAGTGACACTTTCCAGACTTTAAAGCAACGGTCAGAATTGGAGAAACAGAAAGAGGCCTTCCAAAGCACTGCCTCTGCACTTGCTATGGCTGCACCTCTCTTACCCGATTCTGACGATGAAGATGGGCCAACCAAGACTGAACCTAAGAAAGCTATTCCCACCACCGCTGTCAAAGCTGAAAAATCCGTCAAGGAGGAACTTGCATTGCTGGCTAAAGTCCAATTCTTGTCTCAGCTTATTGAAGCTCGCATGTACGATGAAATGATCTTTGTCCTCACTCAATCACCTTTCTTGCCCTTGATAGATGATAACATTGCCGACTCACTGAATCAGTACCTGCTTCTGTCCATCGAAGAGTACTACTACGAAACAGTGAACCCAGCTCGTATCAGTGAATTCGAGCCAACGGTTGTTGAACCAAGAGTTCATAATCTCGAAGAGTTGTTCGCACTTTGCAACACAATCCTCAAATTCAACGGTGTCAAACTGGCAAGAAATTCGATTCTCATTATGAGACTTGTCAGGCTAATGGACCAATCGCTGAATAACGGCGGAGACTCGCAGTCTTGGTTGCAATTCTATAGAACCTACCTGTTCCCTGCATCCAATTTCTGCAATAATATGGCTTCTGTCAATGCCATTTATGATGTGTTAGAGAAGTATTATCCACAGGACGTTCGGTTCAATCTCTATGGTGAGTATATTACCATCTCTGCCAAGAATGATCTTATTTTGAAACTCAACTACAACACTGCCGAAAAGAAGATGAAGGATCTCCTCAAGAGACTCTCCGTTGATAACATGCGTACTTCTTCTCGTCGATTTACCAAAATTGTGTACCACAACCCTCTAGCTGCTACAAATGCCTTCGTTACACATATTGAAAGTTACAACAGTTTGACTGATCTCGTTGTGGATGCGACCAAGTATCTCAACAAGGCTTCGTGGGAAGCCCTTGTGTTCCAACTGTTAAACAAGCTCACTAGCAACCGTCCTGCCGTGCAAGAAGATGGATTGAACTATGTGCAATGGTTCGTTAACCTTTCTGAGTTTGTCGGTAAACTCAGTAAGAGGTATGCAGACACTTTCCCTATTGAACCGATTCTTACATTGATTGTGAAGAGTCTCACCAGTGGATCCACAGAGCATGTGTTGCTATTCAAAGAAATCGTGAAGTCCATGACTGGTATCCAAGAGATCAACAATTTGAGTTCGAAGCAAATCTTGATGTTGAATGCGGAAACTAGCATCAAGAAGCTTGCTTATATGGTGATCAACGATACGAGAGTTCAGTGCAATGCGAGTGGTAACAAACTTTTGCAGGTTATCTCCGATTTAGGGTTCTTGGATCAATTGCTCGTTCTCCTGTGTAACTTACCTGATCAAGTGGTTCAAAATTCAAAGGCTCCACTGAAAGTGTTGAATCAGAAGACTGATGAACTGTCGTCATTGATCAACTCGTACCTTACCGCTATCGAAGAAAACGTTCGTTCTTCTGAGTTTAACAATAAGATGATCGATGTTACTGAGCTGGTTGGAAAGTACCATCTTGAGCCTCAGTATGCATTCCATGTCTGGAGACGACACTACAGTCGAGCCATCAAGGCCATTCAAACGAATGGTTCTGTGGACAATATCACTGTTCTGGATAACTTACAAGCTAAACTGCCGGAACTTCTTCCAAGTGTGAATTGGGAAGTTGTCACAACCAAATTCTACAGTACCTTCTGGGAATTGTCATTGTATGAGGTAGATTATGACCGGATCTCCTATGTCACGGAATTGGATGAAGTGAAGAGTCGGATCAGTGCCGATAAGCGTATCCTTTCTGGCAAGCGTGATATCAGTGCAAAGGATAAAAAGCGGTTGCAGACTGAACTCGAAGAACTGAAATTACTTTCAAAGAGTGTGTCCAGTGATGATAAGAAGCATAAGGCCAACGCTGAATTGATCAGGCAAAGACTAGCGGCCGAAAAGGATCTGTGGTTTACGAGTTCCAATGAAGAGCTCATTCCTCAACTGTTATCTTCATGCTTCCTCCCTCGGTTGATTCATACATCCTTTGATGCGGTGTTTGTTGGATTGTTCATCTTTGAAATACAGAAACTGGAAGCACCAGGTTTCGACCTGTTTGCCGTGTTGAAGCAGTTCTTCTCTGGTGGATTCCTTAAAACTCTGCTCTTTACCAGTACATCAATCGAAACCGAGAACCTGGGCATCTTCTACGAGCAAGTGATCTCTATTCTGAATAGTTGGAGGTTAAGTTCTACTCTTTTCGAAAAGACTAATAAGACTCCGCATGAAGAGTTCAAAAATGCATTGTTTGAATGGCATGAGAGTCTACTTGAAGAGTTATTAGATGCAATTCAATCTGAAGAGTATACTACCAGAAACAACGGCATGATATTTGCCAAGGGAATCTTGCCAGAGTACCCAGTGGTGGATGATCAGGCTGAACGGTTGAGAGATGTCATTTTTGCAATCACCAAGTCAGACGAACGTCAAGATATCAAGTTAGCATCGAATGCATTGTATGGACTGATTGTGAATCGGATTGGATCAGGTAAGCTAATTCCAGAGTGGGAATTCCATGCTATGGAGGAGGAGAAGAAAAATGAAAAGATTGAGGAGAGAAAGGTCAAGGCAGAGGCTGAAAAGAAACGGAAACTGGAAGAGGAGAAGTTACGTCGCGAACAACAGCGGAAAGATGATGAAGAATTGGCGAAGCTGCGTGCTGAAAAGGAGGCTGCGAAGGAAGCTGAAAGGAAAGCTAAAGAGGTTAAAGTTCAGCCGTATGGATTGGTTGGACTTGATAAATCAAAGCCGGAGGCCAAGCCTGTTGATAAAGGCGAACCGAAGGAAGTTAAATCAGATGCTGGATCGAAGACTGGATCGAAGACTCCTGAAGCCACATCTGATCTGACTGCGAAAGAACAGTTGCAAAAACGGATTTCTGAAGAGAAGGAACTTCATAAGCAGCAGCAGCAGCAACAGACTGGTAATCCATTACCACCACCAAAGATGCCACCTCCAGGAGAAAGCTCTCAAGATAAATCACGGGATGCACAGGATGCTAGAGAGGAGCGTGATCGTGTTGCTCGAGATGCCAGGCTGGCACGGGAGTCTCGGGATGTGAGAGATGCGAGAGACTCAAGAGAGAGATGGGGTGGTCGGTACCGGGACCAGAGAGATAGAGGACCTAGAGACTATAGAGACACTAGAGATAGAGACCCAAGAGAGAGGAACGCTCGGGACAGAGATCCAAGAGATAGAGAGACTCGGGATAGAGATCCAAGAGATAGAGATACCCGAGGTTATAGAGGATCGAGAGATCCAAGAGATCGAGGTTCTAGGTATTATGGAGATCAACGGTACAGGGACAGAGATCCACGGGACAGAGATGCGAGAGGCTCGAGAGATCCAAGGGATAGAGACCAGCGTGGTCCAAGGGATAGAGACAGAACCCCTCGTGACCCCCGTGACCACGACGACCGTAAACGTCGTGGATCTGACCTTGATGATCAGCGCAAGAGACGCAGATACTGAAATATTTTTAGGCTGTCAGTGCGCCGATCGACTCTGCTTATCTTGCTTATCTATGTAACCGAATCTGGTAACTATAATTTTCATATCTTGCATTTTTCATATCCGCCGAGTGGACTGTTCATTATGCGATACCTCGGCTGTAAAATTCGGTAGGAGGAATAACACAGATCTTATTGATTATTGGTTTAAATAGTCTGTCAATATAGTTCCAATCTTGTTTTCTTTGTTTCACCTTGCAACATAGCATCACCAACACCCCCCACCTGCTGTTCCAACCTACTACCTTTGCTACCTATCACACTCAAATCTGAAGCTCATCCCCGGGCAGTCCCGGTGGGACCCACCTTCCACCCCCCAAAAACATATCGTGCTTTTTTCCCCTTCCCCTGCTGCCCCCATGCTGCCCCCCACCGCCGCTTATAAATCTATCCTATCATGTTCCCCCGCCGACACTGATTTTTCCCCCATTATCAGCACTTGGTTTATTCTGGTGGACAAATGACCACAGACGTCAGTCACAAGAAAGAAGCTTCGGGCCTTACGAGGCTGATGAAGGAACAGAAGACTGTAGACCCTGCCGGAGGATCTGCGGGTTCCAAGAAGACTCCGAATGTACAAATCTCGGAAGAATCATCAGTTTCTGGCTCGGCAACCACCACAACAGACTCTCAATATAATAAAACGATCACCACAACGGTAACATTGGAAGATGGCAGTACAAGAGAGGAAGATGAAGATTATGACGGTGAGATTGCTTACGATCCGAGAACAGAATCCGGTAAAGAAAGTCCTAGCCGCCTTAAGAGTACCATTGGCAACGCTATTGTCGAAGGTGATAACGAGGTGGCTGACGTTCCTAAAGATCTGAAGAATAGGACGTCTGTTGATACGACGGCATCGACCGGTACCACTCCATCGTTGCGTGCCCATGCTATTCCAGTGCACTTACCTACTCAACATCACGATGGTCCTGCCGCTGAGGCTCGTACTCCCGGTGGTGGTAGAAGCTATGGACATAGAGCTTCACCATCCTCGAGCTCGTTAAGGCAAAACAATTTCAGTGGTTCTTACTCTTCGTTCACCAACATGATCCCATATTCGGCACCTGCTGGTAAGAATGAACATTTGAGTTCCTCGGCATCATCTACTAGCAACTTCCCCATGCCTTCCAACGGTTCGTTCATTACCGGTAACAAGTTGACCGCACCTTCCTCGAATACTAACTCATCGCATATTGAGCCCAGATTTGTCGTTTCTCGTCAAAAGATTCAAAGCCATGCAGGTACTTCCCTTTCCAAATCCAGTTCCGGCCTAAGCAGTATCTTTTCCAAATCTCGTCGTTCTACCACCTCCAATGGAACTGGTAGCCAACCACAAGTCACTGCCGGATCGCCAATTACTAATGGTAGCTCGCTGCAAGTGCCAAGCAGCCCTGCCTCTTCTAATTCGAGCACTGAATCCGGTATAACCTCCAAGCATTCATCGATGGCAGATCTACGTCATTTCTTTAAAAGATCTGTCACAATTGGTGGAACTCCTGGATCTGTTTCATCCTCACCTTCGTCTCCTCGAATCTCCAGTTTGAGTTCTGGACTTGTCCAACAACGTGCAGGTGGTAACAGTACATCTCAACAAGGGTTGCCAATTTCTCAGTCACCTCATAATGCGTATTTGAAACAAGTGTCTGATAGAAATATGGCATCGAGTGCTGAAATGTCAGCCTCCCCTCTCACGATGCGCCGTCCAAGCAATCTATCAAGCTCCATTGGTACCACCAATAGTACATTGGCCACTCCAAAGACCAGTGCCGCTGACAGTGAAAATGCAGATGCGGAATCGGACATCTCCAACTATACTATCTCAGTGGGTGGAAGTTACACTCCGCAGATTCCATTCTCCAAAAGATACACTAAATTTGGTGATAATTTGGGTCAAGGTGCAGGTGGTATGGTGAAATTGGTTAAACGTGTCAGTGATTCCAAGATCTTTGCCGTTAAGGAATTCCGTGCCCGGTATCCATACGAATCCAAGAGAGACTATAAAAAGAAGATCACCAGTGAATACTGTGTTGGATCTACTTTGAAACATCCTAATGTGATTGAAACCATTGAAATCTCATACGAAGGTGATCGAATGTACCAAGTCATGGAATACTGTGACTACGATCTGTTTGCCATTGTGATGTCAGATAAGATGTCCGATGAAGAGGTCGATTGTTGTTTCAAACAGATATTGACCGGTGTGGAATATCTACACTCGATCGGATTGGCACATAGAGATCTGAAGCTTGATAACTGTGTCGTCAGTAAAGATGGTATCGTTAAGATTATTGATTTCGGATCTGCAGTGGTTTTCCAGTATCCATTCTCTTCCACGTTGATGGAAGCTACGGGTATTGTTGGATCGGATCCATATTTGGCACCAGAAGTCTGTGTTTTCACAAAATACGATCCAAGACCTGTTGACATCTGGTCATGTGCTATAATCTACTGCTGTATGGTCTTAAAGAAGTTCCCATGGAAGATTCCTAAATTGACCGATAATAGTTTCAAGATGTTTGCCTCGAGAGAGCCTGGTGCTACCTTTGGTGAACTTTTGAAACGTGTTCCGGCACCACCTGCTTATGATGAAACCACCGGTACTCAAGTAATCGAAGCCAAAGCTGCTGTGGATGAGGATACTGATTCTGATAAATCAGAGAAAGCTTCGAAGCATACATCAAACCAAATGGGTGAGGCCAGATTGACCTCTGCGTTACCGAAGGAGGCTAGATCGGTTATTAGTAAGATGGTTGCATTGGCACCAGCGTGCCGGAGTAATATAGAAGAGGTTATGGAAGATCCATTTATCGAACGAATCAAGATGTGTGAAGTTCTTGATGAAAATGGTATGCCATCGTTGGATGGACAGTTGATTCATGCTACCAACCACCACCATACAACCGTCGATCAGAGTGTTGCACATATTGCCGCTTTAGAGAGGAAAAAGAAGGCAGACAAGAAGAACGACAAGAAGGACAAGAAAAAGTAGTCCCGTTCTACTATATATATATATATCTATGTTATAACTATCGTATACATTGTATGATGTAGCTAATCATGCTAGTAAATCAAAGTCTCTCCCTTCCCCAACTTGAAAATTATTCACGGTGAAAAATTTCTTCCCTGCTATCAACAGATGTCTTCTCTTAAGAGTGTTCCTATTAAAATCATAGTTGGAGCAGGAAAGGCTGCCCCAACGCCACCTGTTGGACCTGCATTGGGTTCCAAAGGTATAAAAGCCATTGATTTCTGTAAAGAGTTCAATGCACGCACAGCACATTATAAACCAGACACACCTATTCCGACGAAAATCATCTGTAATCCGGATAGAACGTTCAGTTTCGAGATTAAGTCACCAACGACTTCATGGTTGTTGTTACAAGCGTGTGGTAAGGACAAAGGTTCCGATAGTGTTGGTAAGGGCCGGTTCCAGAAGCAAGGTTACCTTGCCACGTTGAGTTTAAAGCATATCTATGAGATTGCACAGATTAAGAAGACTGACGCTGCACACGCTGACACACCATTGAAGGATATCTGTAAAGCTATCATTGGTACAGCAAGAAGCCTTGGAATCCAGGTGATTCCATGAGAGGTATATCTAGGAAATAAAACTTGTAAATATATAGATACAGATGTAGAACCAACTTAACGTTTCCTACGTTTGGAATGCTTGGCAGTTGGAGTGTTGCGTCTCTTTCTAGCAGTTGATTTAGCTTCAGGCTTCTTGCGTTTACCAGATTTATCTGTAGTGGCACACTCTGCTTCCTTATATGTCATTCTGCTGTACAATAGCACATAGGCATTAGGATCGCTCAGGGCCTCAGCAGGCTTGATCTTATTCACGTACTCGTCATCGTAGGTAGCCCAAGATCCGTCAGGTTCACGGCAGTGTGCAATGTAATGACCACTCGAGACAGACCGTCCTTGGTGCAAAATAGCCGCTATCAACTTATATCTGGTTGGAGTCTTCATGGATGTAGTATATTCAGTCAAATCCAAGATCTCTGGGTATGCAACTGGAGATTTGACCTTGGATGAGGTACCGTTGAATCGGAACCGTTTAAGATGGACAGCCAAAGTCTCTGGTGCACGTTCTATAGTAGAAACTTTGACTGCAGATGACAATTTCTTACAATGCTCACATTGGTAGCCGGTCTTCTCCTTACGGTCAGCTTTGATGAGTTCAGGAGCAAAGAAATCCTTGATCGAGTTCTCGATCGAATAGACAGGTGGTGCCGGATCATCTTCTGATCCAACATCTGAAGCATTATGACTGTGATTATCTGGTGACAATGATCTTTCCACTCGTTTCTCCTCTTTGACGTCTTCTATCCGTTTAGTGAGCAGTTCCGACAAATGTTGCGAGTCGTCACCTTGATCATCGTTATTCGCTATCTGTCTTTTCAACTGGTTCATCTGTTGCACTGTCAGCAAGTTGCTTGCTCTGCGACGCTTGTTCTCTAAACCTAATGAAAGATCGTAGAACTCCTGTTGAGTCGTCGAGATGTGACCACAGTGACGGCATGTAACTGTTTGATTTAAAAGTCCTCCAAAGATATCATATATGATGCTCTGATTAAGTTTGACACCTTTCGGAGTAGAGTCCTCCTGTAAGCAACCCAGTAGTGACATGAAGTACTCATGAGAGTCCTCCTGTCTCCACTCGGACATCATACAATTAATGTCACCAAGTTTGCGAATCAGTCTTCTTGGGTTGATGTAGAGCACTTTACGTTCTCTGTTCCAATCCAACCCATACATCTTGCACACGGTGTCAGCCAACGTCTTGGTGACACTGCTGGATTTGACCAGTTTGGACTGTCTATCATAATGAACGTCAACGAGATAATGCATTAATGCAGGTATATGGCACATGGCCTGCACTGCAGAGTTCATATAGCAAGTAGCACCGTGGTTCATCAATCCGACCGGTGCCGAACGTTTCTTGAATTCACGCCATGACTTGTAGATCCGCGTAGAACCGTTCGATCCACGATCGTCATCATTCTCGTTCAGATCGTAGAACTCTTCATTAGGTGTGTCGATTAGAGCCTGGTTCTTGGTGGACTCTTCCTCTGGGGATGTAGGTGGTGTTCCATGGGATGTAGTAGGAGATTCCGAACGCGCATCATCATTATCGTTGTCGTTATCATTATCATCATCGTTGCTATCGCCCTCGTCTTCGTCTTCCTTCTCAGCTTCATACATGTCACGTTTTAAATCAAAATTTAAAGTCTCCACATCTTCGGATTCGGAATCAGAAGTCTCTTCATCTGTCTCTTCGTCGGCAGTTTGGAAGTCTTCGTCTGATGATGAACTTTCAAGTTCTTGAGTATTGATCTTGGCAGGTTTGATTTTGCTTCGTTTCTGTTTCAACTTACCTGTATACTGAGCAACAGCTTCAGCGACAGATTTAGGACGAGCTGGTTGGCTCTCTTCTTTCTCGGAACGACGTTTTTCCTTCCGAGACTGTCTCTTGGAAGATGATGATGATGTGGTAGCATTAGAGCTACCGAAAGTAATGTAAGATGAAGGTTTGATGGTGACGGAGTCCGGGAACCGGGCAGCTTTAAAAGAGAGAGGATCGGAAAGAAGTTTGTCGATGAAAGGTGAGAGTGTCTTTGCAGAATCGGCCTTGTTTGTTGTTTGCTCTGCAGGTTCTGTCATATAATTTCAAGATGGTTGAACTTGAGAGAGACTTGGATCTGTTATCGGTGAAAAGTTTGTCAAGAATTTGTTCAGATAGGTAGTTTAGTATGGACAAGACACTAGACAAAATGAGTGAGGATGTTTTTGTCTTTATTCTATTTGAGAAAGGAAGGTTCGATCAGATTAATCGCAACCACTTCTCTTGTTGTCTGTTCTTGACTAAATCTATCTTGGATTTAATGCAGTACCTACCAGTTCCAGGTGCGGCAAATTTTTCAGAGCGCGCTTGGACGGTGGACGGGGTGTGGGCGCGTTGGGTCAATCGGCGGGACGGACAGGACTGAAAAACTATTGGTCAGTCGGGTCGATCGGGTCGACCCTTCCTTACCCCAAACCTGATCTAATTTCCATAAGTTCCTCTTTCGCGAATGTCAGTACTATTCATTCTTGCATTCAATCGACAGGGATTGCTGAGACTACGACGCTGGTACACATCCGTTTCAACACAACAACAATGGAAAACAATTCAAAAAGTTCATAGAACGATCTCTGCACGAGATCATCATAGACAGTCAAACTTCGTTCAATTTGACAACCATAAGTTGGTGTATAAGAGATACAATGGACTATATTTTGTGGTTTGTGTCAACGGTAACGATAACGAATTGAGTTATTTGGAGATCATTCCATTGTTTATTGAGATTTTGGATTCATATTTTGATAGTGTTTGTGAATTGGATCTAATCTTTAATTTCTATAAAGTCTACATGGTTTTGGATGAAATAGTGATGGGAGGAGAGTTGATCGAATGCAGCAAGGAAAAAGTGCTAGACAGGTTAAGGCAGATCGATCAGGAGGGATAGACGATATTTAACGAATTTACTGGGATTACTAGGTTATATGTATAAACTTAGACTATATAGAATGTACCATTATCATTGTAAATATAATGATGATAATTCGTCTTTGGTCAAGCTATTTAAGTTAAGAAAAAAACAACTTTAGTTTAAAATATCAGGGAGAAGACAATTTCCAAACTTAAGCGCTTGGAGCTTCTCTGTAGGCGGTACAAGCCTCCTCATCCATGGCAGAGACGATGGTAACGACGAGGTCCTTACCGTCATCAAAGTCAGCTTGAAGCTTGTCACCAAGTTCTCCCTCTGGAGCCTTGACGTCCTGCTTGGTCTCACCAGAGTCGGTCATCAAGTTAAGGTAACCATCATCAATGTCGAGAAGCTCGTATTCGTTTCTCTTAACAACTGGAACCTCGATATTGTGAGTAGATGGAGACAAATCCTCGTACTTTCTTCCAGTGAAGATATCAATACCAACCAAGTGGACCTTGGCGTGACCGTGCTTACCAGTCTTAGAAGTCGACATGTCGACAATCTTGACTGGTCTACCCTTGATAACCATGAATCCGTTCTTTCTGAGAGCAGAACATTGCATTGGGTAGGTTGCGGAGGAGCCGGCATCGGCAACGTCGAAATCGTGTTGCTGTCTGTTAGTATTCGTTAATTCATTGGCACTGCCATTTTTTCGGTCGGTACACCATTTTTTTTCCTCACCCAGTTGAAAAATAAAAAAAATTTTCCGCAATGGGACAAAGTGAGACGTAGCCGAGTGAAATATGTAGATGAGGTCACAATATATGAGTACAAAAAGTACAAGGAGACAAGACTAGGGGACAATAACAAGTTGTACGATACTTTGGTAACGCAAACTGTGTAAGAACCGTTCCATAGTAGGTAAAACGAAACCTGCAAAACGTATCCTTTTCCCTCCTCCTTCTCTCCTCCATAATATGATCCCCGGTTACTGTAACCACTGTTCCACACTCTCACATCATTAATACCGCCTTGCCGTACCTTGTTCGGTTCGTCTCCGTTCAAGGAATCATATGATACTTACGTCTTCGTTGTCAGACATCTTGTTTATTTAGTTATCCGGTAGTGAAGGCTACTCTAAAGGTAAGAATAAGAAGTTAAGTTGAGAAGAAGCAAAATTTTCCAAGGGGTTCCCCTGCTGGCGGCGACCAGATGTGAATTACGTAATTGGTTTGTCTAATTTTTTTTGGAAAAAAAAGAATGCAGGCTTCCTAATTAGGAAATATGGGACTACTATATGAACTAAATGGAGTTTCGTCAAATTTATTAGCAAAATTGGTACGTATGTGCAAATATATACCGTATATTCAGACAATGGATCTCTTTATAAGTCTCAAGTCATTAGTGATCTCTTTGTTGCTAAGACCTTGTGGTTTGGGGTACGCCTTGGTGTATCTTGACCGGATCTCTTCTTTATCCAAAGTTAGCCATTTCACTCTTTCTGAATCGGGTTCTCTTTCATCCAAAGATGTAGTCAAGTTCAACTGTATGGCGGGTCCGTTTCCGTTGCGAGTTTGTAGTCATTTCTTTACCGTGAGATTCTGTTTCCAAGTGTCTCTTTTGAGAGTCCGCTTGGCCAGTAATCTTGCACAGGTCTCCCAGCATTGATTTCACTTTGAAATAGTCGATCACAGCTGCCAACTCGGACTGGTCAGCAACTTTCGGGTCCTCACTTTTGAGAACACAATTCTCGTATAACTTTGATCTAGGTTCTGTCAAAGTGGCGAAATCATCTGAATTTAATATCGGTGTCATTTCGTCCACGTAATGATGGTGATGGTGGTGTCCTTCGTCGTACGAGTCACGTAACCGACTCTTTTTGGTATCCTGGGATAAGTAGTCGTCCGTCTCAGAGGTATCTAGCGAATTTGTTGCAACAGCCCACTGAGACTCACCATACTGTTGATTAGAACTCGATTTCTCTTCGCCCTTACGACTGCCCTGTTTAAAGAACCCTTGCCAAAGTCGTTCAGTCTTGGATGAATCCACATATAGCATCGAATCTTTATTGATAGATGACTCCTTGTTAGCCATCAATGCCGCCTTGTTCCTCATTAGTAACTTCTTGAACTTCAACAGTCTCATCGTATACTCCAAACAGATCTCACTGTAACTCTCCATCACTCTATCCTGGAATTCGAAACAGATCCGTTCCTTTCCATACTTGCCGGCAAGTTCCTCTCGAACAACGGCGTAGTCAGTTTTCTCTCGCATATCACGTTCAAGTCCATGTAGGTACTTGTCGCTAGCGCTGTCAAAATGTGCACCGTTCAATGCATTGAACTTTTCAATAAATTGTTTCTTAGTTTCAGCAAAGGTCTGCAACTTTTCCGGGCTATTCACTCCAAGGTAGAGGTAGTATTTCACCAACTCTTGATTGCTCACAATGGCTGGAGTACTCTCAACTGTCACTTGCAACCTACCACGTGTAACTTGTTCGTAAGCTTTCTTGGACAAGATGCATAGACGCACAGCTGCCAGTCGTTCCTCCCTGTGAAGTTTCCGCTCAGGCATCTGTCTTTTCCTTGCTAGTGGTAGTTGTACAACATTGGTCGAAGATAATTCTTCTGGTTGTTGAGTTGAAACATTTTGTTTTGCCCCTTCCAACTGTGCTGAATCCGTAGGCCAAACAGGTTTACCCAGAGGTATCTGTTGAGGGTGAACTTGATTTTGTGGGATGAACTGCATTGGAATTAAAAGACCGTGTGGTGACATCAGCATCGGCACATAACCTTCTGGTATGGATGGTATTGATGGCATTCTGAAGTATTCAGGAACCTGGGATCGGACATCTTGCATAAAGTTCCCTTGTTCATTACCTTCAAACACTTTATCGTTAATTGCGTGGACTCGTTCAATCTGTTCACTAGTTGGATTTAATGGATACATTCCAAACTCCTGGACTGCATTCTGTGGATGGTTTAGATTCCCGGTGGTTCCATCAGGGCGCACCTGGAAACTGATAGAAGAACACTTTGCGTTGCGCTGCGAGTATATGTTGGCCATTTGTTCGTTTCTATCCCTTTCCTCGGCAGGTAGATGACCATTCGGCCTGTGACCTTTGGAAACAGGTTGTTGTTTGGTATCGTTCATGATATTAGAGCCAATAAATGAAAGAGTTCTTTGACGTTCAGTGTCAGCAAATGTAGTCGTTGCTGGTTTAGCAGGTGGGGATCGTGGATCCGGACTTTTGGAAACGACAGACTGATGTACAGAATCGCGGGATTCTCTGCGCGCTTTGGCGGTTGTATTAAGCGGTTGCGGGGTCTCTGAAAGCGGAGATCTCATAGAAGAAGGATCTTGTTGAAAGCTTTGAGCCCGCGCAGGGTGTCTTGTTGGATGAGGCGGCGGCTCTATCTTTAGAGTAGTCTGGGCATATGGATTGCAGACCATAGCAGTTCCATCAGGGTTTGGCATCATGTACTGGGTAGTAGGAAAGTTTGGTATGATCCGTGCAGTATTTACCGCGTCTGGAGTGTATCCTGGACCGGATGCCATAATATAGGAAGGTCGAAGGTAATCTTGGTTGGCAGCTGCCAATGGTGGTACTTGACCGGAGAACTGTGCTTGTTGTAGGTGTAATGCATGCAATTGTGCTTGGGCTTGTGCCTGTATAGCCTGTGCTTGTATTTGAGCTTGTGCTTGAGCCTGCGCCTGCGCCTGCGCTTGCATCTGAGCTTGGCGATCTTCGTCACCATTGTAGTAGTATGTACCTGGCAATGCACCCAATGCCCCCGGAGATGGTTTAGTCAATGAAGATATCGGTGGCAATGCAATCGATTTCGAATTGGTTGAAGACAGTTGTGTGTTACGCCATTCAGACTCCGTTGGTCTGATATCATGAACCACAGTATGCGGACTGGTGGCAGAAGTTATGGATTCAGAACCGTCAGGCTTGACGCGAGGTTTAGAATCGGAAGAAGACTCATCGGATACCGAGTCTCGGTACGGTACGTCTTCTTGTTCTGTAGCATGTGGTTTGATCATGTCCCGTTGCTGAAGCATCTTATTACAGTTGCATTAGCCTTGTTGTTCGGGAGCAATTATCAACTAAAAGAAATCTGCTATGCGTGCAAGATTTAATCTGAGTAAGGAAGAGAGAAGAAAAAACCTGTACTTCAGAATTTAGGGTTGCAGCTTTTGGTTTTAAAAAAAAACACAAAAAGTGGGAACAAAAGTACAAGAGTGTGTAAATGGATTTGCAGGGGCAGATCTTTTTCAAACTTGTAGACTAATGTTTGCAGAAAGTGTGAGAATGAAACTTGTATACTGTAGTCCAATGGTTATGACTTGATTCACAGTTTCACGCAGCTGTTTGACACTAAACTCTTGTCAATAATTGAACTTTTTTAAGTTACCTTATTGAAAGTGATACTTAAAAGGTAAAGAATTTTTTACCGGCTGTTCCTAAAATAGTCCTGCTACCAATTGTGTAACAAGAGTACATTACATTTGAGTTATTGTGATGTGGAGTGTGGGGAGCGGGTTTCGCTTTGTCTTATAGAATTTGGTTTGAAATCCTGGGAAGGAGGTTAACTGTTGGTATTACTTGGACACACGGTAGTTAGCTTGAGTGGTAACTCATCTGACTGCTGTGTGGGGCCGTGTAAGGTGAGCGCGTGAAGACTGTTATCTAGCACCAATACAGTGTGACATATGAGGATAAAGTCGGTGGTAGCACAAGTGCCCGTGATATGCACTGCCTTTTTCACTAGTCAGATTCGACGCGAGTCCTATTTGGTAAGTGTGGGTCCGATTCAGATCATCTGTTTATGCATCTTCTGCATAATAATATACTTGATTGCAAACCAAGTGCAACTCTTCTACTCATACAATCATGTTTTGCCGCCTGAACCGATACTCCCTTGACCAACACTACCTATTCTCTTTTTTTTTTGATGCAGCAGCAGCATCGATCTTTTTTTGCTTCTTCCCCACTACATAAGTGGCGGTAATTTAACCGCGACCTTGCATACACATCTTGGCTATTACACTACTGTTTGTTAGTTCGAACTTCCGTTCTTTTGTGAGTATCTATGACCCAATTGCACATAAAGTTCCCCCACTGATCACATTCACACCTTTAACCCCAATTTATATTGGTGTGACAATAATTGTTCTCTAATGCGGCGATTTACACCGACCGAAAATAAAAAAAAAAAGAAACGATGGTGCCGACAGCTCCCTTGAATGAACTTCTTTTAATAATCAAACTAGCAGTGTCAACTGAACATCTTTCAAATGCTGTTCTATCAAATCTGTTTGTTTCTTCTCCCAGGTACCCGAATTCTTTCGCCCGACTTCTTTCTTTAGACATTGGAAATATATAGAGTCGTTAATTTATTTCCTTACTATTCTTACAAATTCGAAATTAGTACTGAGGAGATTTCCCCATATTTATTTCCTTCACAAAGTTACTATTTTTCAAAGGATCGGAAAAAATGCCTCCATTCCTTGGCAGTACGACACCCTGCCCAAGAGGATTGCTTCACAAGTCCAGAGTTAGTACAATCGATCATAAGCAGTCCTGAACGGAAATGACTGTTCATGACCAATTTGCGCAGTGTCAATCTATCAAGCCAGACGCAATTACGTATTTCCAACACTTTCAGTTTCTTTAGTTTCAAAATCGAAGGCCATATAGATGATATGGTGAGTGTTTGTAATTCTGGATCTCCGAAATCAACCTCACGGATAGTATCCGACCAATAGACAGGTTCGTTGTCCAACTTATAAGGAGTAAGAACGGATTCGTTCTTCTTGCCACATTCGTTGGGGAGCATTGAATGATACTCGTAATTTGTAGTTGAGGATTTAATGACTTTAACTTGACCGACAGAACTGTTCCAATCAAAATACTCGTAGTCATCAAATAAAAAGTCAAAACTCCACGAAAGGCCACTCAAGTTAAGTCGTTCTAAATTGGTGCACTCAGTTAAGATGTGCAGTATAAATCCGATCGGGATATCTTTGGCAAAGCAATATTCATGAAGGTATTGGCTCTGCTGCGGATGCGAAGTACTGAACGGTTGAATTAAGTGTTCTTCAATGGATGAAGATTGTGGTTGAGGCCTTTCATCATCAGATTTCGGCGTATAAGAAGTGACAGCATGGTGTCTATGTGAATTAGTATGCGTATTAGACACTTTGTTCACTGTAGCATGCAAAAACATTCGGAAAGAACTGAACAGTCCCAAATTCTGCTTTACCAAAAGTGGCTCGTCGAAACTTCTTCCTGTGGATATCGAGGTAGTATCAGAGTCATGGACACTGATAGAACGGCTTCTTCCAGTCAGTTTAGGTTTACCGCTTAGCAAAGGGTACATACTCTGTAACGAATCGTTCGAGCTGTTGAAACTAGACACTGAACTACTGCGCATTTTCAGAGCAGATGGTGAATAGATAGGACTTCGTTTGAAAGTAGGGTGCTCAATCGGAATGAAAGATACAGAATCAACTTTCCGTTTCCAGATATCGCCATACAATGGATCGAACCTGAATTTGAAATCCCGCCAACCTGCCAGTATTGTACGTGGATGTGCACCGTCGCGTGCCAACAGTTCTTCCACTTCTCCATTTCCAGAAGATCCAAACACTATGCTAGAAGAAAACTCTTCCTTCTCCTCCTCAGTAAGTTCAATACCCATTCTAATGTGCGATAAATCAAAGTCACGAACTAACAATGCCAACTTCTTATTGGCATTGATTGTCTGAACGAACTGCGCCAATCTGAATGTAGATGTCAATTGAGGCCGTTCATATAAGATCGGTTTGGTCAATCCATTAAATCGTTTATCAACGTACAGCATCATCACAAGATCCTTTGAACCTTGAAGTTCGTTCAAAATCCGCAGGATGATCTCGTTCGGTAAATCGTAGATCGTTGTCGTGGACCGACCGCGTCTACTCCATAGAGTCCTTATCGAAAGAGTATCAGAAGCTGCATCAAACAGTCTTTGACGAGTATTATTGAATGAAGTCATAATCAATGAGTTGTATATCGTACTTCTAGACTCGGATGATACAGTGGAAATACTGTTAGAATCAAATTCACCTTCTCCACCTATATAACGGTGAAATCGGTAATCATAGTGGAGATCAGGATTCACCATCGACCGATAAGGCGGAATGTTCCAATTTGAATTTAACCCAACTTCACAAGGTTTGTCCAACACAGAAGAATGGTCCATATGGTATACTATAGTACAATTGATCTTCTAACTGACTTGATTTCACTCTGAATTACCAAAAGAATTGCGATGTCTTGAAGCGGGGAAAGATGAGGCTCACGTAGTGTGGCCGGAAGAGCAATGAAAAAAAAAAGATTTTCCCGATTAGGTAATAGATTAGTTGCGCGATAAACGATAAGGACTCCCAATGAATTGCTTATGTATTTACTTGAACCCTCTATATTTGACGTTATTATGATGTAGATCTTCCAAGTATAATTCTAAAGAAGACCCTCAAAATCAGTATATGATTCTTCCAAAAGCCCCCGACTCTCTTCTTGCAAGTCTAGCCATGTGACATATGAGAAGTTAGAGTCCGATGAAGTGGTCTTGACAATCTGTGGGATGGCTTTCTCAGCAACGAGTAGACAGATGGCGTCGTATCCACCTGCACCAGGAACAACTCCTCCAAGACATCCTTTTAATGCTTGACAATTATCCAAAAGCTTAGTCTGTGCATCAGGCTCAATTTCAGCACCAGATTCAAGTGTAAGAACTTTCAACCATTTACGGATTCTTTCCAGAGAGACAGCCACTGCTTGTACTTCAGGGAACGACGAAGAGCCGGTCACTTCAGTACCTGCATGATTTTCAAGGTATTCCAACGATTCATTATACTTGTCAGCATTGGAAGCTTGCAATTGCTGCAATCCGGTCAATGCTTTGACAAGCGACATATTGGCATTGTTCAACTCGGTGTAAACTGTCAACGCTCTATCTGGGTTCTCACTACGCCACTTATTCACCTTAGCCACCAACTTTGGAGTCTCTGAACCGCCTGAAATATCACCCATTAACAATCGTATTCCAGGGACAATGTAACAAGGTGTATGCGAGATCTTCCAATCTGTATCATCAACTAGTTTACGTAACCCTGAAACAAATTGAGACTGGTCCAGATCCATCAACGAGTTGATCAGAGCAGGTTCAAACCGACGGTACACTATTGATCCATACACGGCAGCAGCAACATCGAATCCTGATCCAATCTTACCCTGTGATATACAATGTGCAGCCTGTGACAAGTTATGGATCGTTTGCAAAGTGCGTGGGTTGGAAACGTCCAAATTTTCGTTGAAGCTATACAATAAAGCCGTGACCAAAGACGTGACAAGTCCAGCACTGGAACCCAATCCGGTCTTTGGCACTTCATTGATCCTTTGTTTATGGTATAAAAACTTGTTTGAACCGTTTGTCGAATATCG
Source organism: Xiuguozyma insectalens (assembly GCA_030574155.1). Classification (NCBI taxonomy): domain Eukaryota; kingdom Fungi; phylum Ascomycota; class Pichiomycetes; order Pichiales; family Pichiaceae; genus Xiuguozyma; species Xiuguozyma insectalens. The sequence goes on along the minus strand of JAJMEL010000029.1, from coordinate 25,198 downwards.
TTCCACAGAATCGTTCTGTGTATGATAACCTGAGTCCGAGAACATTGTGATTTCCACATCTAGGTTACTGGTTGGTTCTAAGTAACACAGAACGCATTTAATTGTAGTGGAAACAAATGGATTCTTTCTTCCATTAGCTTCGACTAGTTCTGCCTCGGATAACTTTGCCAAGTCAACTTCATATGACCATTCTCCCTCGGCGAATTGCGGAGACTTGACCGTGATCCTTGTTTTGCCTGAACTTGGCGATAACTTCGACACAACGGCATGCATTCGGGCCGAAAGAGCAACAACAAACGCTTCATACTGTGGGTCCAAAACAAGATACCCACCGGCCAAAAAGGCTTTACCTGGGGCACTGAAAACTTTGCCTGTCATAAAGAAGCGAATGATCTTTAGAAGGTTAAAAATATTTGTAAAGTTGTCGAGCCATTTTAGAGGATTTTAAGATGATCATATTGAGAGTGGAAAAAAAAGATACTTAGTTTAATGTAACATAGTTTGAAGGGAAGAGACCTCTTGCAGAGCCGACGGATCCAAGCCACCAGTCTTCATCAACTTTGTCGATATCTGTAATGACGTCTCCTTCTTTGAAACTGAGCTCATTGCTTTCAGCGGCATCGTAATCGTACTCGGCAGTTGCAGTAGGTGCGGCAGGCTTTGCTGGAGCCGATGGTCTAGCAGGAGGAGGAGGAGCGGCAGAAGTGGAAGCAGAGGCGGCGGCAGGGGACTCTTTAACCTCTTCCTCATCTTCAACGTTACTGACGTAAGTGGATGGGAAAAGACCCGATTCACCGGCAGAGTTAGTGCCGAACCACCAGTCTTCATCGACTTGTTTAATTGCAGTGATTGTCTCACCTTCTTTGAACGAGATCTCGTTGTCCTCGTCTTTCTCATAGTCGTACTCTGCAACGGCCTTCTTGGTAGCAGAGGTAGAAGATGCGGTTGGTCTAGTTGGTGGAGGTGGTGCAGCTGCTGCCGATTCTTCTTCTTCAGGCTCTTCCTCGGCCTCCTCAGGCTTCTCAGGCTCCTCTTCAGGCTCCACCTTTGGTGCAACTTCTCTCTTTGGTGGAGGTGGGAAGGATGTAGTTTCCCTCTTTGGTGGAGGTGGGAAAGATGTAGTCTCCTTTTTAGGTGGTGGGAAGGAAGCAGTTTCCGACTTTGTCTCCTTGACACTGAGGTTTTCCAATTTTTCCTTGGTCTCCTCGACATCGGCAGAGTTCACAGGCTTCTCATCACGTGGAACCTCCTTATACTTACCCTTCTTCTCAGCCCAAGCTTGAGCTGGAGTGAGTCCATTCTCATTACCAAAGTTTCTACCAATTGATCCAGATGGTGCATCTGTTTTCTTCTTTGGAGTGTATCCGAAAGTTGGCACAGAGGTGCCAAATTCTGGAGTTTCAACTTTAGTTTCACCGAATCTGGAAAGAACCGACTTAGAGGTTTTTGGTTTAGGCAATTCGGTGAGTCCACCTTCTAATGAGATCGAAACGGTACCGAGATCCTCCTTGGAGACATCTGGCTTGGTTGGTTTAGGTGAAGACACGGGCTTAGTGGTGGCGGTCTTTGGTGGATAATCTGGCTTATCCTTACCAGATCTCAAGGCATTGATATCGACTTTGGTTGGCTTGTAAGCAGAAGGTGCAGTATCCAATGGCTTTTCATTGAAGTCTCTCACCTCAACCTCTTTTTCTCCATCCCATTCATCGACATTGGATGGTTTAGAGGATGGCTTTGGAGGTGCCGGTTTAGATGAAACGGCAGGGGTGGGCTTAGCAGCGGGAGTGGCCGGAGTAGACTTAACTGGGGAGGCAGCCTTTGGCTTTGGCTTGAAACCAGAGCTCTTAGGAGCAGACAACGACTGAATTGAGTAATGAGCACCTGATGCCTTGCTGACAGTGGCCATAATATCATCGACGTCGAGATCATCAAAGTCTCTTGCTGTGATATCCACGTGGTAATGGATGACTTTACCAACTTCAGCAAAGTTTTGAGCAAATGAGACTCTTGATTTCAAAGGAGCTGAGTCTGGACAGAATCCGATCAAGACGATCTTTTTAACGTCTGAACCAAATGGACTGACACTGATGACACCGAATTGCACGGCACCTTCTTCGAATTCGCTGACAAACTCCTTGATATCACCATCTCCAGAGGCCGTTGGTTTCAATGAAGAGTCTTTTTGAGTGGTCAAAACGACGTACGACGAGTCACCGTTGACGACTGCATCGTACGATTGTTTGATCTCTTTGGAATATGTGGAAAGATCGAGGCGTTCCATTAAGAGAGAGTGTTAGTTGTGGGGGAGAGTTGTTTTTGGAGGGGGGTTAGGTGGGGAAGTAGTGTGGTGGATACGGGGATTATTGGGGGGGAAAATACCGGGGGAGTTTAATTTTCACTCCTACCTATCAGTCCCTGCTTTGCTTACGCGTCAATGATGACGACTGATTCGGTTAAACGAGAGCCTTCACAGGTGCCGAAAGTGTTCGACAAGAAGGATATGTATGTTATGACAGCTGAAAGCCGGACATATGGACAACAGTATAGGATGATGTATCAGAGCCGGGCCAAAGAGCTGAAATCTCGCGTCATGAAGATGGCCATGCATAAATGGAAGAACGAGACGATCAACGGGAAAAAGTGCAAGTACGTGAACAAGATCCTAGATGTGCAGAATGTGACACCTACTTTCATCATTGGTACTGTGTTTGTGGACATGCAGTATAAACCAAACATATTGAAAGAGGTCAGTGAGAATATCTACGAAGCCCCAGAGTTCCCTGACGAGTCTCAATACAGCAAAGTTGATCAGACAAGAATCCATTCGTATTCGGACCCTGCAACGGATCAGATCATGTTAGAAGACGACTCTGGTCGTGTTTTACTGGACGGTGAATTGTTGGAACATATAGTGTTGGTGACAGGTGTGGTTGTAGGTGTGCTAGGTATGATAGTCGAGCCAGGTATCTTCACGATCGTCGATATAGCATACCCTGAGGCTGCACCACAGATTCCAAGAAGTTTAGGAGAGGGACAACCAGATCGGAATATCATGTTCATTTCAGGTCTCAGGTTGAATAATCATGATCCAACTGCTGGTACCAGCCGAGTGAAGTTAGAACTGTTGAAAGAGTTCATTATGGGTGAACTCACTGCGGATGTCAGGAAGGCGATCGACCTGCTGACCAACGTGACCGATCTGGTCATCTTGGGTAATTCAATTGAAGTCACTGAAGACCCTAATAGAGAATTGACAGGTAAAGATAAATGGGCAGAATTGAACAAGTCCAACTACGATCTAGAGACTTTGAAACTTCTGGATGGTTGGATCAATGATCTTCTTCTGTCAATTCCAGTCACTATAATGCCAGGAGAAAGTGATCCGGCTGGATTGGAGCTCCCCAAGCAACCAATGCATTCCTCACTGTTTGCACAGAGTGAACAGCAGAGTAACTTCAGACGTACTACTAACCCTGCCTGGCTGCAATTCAATGGATGTCGCGTGCTTGCCACTGGTGGCGACAACGTTAACGATGTCTTTAAGTATATGATCCCAAATATACATGTCGATATCGGAGATGGTATCGATACTCCGATTCGTAATGAGGTGTTACACGAGTCTCGGCTTAAACTGTTAGAATCCAACATTCTATGGCAGAATATTGCACCAACCGCTCCTGATACGCTCTGTTGTTACCCTTTCAAAGATGCCGATCCATTCTGCCTCACAGAGACTCCGCATGTCTACGCGGTTGGTAATCAACCGAAGTTCGAGACTAGTGAAGTGGTGGCTAAACGTAAAGACGGCACAAACGGCATAGTGAGGGTCATTGCAGTGCCTGATTTCGCAGAGACCGGACAGTGCGCAATACTGAACACCAAGACGTTACAGTGTGACTCGTTCAGAATACTTGGATGATGTCTTATTTACAAGGGTATACATAAATCATATACATATTTAAAGTTTGATCTTGGTCAATGGAACCTTACCTTTCTTCGTATGGAACGCATCGTGTGCATAGCTGAGATCAGCACCAATTTTGGTATGGAGCAAGTCTCTGTTTTCAGGAGCAACGTGTAAGCGGTCTAGAAGCAACTTGGAATAGTGTGGAATGAACGACTGCAGCACTATGAATAAGATTCTCATCGTATCAAGAGCAAAGAATACGGTCAGATGCTTCTTCAAAGTAATCATGGCATTCTCCTCATCCGTCTTTGCAGCTGATTCTTTCAATGTCCATGGCTTGTATTTCTCAAAGAGCAGATTGACAGTACGTGCAAACTCCCAGACAGACGCTAAGGGTGTATACATGCGCATACTAGAGACATCTGCATCCATGGAATCTGCTAGATGATTCACGTTGTCGGCAAGTTCAGTGAAATCTTTCCTCATACTAGGATCGTCAAGTTCGGACAACAATTGAGACACCGACTTGGCCTCGATCTGTTGCAACGCTTGATCGATCTCGAAGTTCTTTGATAGACCTCTAGTGACAACGTTGCAGAACTTATCAATGAACTCGTTACGAGTGTTGTTGAGTTCTTCTTCAGAGTAATCGCAGTCACCGTCAAGGACAGAAAATCTGGTCATGAACAGTCTCAGTGCATCAGCATCATAAATGGCAGAGGCTTCAATAGGATCGGCAACGTTACCTCTACTTTTACTCATTTTGCGTCCTCCCATGAGCCAATGGCCATGGACGATGACGCGACGAGGTAAAGGTAGGCCTGCCGCCATTAAAAAGATTGGCCAGTGGATGCAATGGAACCGGGTGATATCTTTACCGATAAGATGTGTAGCAGGAACAAGATCATGAGCAGCAGTCTTAGGATATCCTAAAGATGTCAGGTAGTTGATCAATGCATCGAACCAAACGTAGATTCTTTGGGAATCGTCGGTTGGAACAGGGATTCCCCACTGCAACCTCGAAGAAGGTCTAGAAACACTCAGATCCGGTAACGGGCCGCGTTTGAGTTCGTTCAAGATAGACTTATAATACAGATTTGGTTGAACAAACTGTGGATTCGACTCGTAGAATTGAATCAACTTTTCCTGGAACTCGCTCATCTTAAAGAAGTAGTTCTCCTCGCTTTCGAAATTGACCTCAGATCCGGTCTCTTTGGAAACCATCTTCTTTTCACCGGACTTTTCGTCAACGACTTCCTCGATATCTGTCTCGGTATAGAACGCTTCGTCGGACACAGAATACCAGCCACTGTGCTGTCCTTTGTAGATGAATCCACGGTTCCAGACGGTATGCCAGAACTGATTCACAGCCTCGAGATGATCAGGATCGGTCGTTCTAATGAACCGATCGTATTCGATCTCACCGATCTGTGCAAGGTTCTTGAACTTATCAGACAAGCCATCACAGAATGTCTTTGGATCCATCCCGGCCTTGGCCGCTGCGGCTTGAACTTTCAATCCATGCTCGTCGGTACCTGTGGTGAAGAAAGTCTCACGATTATGGAACTTGGACCACCGATTCTGGACATCCGCTAGAGTCATCGAGTAGAAGTGGCCAAGATGCGGCTTGGCATTCACATAGAAGATAGGAGTTGTGATATAATTGGCATCTTTCGATAGCCAACGTCGTGCAATGACTGTCCCGCCAGGAGAAACCTTCATGACTTTAAAAGGAAGAAAAGTATTGCACTGGAAAAAAAATACTTTAAAGAAACCGGTTCTATATTAATATATACATGGAGATAAAGTGAAAGTTTTGGCTACTTGGAAACCTCTTCTTTGAACAAAAGCTTTCTAGAATGTGTATCGAACAGATGTGCAAAATCGCCGGCAGTCATCTGTGTTGGATCTCCCTTTAAAACCTCCTTATCTTTGAAAGTGACCTCGACTAGTGGCTTATTTTTAGACTGTGGAGTTAGAACTTCCAAATCCACTTGACATTGTTCCAACGATGGAGGAATCTGTGATAAAACTGTACGTGCGGCCTTGGCTTCGGGTCCAAATGGATTGAACCGAACAACGACGTTTGTGAAGAACTTGGTGATCATGATCGAGTGATGGTTAGTGAGAGAAGTTGGAAATATTTCCCAGGTGAAAAATATTTCAGCTGGAAAAGTGAGATCAAGGATCAATCATATATTGAACGATGAAAACCTGCATTTTAGTATATGAATGTATGAATGTGATCACCATCAATACCTAACTGGCTCTGTATATGATATGACAGCAAACAGGTAATTAGGAACTGAAATATCAACATGCCAACGTACCGAGGGTGATAGGCCAACTAAAGAATCCTCAGCCATTATGACTTCCTCTTAGGGAAGTCTAACTCAGAAAAAATATATATAGCAGGCCCTTTATCCCCGATAAACTCTCCCATTTTTCACACGTCAGTTCTTTCGGTCCACGATGCAATATACAGGACTTGTTTTGTTATGGGGTCTGCTTGTCTCCTTGACAGGTGTCTGTGATGCTAAGCAACCAGACATGCCAAGCTTCTACACAAAGAACAAACACATTGCGGAATTGAACCCGGACAGTTTCGATGATTATGTGTATGGTTCCAACTACACTGCAGTGGTTGAATTCTATGCTCCTTGGTGTGGATACTGTCACAAGTTCCGTAACGAGTACAAGAAGGCTGCTAAAGCCTCCTCGGATTTTGTCCATTTCGCTGCTGTCGATTGCAATAAGGATTACAACCGACCATTGTGCACCCAATATAAGATTGAGGGATTGCCATCGGTGTTAGTGTTCAGACCACCGAAATTCGATGCTAAGGATCCAGAGTCATCTGCCAAGAGAAAACACTCTTCAGAGTCATATACTGGTGACAGAACTGCGGGTCCATTGATCGAAATGTTGAAAGGTAGAGTCAAGAACTATGTTCGCCGTGTCTCCAGTGACAGATTGGAAGAGTTTATGGATATGGAAGGTGCCAAACATAATAGAACGTTGCTGTTATCGGACAAGCAGGTCACTTCTCCATTGTATAAGGCAGTTGCTATTGATTTCTTGAACTCGATTGATTTCGGTTATATGAACGTGGAATCTGGTACTAACCGTATCGATGCTGTCACTTCTATTCCTGAAATCGAAGAAGGATTCAGTACACCCAAATTGCTTGTATTCACTCAAAATGAAGGTACCGTTGTCTATGATGGACCTATGGATAAAGAGAGTATCGAGACTTTCCTGACCCAGTTCGGTCCCGTCTACGAAGGACCTGTTAGTGAAAAGAATAAGATGGTTCAAAGCGTTTTGCAGGGTAAATCGAAGAACTTTAAAGATTACATCCGCAAGCAACGTCGTGCTGCAAAGGCTGCTGTCAAGGATGAGCTCTAACCAACCTGTATTAAATCCCACCAGGTCATATTTCGACCTCCGTTATCTATATAGAGATCTACCCGATATTTTTTTTCTCTTAGTATTTTCATCACTCCCCTTTTCCATAATAGATGGTTGATTGTCCAATATGTGGCCAAGCAGTGCCCATATCATTGATAAACCAGCATCTAGACACATGTGGGGCTGCCAAGAAAGAGTCTGTGATCGATGTGAGTTCGCCCGTATCACAACCAGAGCCACATGCATCTGCAGATCACGCTAAACGAACCGGTAGCGTTGCCCAGCTTCTCACGGGATCAAAGCCAAAGAAGCGTAGGTCTACATACAAGTATGAACCTGATTCTTTGGAAGCAGACTGTTCGACTGGATCGATAAAGTCTGAAACAGATCATAAGATTCCCTCTTCGCCAGGACTGACCAAACAGCCTACCAAACAGGATGCTATACGCATGTTAAAGATGGAATCACGCCTACCACTAGCAGAGCGATTAAGACCGAAAAGTCTTGATGATTACGTGGGACAGCAACACCTGGTTGGCAAGGGAGGCATTCTAGGTGGATTTATAAAGAACGATAGGATCCCGTCGATGATCCTATGGGGGTACCCAGGTACAGGTAAGACTACACTGGCTAGGATCATCAGTCATAGTACGAAGAGCCGGTTTGTGGAACTCTCGGCGACAGCGAACGGTACGAGTGATTGTAAACGGGTTTTTGAAGAAGCCAAACATGAGAAGAAGCTGACTGGACGTGATACGATTGTGTTTGTGGATGAAATTCATCGGTTCAATAAGAGTCAGCAGGACATCTTCCTACCTCATGTTGAAAAGGGTACAATCACTCTAATAGGTGCGACGACCGAGAATCCAAGTTTCCAATTGAATAGTGCGTTACTATCCCGGTGTCGAGTGTTTGTGTTGAAGAAGTTGACCAAAGAAGATTTGAAAGAGATCATCGGTCGTGCATTGGTGGTTATCAACAAGACAAGGAAACTGTTGAACAATCAACCAGTGCTTAAATTTGCACCGGATGCAATCGAGTACTTGGCCAATATATCTGATGGGGACTCGCGAAGTGCATTGAATCTCTTGGAGTTATCAGATTCTCATTATCAAACGGATGAAGCGACCCAAGACGATGAAGGGCATCTGAAAAAAATGGTGGATGTCAATGCGGAAGGATTACGTCAAGTGTTAAAACGCACGCAGATGGTCTATGATAGGGTAGGAGACGCTCACTACGATTCTATATCAGCATTCCATAAATCTGTTCGAGGATCGAACCCAGATGCAGCAATGTACTACCTTGCGCGAATGTTGAAAGGAGGTGAAGATCCACTCTACATTGCTAGACGAATGATTAGGATTGCAAGCGAAGACATTGGAATTTTGGATGACTCCTGTCTACCTTTTGCTATTGCCACATACCGAGCAGTTCAACTGGTTGGATTGCCGGAGGCCGACCTTGCTCTCGTGCATTGCGCTGTGAAACTCGCTAGAGCGGCTAAGTCTGTCGAAATTTACAGAGCATGGGGGGAAATCAATGCAAAGATTAACAATGAACCAGACGTTGGAGCTGCGCCTATTCCGTTACACTTACGCAATGCTCCTACGAAACTTATGGACGACTTGGGTTACAGTAAAGGCTACAAGTATAATCCGGACTTTAAAGATGGTAAAGTTCAACAGACATATTTCCCTGAAGAGGTTGGAGAATTGAAGCTACTTACAGGGAAGCACCTGGGTACACGCATTGATCCCGATCTATGATCAACCCATGATAGTGATAGACGCCTCTGGTGTTCAGCCGATCTATTGTCGTACGACCTATCACGGTAATACATAAATACGTGGACCATTAAGTGCCCCCTTTGGAAGAACGACCAGGTTCACGCTCAATTACCCGATTAGGCAACCGTGTCTAAGTTTCCATGTGATACACCTCAGAAACTGTTCTGACGAGTCGGGTTTTCTTCGTAATAAACTATATCTATCATATACCCTTAATATAGACACAGACAGCTTTGTTTTGGTATAGGTTAGTCTATCTGATACACTCACTATCACCATAAATCCTATCTATCAGATCCTTCACTATGGGACGCGACACGGTTGAAAAAAAAAAATATTTTGAGTCGCGTTTTAGATTTTTCAGGGCTCGCGCCTGAAAATCTTCATTGAGGAGGTGCATGAAAGAAGTCGGAGTTGTAAATTCCCCATCGGAAGGAGTGGCAGGGGTAACTCTTTATAATGGAGGTGGTTGCCCGATGGCGCGCGCTTGAAAGCTTCTTCAACTTCATACCCAGTTTCTTACCAGATCTTCCATTTGTGTAGACTCATTGCAACAGCAGTCGTTCCTTCATTATCAGTTGTTTGCAACCAGTCTAAAGAACCACCACCATCACGATGCTCATGAACTTAAGGACTTTGATTCCTGCGGCTGTCTTTCTCAGCTCAGCAGTTGAAGCCTTCCCTCTGGGAGAAAATGCTTTACAACTTTTGAAACGGTATCAGAACGGTACCGTTGAGGAGTTCTCTACCGTCACCTGTACTGAGTACAGTTGTACCACGTCACCAACGCCTTCCTCGGTGGCTCCAGAGACCGTTGAGACCACGGTCATCGTTACCACCGATAATGCTGGTGCCGTTGTCACTGTGACTTGTACTGAGACCGCTTGCCAGGTTCCAACCAGTAGTTCGGAAGAACTATCTAGTGAGACCACTCCAGCTACTCCAGCCTCTTCTGAGGCTCCAGGTACGGCCACCGCTACTGTGACTTCGGAAACTACTCCTGAAGGTGCCACTGATACCGTCACCTGCACTGAGACTAGCTGTCAAGAGCCAAGCACCTCGTCAGTTCCAGACTCTGCTACCTCCAGTGAGGAGTCCACACCAGCTGACAGTGCCACTACTGCCACCGAGACCGAGCAATCGACCCCTGGTGCTGACACTGAGACCGTCACATGTACCGAGACCAGCTGTCAAGAGCCAGCTGCTACCACCTCGGCTGCTACCACTTCGGCTGCTACCACTTCGGCTGCTACCACTTCAGCTGATAATGGTTCTGAGACTACCACATGGACCAAGACTTCCACTGTGTTTGTTACGTTGCCAAATGGAAGCACCACTGCTGTCACCGAAGATGTGGTGACCGAGTCCACCGAGAGTGTTACCAGTTCGAACTCTGCTTCGACTACTGCCTCTGCCACCGACTCTGCCACTGGCTCCACCACTGCCTCGTCTTCATCTGCTTCTGCCTCCGCAGACCCAGTTCCTTCGAACTCAACCGATGTCTGTGTTCCATCCACTGTCACTGTGACCGTGTTTGGAAGTTCCGGTGCTCCAGTTACTTTGACTTCGTCTTCAACTGAAACCTCCACCATTACGGTTCCAGCTACCGTCGTTGTCACTTTGACCGGTGTCGATGGAGAAACTACTCCATTGACTGCCTCCACCGACATCACTACTACGGTTCAACAGACCGTTGTGCAAACGATTACAACATGGGCAAGCACTGCTGCAGGATCCAGCTCTGACTACTCATCGTACTCAGCAGAGCCAACCAGTTACACCACGTTCACTTACAATGCCACCACCACTGTGACTGCAAGCAACGATACCACAACTGCCGGTAATTTGGCAAAGAGAGGTCTTCTAGAGTATCTCGTGTTCTGATTTCATCATGATGAATTTACCAACACTTAATAGATACAAACTCTTTGCTTCATTCGACTCCCCTTACCTATTGGGGGAATCCTTACCGGTTCTGCACCCCAGGCTATACTTACGTAAACCAATCAATTTTTCAAAATTTGTCATCTCTGTATCACATCATGTCTTCAGGCGGATGTCCGGTCGATCCGGAAAAACGGTCTGAATGGCTGAACAATATGGGTGTAAGTCCTCATGGGGATGCACGTGCAAGTGTAGATGAGTCCAAGCCGGTGTCAGAAGATAAAACGGCTGGGTTTTCATGGAAAAATCTGATCTGGTCGGCCAGTCCGGCTCCAGATGCCAAGACAGAACCAGAGGAAACTACAGAGTACAAGGGGATGACGAAGAATGAGGTGTGTCCTATGGGGTATTCCAGTGCCAAAGTAAGTGAAGAATCTGCTTGCCCAGTGTCACCGGAAGCTAGAGCGATCTGGTTAAAGAAAAATGGACAAACCACAGTGAAAGGTGTTCCAGAAGCTGTGGAAAGCTGTTCATCGGATAATTTAGAGGCGGATCTGGCTGACGATAACACAAACGTGGACTTGCCTGACGAGAGACAGGTTTCATCGATTCCACGGACAGGTGAAGATGCTAACTGGGTGTATCCATCGGAGAAACAGTTCTATAAAGCTATGCTTAGGAAGAAGTGGGAGCCAGAGACTCAGGATATGAAAACGGTAGTTCCGTTGCACAACATGGTGAATGAGGTGGCATGGAATTACATTCAGTCGTGGGAAAGGGGACAAGGAGGAGACAAATGTGGAGGAATCAAATTGACTTCTTTCAAAGGTAATGCCAACCAGATCACTCCTAGAGCGTTCATTAGACACTATGTGTTTGGGCAGGACTTGCCATTTGATAGGCACGATTGGACGATCGATCGGTGCGGCAAGAAAGTCGACTATGTGATCGACTTCTACTCACGAGTTCCCGAGAATAGTTCTGAGCCGACATTCTTCCTGGATGTGAGGCCGAAGTTGAATTCCATTGAAGGTTGGAAGCTCCGGATCGAAAAGGCGTTCGTGAAGTAATTTGCATCTGTATATAGGCATTATTAAAGTTATAATGATAGTAATATTTATTGAGTATTTAGAGTGCTCGTATTTACATGTATGTGCCTACTGAGGCCTGCCTAATGCACCGTTGTTACCCAGCTGTTGCATGGTCTCACCGACCTTGACGTTGGCAGAGAAATATTTGGAAACACACCGGTCGATGCAAAGACTTTCATTTTTGTTGAGGTCGCCAGAGTCGTAGCTCTTGTCGAAACACTTACGGTAGCAAGAGTCGAGCAACTGGTTGAACATGGTGGTGACCATATCGAGCTCGGCCTCTGCCGACTTGATTTTTTGCTCAGAACTGAGTTGTGGAGTCGAACTTCCTCCTCCAAGGCCAAAGAACGACATGCTGTTGAAGAGAAGAAATTTTTCACTGGGCAATTTTAATCTTTTAAGTGCATCTTCCAAGATGATAGGTAATATATGGAAGGTTAGGAATTGTTTAATTAGTGCAGGCTACCGAAGCATCCGTGTGGATCTTTCTGGCATGAAGATGTGTCAGAGAGGTTGGCAGTTGAATTCTAGTAGGAACTACACCACCAACTCAGCCAATGGGTCTATTATTTCATCATCTAGTGGATCATCTAGTGGATCATCTAGTGGATCCTCCAAAGGATCTTCCTCCTTAGTCATGCCTCTCGCATGGTTCATCCTCGGGGCAGGGATCAGCTACACGTATTCTGTTAACGACATGATCAAAACGGTCATCGGACCGTTACCTACAGATGCAGACTCCACCAAGGAGTACAATGATAAGTTGGAGAAACAACTGGCAGAACTAGATATCGTCAAGAAGTTCAGAGCAGATAGTACTCTGGTTGAAACAAGATCATGGGAGACGTTCAAGACGATCTCGACTGTTCCCCTCGATAAACAGACCGATTCCAAGTTTGTCAACTCTTTGACGGAACCTGGCGGAATCTCGATTGCTCCAATGGTTTTCAACGATGCCGCAAATAAGAAATCTTATGTGATCGTTCATCTGGGTAGAAGGCTATCCGGGTACCCAATGATCGTCCATGGTGGTATGCTAGGATTGTTGGTGGATGAGGTGTTCAAGAAATCATGTCTTGCAGAGTATAATCTAGACGATGTGAACAAATTGCATACATCACAGTCGGTGCTCAACTACAGGTTCCCTACATTCATCAACCAATTCGTACTGATCGAGTCTCAGTGCTCCCAATTGGCTGAAAATCGCTACAAGGTGGTTGGATCGATCTCTGCTGCAGCAAAGTGCAAGCGTCTGCTGGTCAAGGCTGAAACGGAGCTCACTTACGGCGAGCTTGCTAAATCGGGCCAAGAAACTACTCAGGAAAAAGTCATTGCGCGTCATCGAAAGTAAGTCCAACTTGTTTGCACTAATGCAGTGTCTAGTTTAGCAACATTCGCCAATCCGGATAAACTACGGATAAAACTTTTCTCATTTACGATCATTGCTATATATTTCATCTCCGAGGATCACATAGTCAAGAATTTCATCATGTTCCTCGACATGTAGCGTCTCACCTTGCTCGTGGTTTAATTTCTGCTCCCTTAAGCCAACCCCAACTAACAATGGCCGAGACCCATACTGATCGTAGTACCGTTTAATGAAATCATCATAGAATCCAGCTCCATGCCCCAATCTCTTACAATCAGTACTAAACGCCAATCCAGGTAACACAAGCAAATCCAATTGTTCTTTAGACTCGAACAGATCATTAATGATCCCGTTATTACCCTCACTTTGCTTAAACTCAGGCTCTCTAATTCTATACCTACCCCTCTCTGGTAACTTCATCACCTCGTCTAAGTCATCGACACGCAAAAAGTGTAAAATTGCTTTCTGTCTATCAAACCTTGGCTTATCATGGAACGTTTGTAATGGCGTAACTCGTGGTAGGTACACATTACAACCTTGTGAAAACGCTCGCTCAATCAATGGTCCCGTAGGTAACTCTTGAGTAGGTAAGTTCATATAAAGTCCAACATTTCGAACCTGATTAAGTCTCTGTAATTTTCCAATTGCTTCAGCCACCTGTCTGGCTTGCTCATCAAGTGATTTCTGTGATATGGTTGCCAACCTCTGTTTCACTTCCTTCCGAAGTGCCCATTTTAAAGAATGTACACTGCTCATTCCGCAATTTAGTCAATTAAGCTCTGATCAATTAAACTCTGATCAATTAAACCCTAATTTTTTTCATGCATAGAACCTCCCGCAGACTTCCCAAGACTTTTTGACGTTAACCTATGTAAAGCTAGACGTATGGCGGTTATTATGTAAATGATTTGCTGATAGGGACTGATTGAAAATTTAATAAGATTTTCCGAAGCCAGTAAATTTGTGAACCCCCTCCCCCCCCTTCCCCCGTTAAGACAGAGCGAACAATTTTTTTACCGCACCTCTTCTTTTTCTTTTAGAACCGTTTGATCGGCCCACCTGTGGATTATGCACGTTGTGCATGAACAATAAGACGCATTTCCCAATTGGGAATTTTAACTTTACTAGGATAACAAAGGAGGTTGCGGAATAAGTATTTATACTTGATAATCCGCACTCAGACGTCTCAAATTAATTGAATTCTTTACGCAGGAATACTTTGCCTCAAACCTAGCAGCCTGAGCCACATCCCAACTTCCTTTCGTCTGTTCTACAGTTGCTAATACTCTATTCTGGGTTTCTGCAACTTATATCTGCAACTCCTCGTATTCGCTTACCCGACTTCTGCATAGGTCTAAAAAAGGAACCAACTGTGGTTTTTTGAGGTATTTCGCTCTCCCGTCTAGTTGTTTTTTTTTTTTAATACACCGGGGGGATCTGGATTTTCGCTTACTTTTTTTCCCTCTTTTTTCGCTATTCAAGAGGAAAAAAAAAATTGAGATCGTCTCTTTTCCATTTTATTGTCACATTCTTTTCTTACGGATACAACAATGGTATTGAAGCGATCGTTGTCAACCAAGTTCAAAGACACTTTCATACGAAGCAAGAGCTTCATCTCGCACGGGAAATCCAGCACATCGTGCTCTTCTGCTGAATCCTTTGATGCCGTTTATTCGGCTGGGTCTGAGTCTCCATTGGCTTCTACGGTATCGCAGGCACATCATATCGATCCAGAGCTACCCTACTGCCGAACAACAAACTCAAACTCACCAAGAAGAGAATCAGTCTCTGGTGGATCTATCTTGCCCGTGAACCGCTCTAGAACAGGTTCAAGCTCTGGACCTACAAGCTCGTCATCTGGACATCATTCTTCTTCTATATCTTCAAGGTCAACCATCTCGCTCAGGAAACAACGCACTAGATCTCGCGGAAGTATTGGCGGAGTGCAAACAGCAGGTCTTATGATCACTTCGGCTACTCAACAGAGAGATAACTCTGATGCTATCAGTGATAACAGTGACAGTGACGACGATAGAAAGAATTCGTTACTGCTGCCAACAGACCCCGTTGATAAGTCTGTTCCTCCATGTACTGCAGAGGAACTCACACCTATTATACCCATGAGTTTTGAAGAGTTACGCCGGAACTTGCCGTCCGATCTCAGTTCTCCTGTCTTCACTAATGATGACACTTTCTACGCTGATCATAGTCTTCCAGGTTCTCCAATATCATCTAGAAAGAGACCTCTGATTATGTCTACTCTGAGTACCGGTAGTACTGCTTTGACACTCAACTCAAGCGATATCACTCCCGGATACTCTGGACGTAATAACAGCATTCAAGAAGATGCACCATCGACTCCAAACTCGTCTGTTCCATCTCCTCAGTTCTGCTCTAAAGGTTCATTTGGTACGCCTCATGCTAACCTCTACACTGCAGCTTTGAACCAAGAGGATTTCCAAGACCATGTCGATCCTGTCTTTTTGAAGGCTAATCAAATCGATCACTTCGATCATTGCCTCGATAGAGAAACTAACGATAAGCTAGCCGATCAAATGGCTCTAAACATTCTTCAAAACATCGAAGAAGAATGCGACGAGCTGGCAATGTTCCGTAAGGAGATCTCTGGCCATTGATACCCACATACAACTCACACATGACAACTACGATTATACGCATTCACTTCTACTACATCTATTCACTCTTTACTATTTGATTCACTTGTCTGTGTGTCTGTCTGCTAAGCGAAAAAAACTAAACCTTCTGGCTAAGGCTATTTTTTTTTTTTACTTACCTCAATAAACTTTACACTTGGATATCCATTAACCAACGTAATCATGCACTCTGCTTAGTAAAAACAGTACCGTTATTAATACATACTATAATGGGTAAGCATTCAGACCCCTTTACATTGTTGCCTTTGAAATTTGAGCCAATAGCGAACATTTCTCAAGCGAGTCGTGTACTGCCTAAAATATGCACCTCCAATGCCGCTACATTTCCCAACTAGGAATTGTACCTTAAATTAGTTTTTTTTTTAATGCGAGGCAGCCAAGAGTACGGGTCGACGCGTCGGCAGACCGGATCCACCGTCGATCGACTAGATATCATATTGCGTCTATCGACTTCATCGTCCCTCTCTCTCTTTCTATATAGACCCCTCCATATTTTCAAACCAGCTCCAACTTGATCCAGAGCTCATCAATTGTTTGTTCCAATGTCATCGTTCAATCCGATTAATGTGAACGATGACGCGGTCGATACCGAAGAGCATACACGAGAGATGCAGATTGAACACGCGCATGAGGTGTTCGATGAGGCATTGAAAGCACAGAGGAACAAAGACTACGAGAAGGCCGAGTCTCTATACAACGAACTGTTCCAGATAGAGATCATCAATTCACGAAATGTCACGAAGAATCCAACGATTGAACAATTGAAATATTTGGTGCATCGGAACCACGGGTTCTTGAGACTCGAACAGCTTTTGTTGCAACAGGAAGAGCCTGCAATGGAGAACGTTTCTACCACCTCCGTTGAAGAATCTCGATACAGTCGATTGTTGGCAGTTATGGATGATTTCGTGACAGCCATTGAACACAGCGACCCAGATTTGAAACTGTTGGAACTTGTATCTGAGATGTTCATGTTCTACGGTCAGGAACGGCTGGCTCGATTGGGGTTCGAGTACAAGTTTGTTGATTCAAGTCTCGATAGTGATCTGGTTTGGAGTTTGGACAAACCACAATCGTTGCTGCCTAATCAATTGTATTTGATTGACAAATTTAAAAGTCTGTTGCGGCAGTTACACCATGATTCGCCTCCGATCTACCAAGAAATTGCTTCAATTTTAAACCAAAAGAGGTATCAAGACGTGTTGAACTCGCGTAAACCACCTGCAGTCGATTTCGATAAAGTGGTATCACAGACTGCGTTCAATAAGATGCATCAGACAAGCAATGATATCATTGAGATCGATGTCCCATATTCTGAGTGTGATATCGATCTCACTGCTTTGCTGCAGAATCTCAACTCTATGTTACCTAAACCTAAGGGTCGTTCTAAAGTCTACGATAACTATATCTTGACAGCTTTGCCAATTGAAAAAGTCACGTTTGATTTGGTTGCCAAACCTGCAGAAAAGACCGCAGAGGTCACAAAGAAGACCAAGACTGGAGAGGAGGAAGTCCAACCGAAACTTGAACCTGATTCAAAGCCTACCCCGACTACTTCCAATAGGCCTGAGGATCTCACACCAGCACAGAGAATTGCCAGAAAGAGGTCCAGCAAATCATCTGATTCCGGTGATAGTGATGTTCCCTTGAACAGTACCGTGTTTGCCGACCAGCGCCATTTCTTGGGACTGTTCAGTTCGTTCCTTAAACTATCGAGACTAGATGTGGAGATCCCAGATTTGGATAGACTCATGTATGAATCTGTGGAACCAACAGCCATTGATTCTCGTACAGTTCTATTTGCCAAAATACTTAATGAATGGGATGACTCATGTACAGAGTCTTATCTGGTTACATCTGGTTATTCGTCCTGTTCGACTGAAAAAGACCAGCATCAAGTATCTTCCATCAAAGAGATACTTAACTCCTCTGCCGATTCTAAAGTCACTTCAAGTAAGAAGGTATCTTTGGTTCAGCTGGATAATGGTAAGTTGTTAGCACTGATCAAGCATCTCAATGAGGGAAGCTATCACTTGAACCAGTGTAGATTCCAGATCTTGTCACATATTTTCCAACCTTTCCGTTCCCACGGTGGTACTTTACTCACTGAAGGTTTCATATCCGAAGAAGCCCATCAAGAGTTGGATAGCATTATAAGTTCCTTAGATGTGCTTCTGTTCAATCGTTGTCAGGAAGGTTTCCTTTCCTCAACTAAACCTCCATATAGCCTGCTGAACATCGCAACTTCGGTGCTTGAATTCTTGGTCAATAACTACTTGAATCAAGAGAATGAAATGAGAACAAAGAAAATGCATCGCTCTATGGCGTTAGAGCAGGAAGCTATTGTCAATGTAACTCTAGGTAGGATCCGAAATTGGATGGCCATTTTGGATGATGCATTTGTTCTGTACAAACCTGACAACCAAACTCTCCGTCAAATCAATCTCCGTTTCAAATGGGCAAAAGTGGCATATTTACAGCACCAATCCGACCCTGACACAAAGGCTATCACTTCCATATTGACAGATATGTCAAATATGTCCTCTGATATTGATCTCGATGTGGTCATGGTGAACTATGACTTCTTACCACGTCTCAGTAGATCCAATATTGATATTCAATTGTCCAGATTGAACGTCCTTGAGTCGTTCTCAACGAATGAGCAATCAAACCAGATCTTGGAGAATATATTGCTCAAAGGTAAATCCACTTGTCGTGTTGAAGCAGATTTGATACGACTGCTGGACAGATCTTCGATAGATCTAAAGTTGAGACTATGGTTTGTGCTGCTTTCTCATTATGAAACCCAGAAATCGCTAGAAGCTTACCGCAAAGGATTCAATCGGGTACTACAAATGATAGTTGATGAAATGTCAGCTTCTCATTTAAACGGTTTGAATCCATTTCAAAGGTCAAACACTTTATTGAGCATGATAGGCTTCTTTGGATTGCTTGCTAAGAACTATGTCAGATTCCTGGCTCGTTCTTCATGGAAGTTTAGATCATTCAAAGAAGACATGGCGGCATTCGCTAACCTTATCTTCTTCTTCAAACTTGTCTATACGTTCCTGCTGCATGAGGATGCAGCGATTGTGTCTTCGACCCGTACTTCAGTGCAAGACAATTCTGTTAAGAGTTATGAAACTTTGAGAGAATGTACAGTTCTGGTTTTCACTTTGATTGCCGTCTACTTCGAGATCGCTCTGGTTGAACGGAAGCCTGAAGATATCAATGATTTCTACAGCTTGTTGCATATTCAACTTGGAATTCGTAACATCTGTAACAGCTGTAACGGTGTGTTCCTTCAATATGTCCAGAAAACACTTGCCGATCTCCAATGGTCGGGTTCAGACCATGACTTCTTCCAGATCATTCATTGTCGTTACGGCATCTCTGTTTCTGTGGATGATTATGAGACATTTGATCATAATACTGTTAAAGCGGATATGACTTCATCAGATGCCATTGATATCTGTCTCTATGTGATACCGTACTGCTACAGGAAGAAGCATCCATTGTTAAACCCACCTCGTGGTGACATCAAACTGATATTGGACACAGTCTATGAAACGGTTGGAGTCACAACCATGAGCAATCATGCAATGAAAGTGAATGAGAATACTCTATCAACATTCTTGGATACTGATACAATCGACTTGAAGCTGATCAGATCTGCATTTAATGGCTCGCTGTCATTAGAAATGTCAGTGGCCTGTTCGAAACATTCGGTTGCTGATAGTGGTCTATACTTCATGCAAGGTCTTATGGCCATGCATCAATTCAAGATCCGTAAACGTGCCATGCAAGGTCGTTCTTCAGATTTGCAATTGGTCATCAAAATGTTTGAAACTGATATCGTATTATGTGGAGGACGATTTGAAAGTTGGATGTTACTGGGTCAGGCTTTCTCATATGTGGTTGAAGACGAGATAATTTGGACATCTGATAAGTTGAATAGTTTCGATAAGAAGATCCGTACTGCTGCAGTGCAAAAGAAATCGTTGCTGTGCTACCTGATGGCTATCAGTGTCTATTTGAAGAATCCTCCAACGGAGTTCACTAAACAGTTAGGAGGTATGTTGTGGAATCTTCTTGGTCGTGAACTGTACAGTTCCTGGATGAAACCAATGGATGGTATGCTGTTTGAAGTTGTTTCTTGTAAGGAGCCACGCGATGAATCTCCATCAACTGATACCTCTGAAACGCATACATTTGAGAAATCGAACAGTAGGCTTTCTCACTTTACAGTTTTCAAGCTTTTAACTGCGATTTTCAAAGAAGCATACAGGTTTGACAATGACTGGTTCAGTCTAATGTACAAGGTGAAGTCACAGTTGAAATTGAAAGATCGTGCACTGGTCCAACCTATCTTGAATGACCTCGAACATTCATGTCAGTTAGCTGTCTCTTCCAGCAGTAAAGATGACCCTGTTGTGGAACCTCATTACCTGTTATGCTCAGTGTTGCATAAATATGTTAAATATGGATGGATTGGAGTTGATAAAGCTTATGCTTTATTGAAACAGGATTCCATATTTGGAGATATCAATAATGATGTTTCTGTTTCTACTGAGAAAGAGTTATTCAATGCGATCAACAGCTGCCTTGCCAGATGTCTCTCGTACGATCGGAAGAAGTGGCAACATAAACCTCGGTACCTCAGAGCTGCTATATTTGATTCTGACTTCAATGATGTAGAAGCTGCCGTTGCTGAAATGCAATCTTTGATCTGTCTCCGTCCAACTGTGCGAAGCCTGTGCACTATCTGGAAGCCAGAATTTGAACGTCCTGGTAAACACTTCATATACAACTACCAGTATATCAACTTCTACGTTGAACTGATGGAGAAATCTGCCGATGTCTATTCGTTGATTCAACTGGTGAAAAAGCTTCGTAAGCTTGGATCCAGTATGGTGCACCATGTTAAAACGTTTGAATCTGCAATCACCAAGACTTGTGTGATGATTAAGAAGATTGCGCATATTCCTCCTGGATACTTGGATAATGTCATTGCCAAACAGTTGTATCCAACGTTTATTCAACAGTCTAAAGCGTTCATTAAAGAACTTGAAACTGTGCAAGAATTCTCTGAAGATGATAAGATCAAGCTCTACTTCTTAGGTGAAGCATCTTCATTCCGACGTATGGCAAGTGGGTTCTCTGCTACTGGTGTCATCGATGATTGTTTCTACAGTCTCTATATGAGCCTGTTTGTCCCGTATGTGGCAAAGAAACTCAATCCAATTTCTGATCCTGCATCAACTGTTCCGCAGATTGAATTCGCTTCAAATGCAGACAATAATGGTAACCAGAAAGAGAAAGTACGTGTCGCAAGGCGTGATATAACTCCGTATTGTGTGCAATTACTTGGTATCACGCAAAAGGTGGTGGACACGATGAAGATTAGTCTCAGTCAGGAAGCTACCTTACAATATGATCGTAAAGAAGTTTTGGCCAATACAGACTATGATGAAGTCTTGGTGCGTACTAAAGTGGATTGGTTGGGACATTTGACTACTGCAGACAAAGGTACTGTTGAAGAAGCCAAGGAACTTGACGAGATACTCTGCAGCATTGGCAAGACGTCTGACAAGACCGAGGTTGCTACACTGTCTGAAGTTCCAACCACTCCTGTCAAAACACCGGCAGCTGGTACCGTGACGCCTGCTTCTGCATATGCAGACGCACATTCCAGTCCTTATGGTTCGCCTTCGCCTGTCAAGAGACCCGATATAATGATTGTTGGTGGTGATGACTCAACCGAACCAGAGCCAAAGAGAGTTAAGACAGATCTCAATTCAGATCATAGCTGATTCTTTACTAATATACAACTCTATATACACATACCTTTACACAAATAAAGTTCTAGTTTTCAAACATGGGGTCTATCTTGGCAGCGCTCTCACTAACCCCCCATTTCTCTCTTGTAACCGTATTTTGACCTGGTACTTCTTCGATAGTATCTGGTAACTTCTCTCCAATGGTCCTCCTCAGCTCGCGTTCCAACAACTTCTTATTCTCCACCTTCTGTCTCTTAGATATCAATTCCGTCTCCTTCAGTTGACCGAACTCTTCTGGTTTCAATTCGCCTGTCATCAACTCTTCTGCAAACCCTGTATCCACATTACGAAGTGCTATCAGTTCTTTACGGAACCGCAGTCTATATTGGCTCATGCTATCCTGAAACCTCTCATAAAGATTGGCTTCATACTCTTTAGCCACTTCCCTCGGTGTCTTTTCCAACGAATCCTCGTCAATACTGGCTGAATCGATAGCCTTTTGTAATGCTTTCTCTGTAGCCAATCTACATGCGGCTCGAGTCTGAAAGTTAGTATTCCTGGATAGACTTGTTTTCTGAAGACTTCGTTGTCTGAACTTACCTTGTCCCATACACTTTTGTCCTCTTGTGCTGGTACAGTCTCTTGTTTGTCTAAAACTGTCCTTTTCTTTTTAGGTGTTCGTGCCATAACTTTAAAGGCAAGAAAAGAAATATGATGTAAAACAGGTAAATATTTCCCGATGTAGAAAAGTGGTGATAAGGGATTTTTTTGATGATTTTTTTCTTTCAATGTCATTAAATGTGATCAGGTCTCATTGATCGTATATGCATGGTAATATATATATATGTAACGGTTTGAGCTCTCGCGCCCAATGTTTTTTTCTTCTTCTTCTTTATTATTGTTTCTTTCCATCTGGATGATGCGGAGGCATCGGGTTCCTTTGGGTAAGTGGTGAAATGCCTATCTCATGGTAATACTTCATTGGATTGGCAGTATTGGTCTGATTGCCACCGGTATCATACGTTTCCGTATCTCTTGGGATCTGTATATGTGTCACCGGAGACATTTTATTGCCTAGTGCATCGTACCCGGAATTATAGGTAAACTCTGGCAACTGTGTTCGTGAAGTGTCTGGGCTTGTATCTTGTTCGGCTGGAATATTGATCGGTTGAGACTCATTGATCTCAACAATGGTGGTTTCTCTATCCTGTATTTCCTTTTCCAACCCAGAGATCGTCTGAGTATAATCACTGATTTTATGTTGATATCTCACAATGTACTGATGCAGTTCTTCACGAGCCTTTTCTCGGGATCGTGTATCGCCAACAGCAGTAGCTGCATGAGTCTTCTCTTCGACCAATCTTTCCACCTCGGCAGTGGACTTGTCGAGCTCATTCTGGAGTCGACCGATTTGAATGTTCAATTCATAAACTTCCTTCTCATGGTCATCTAATGATTCTCTAGGTTTCAACTGCCGTGCTTGTGCGACTGCCAAATCAGCTTTAGCTTTGACACTGAAGTTTTCTCGCATGGCAATCGTCAACTTATTCTTAACGTCCAATAACTCGAGATGTTGCTCTCCAAGAGTCTTCTTCGTATTGGCCAGTTCCGTGCTCAATTCAGTACACCTCTGTTCTGAGTCAGTTACCTGTATTTTCAACCGGTTGATTTCACTGCTGAGTGTTCGACTTTCGTCCAACACTGGTTTTAAAAGTTCAGCATCGGTGGCTCTCGATAACTGTTCATTCAGATCGGTATTTTCAATGGATAACCGATTGATCTCCGATTGAAGCATATTCTTCTCCTCTTTCAGAGTGTTAATGTCTTCCAACTTCATTGTTAGCTCCATGATCTGGCGTTGGGCAGCTCTGTAACTGTCGATAGTGACATTTCTAATGAATTGTGAGAAATCCAGTTCATTCATTAGAATCATTAGTTCTCGATAGTAGAATTGATCGATACCACTGATGTTATTGTTGCTGTTGCTTACAGCTATGCTGGGATCTCTCGACATTGTAGTTGGAGGTGTCAGCAAAGAAGACTGTGATAACTGTTCTTTGAACCCTTTTTTCGGTTGCTTAGTGAACAATTCTTCATGGACCTCCAAAAGATAGTCTGGATTCTCCTCTGTACTGCTAATTGATCCATTGGCTACTGTCAATGGATCTTCCGGCCGACTTCTGCTGCTGATAGTTGACTTGTTTCTCTCACCGGCAAAATCTGGTACTTGCAACATCGTAGGTTTCCCATCAGCATCCAAAATTAAAGTGTTGAACTGGTAACAGTATGTGGAAATATCTGAGGCGGATCCCAGCTCATCGAATCGATCTAGATCTGCAAGTTCCTCTGCAGCCGACCGGTACTTTAAAGTGTTCTCGTGAAACAACTGCCTGTTCAGCATACGTCTTGATATTTTGCAGAACCTGTCTGCATCGAAATTTTCAACATCCAGTAACGAATTCATTTTAGGGTATGCCAATGGGTCTCTACAGAACTCCATCAGATTGACAGGCCAACAGCCATACAGAAC
Source organism: Xiuguozyma insectalens (assembly GCA_030574155.1). Classification (NCBI taxonomy): domain Eukaryota; kingdom Fungi; phylum Ascomycota; class Pichiomycetes; order Pichiales; family Pichiaceae; genus Xiuguozyma; species Xiuguozyma insectalens. Next base: position 761 of record JAJMEL010000029.1, on the reverse strand, counting down.
GCACTCGAATCTCATTGTTGGAATCTGTAAACTGTCTGGTTTGACCATTCTAGCAAGATTTATAGATCTCTTATCGTGCTGGTCGTTGTGCGTCATCCAGATATCTCCCAGATCGTTGACTGACCAGTTCACTCTCCGTGCAAAGATAGCCAGCAATTGATTTAAAGTGGATGCAGTGTCCTTGCAGATGTGCGGGAAGATTATCACAATTGAATTGATACATGCGTCAACAATATCAATAGACGGGTCTCTCAGCATCATCTGGATCAAGTCCTGATACAGAGGAGTACGTGCAAACCCTTTCAACTCAACACCGTCGGTTACAATCACCGTAGAGAGCAATGCCGTCAAAGGTAGCTGATTGCCAGGTTTGTGATGCAGATAGTTCGACAGGTACACACACAACGTGTCCATTGATCGAACACCCAACTTAATTATCAGGTCTCGAATATTATGTCTGGTATATCGCTGCTTCTCCTCCAACTCTTGCTGGTTCAATTGTGCCTCCGACTCGATACTTTCAGGGTTGGCCAAGTCACTATCTTTAATCTTAGACAGGTATTGGTCCAAGAGAATTCCAAACAACATCTCCTGATGCCTCTTATGAACTTCTTCAAGCTTTGAATCAGCTGTCGGTGGTATATCTATCAATGCAACGTTGATTAATCCTCTGCAAACTTCCACAAACGACCTGTCAATACCGGCAGACGATGAAGATGATGATAACTTTGGAGGAGGTGGAGGAGGATTGCGGCCTGTGA
>JAJMEL010000028.1:0-111408 GCA_030574155.1 Xiuguozyma insectalens | reverse complement strand
ACAAATAGGATTTAGTGGTGTACTGATGTAAAAGTCATAGTTTGAAAAACTATACCAGTGGAACCCGGCAGTACCCGGTTCCCCCCCGGTGACCAACTTTTCAACCCGGTATTTAACCTCAAAGAATTTCGCGTCAACTTTCTTCCCTTGTTTATACCACTTTAATTTACAACATGGAAAAGCTCAGAGAGAAAATGAACAAGCTTAAGCTTGACGCGGAGACGTGGCAAGAGAAGGCTGATGAGCACGGACAAAAGGTGAAGGATTTGGAGCAGCAATTGCTTGAGAAGGAGAATGAGATCAAGGCCTTGACCACCAAGAACCAGACTTTAGAAGAGGACAACGAAAAGTTGGAGGATGAATTGTCCGAAGCTAAGAAGACCGCTGGTGAGTCTACTCAGTTGAAGTCCACCAACGAGAACTTCACAAAGAAGAACTCTTTGTTGGAGGAGGAACTTGAAGAGTCTGACAAGAACTTGAAAGAGGCCAACAGTAAGCTTAGAGAATCCGACTTGAAGGCTGAGCAACTCGAGAAGAAGGTCACTTCATTGGAGACTGAGAAATCTGAGCTTGAACAGAAGTACGATGATCTCGAGGAGAAGTACAAGAAGGCCAAGGCTGAACTCGATGAGATTAGCCAACAACTCGAGGACCTTTAGTTAAATATATGCAGTTTTTTAATATATACCAAATCAAGAATGGATCTGTAGTTCCTTCCCATCAGTATGGATTCAAGCGGCAGGGAATTCAATTGGGTTTGGACAACTTGTTGGATCTTGTAAGTAGAGAACATCTTCATCGTCGTCGTGTGATCCATCATGCCCGCATTGTGAATCATGTCCTTCAGTCTGAATACCACCCATGAGATCTTCGCTCGATTCTTCGCTACCACCATCAAGAAGATCTGACAACGCTTTACATTGCTCGTCGTTCAATTGCGGCAAAACGACTTCAAACTTGACATACATGTCACCATATCCTATCACTTCACCATCGTCTTGACAAATAGGCATTCCTTGGTTTCTTAACACTTTAATCTGTCCAGGTGAACTCAAGTCCCCCCTGTTCAAGTAGATGCCCACCTTTTCGCCAGATAGATGTGAAATGGCGACGTGACCTCCACAGAGTACTTTCTTCAATGGTATACGGATCGTAGTCAATAGATCGTCACCTTTCCTTGCGTACAGCGCGCCACGTGGTAAGGATTCCTCTACTATCGAGACAATCACATCTCCAGGGAATATATCGACACCTTCATCTGCCATCTTTGGGATCACAATTTTTGTACCTGATTGTGCACCTCTTGGAACATTGACAGTCAAAATAGTGGTCTCATCCAACAGACATGCACCATGACACGACTTACAAACCTGGTTCTTTGGAATATACTGGCCCATACCATTACATTGCTGGCATGTCATCGAAGTTCTATGGAAGATTCCACCCGCGCGTCTCTCCATAGTTAGCATACCTGTTCCATTACACGAAGAACATGTCACCATCGATCCTCCTGCTCCTTTACAACTCTTGCATTTGACCTTACGGCTCAACTTCAACTTCTGTCTTGTACCATTGTAGAAATCGGACACACTGCAGTACATCGTGTGGTGGATATCTCTACCTTTATGAAGGCCTCTGTTATTGTGATGATGATGACGACCGAATGAAGCTTGCTTAAAACCAGAATTACCACCAAAAGCGCCACTGGTAGCATTGGCAAAGGCTTCACCGAACGGATTGAACCCTGCTCCACCGAACGAATCTCCAAACAGTTGGCCAAACAGTTCCTCAGGTGAGAACATCCCATGTCCCTGTCTTGGTACTGTAGTTGGCTGTGGCTGTTGCTCTTCTTGTATAGTGATCGAGCCGTCCAAAGCTGCTTCTCCATACACATCATAGATGTGACGCTGCCTCTTATCACTAAGAACTTCGTAAGCTCGTGTCAGTTCTTGAAACAATTCGGTGCATCGTTTCTGTGTAGCTTCATCCTTATTTTTCAACTTATCTGGATGATAATGAAGTGCACTCAAGCGATAAGCCTTCTTGATCTCAGTCGCTGAGGCTTCAGGAGTGATTGACAATAGGTCGTAAAGACGAGTCTCCTTAACCATCAATAAATTAATACAACGGGAACACCCTTCAATATGATAGAGTTGATAAAGAGGGAGAAATCGTAATCAGCGCGCGGCTCCTTAAATCCTGTCTCTGGAAAGTACCAGAAGCCCAGATTTGGGTTGCGCACGACCAAGAAATTCTGGGGAAGAGGAGGGGAAGAGGAGGGGGAAAGAGGGAAGGCAACTGCCCCCCTGCTGCCAATCAGTTCAACTGACAACTGTTACCGTGCTTTTAATACCCCAAAATGTACCAAAACTAGTCCACGATCAACCCAGCCTAAACATAATTGCAACCTTCAATCCTATGCACCCCAATGCGGAAGTCCCTACGCTGGCCCATCTCCTGGCCTCTATCTCCCTCCATCTCTTCTTCATGAAAAATTTCCACTTCAGTCAATTTCTTCCCCGCTAATTGACTAGTTTTCATTATGGGGGAGATTGTTGATCTTGATAAGATCGAGAAGAAGGAGAGCCCGCTTGTGTTACAAAACAGATGGTTGCCTTCCAAGTATACTGTCGAGTTAGATATTTCTCCAAAGAAATGTAACTACTCCGGTGAAGTGTCTGTTGAACTCGAGGAGGCTCACCAAGGTGATGAGATCCCATTTCAATTGGTCCTTCATACTTCTCAATTGATCTCTTTGGCTGCACACATTGTTATCGATGGTAGCTCTTACAAGTTAAAGTCTCAATTGAACGCTAAATTGCAAACAACAACCTACTCTACGGATGAAATAACAACTACAGATCTGGCAAAGTCTACCCAGACTCCTGTCTTTAGAGCCAAGTTCATGGGTGTGGTTCATGAGATCCGTACCTATCAGGACTTCACAAGTGGAGTCTTCAAAACTAACTACACAAACCCAGAGACAGGTAAATCTGACATGCAATTGGTCTCAACACACTGCCAACCTCATTTCGCTAGAAGTGTCTTCCCATGTATCGATGAACCTTCTTGCAAGGCCTCTGTTCAGTTATCTCTGACTATCGATTCACAGTACAAATCTTCTTCGACTATGCCGATAGAAGACACTATTGAGAAGAACGATACAACCAAAACTGTTGTCTTCCAGTCTTCTCCTAAACTGTCTCTTTCCACTTTCGGATTCGTTTTCGGTGATTTCGATACCCTTGAAACTACCGTTGATAACGGCATACCACTGCGGATATTCACACAAAAAGGTGAGTCTGAACGTGCAACATTCGCTTTGGATACCGTGAAGGAATATTTGCCTCTATTAGAATCCGAGCTTGGCGTCAAATACCCACTGCCTAAATTGGACCTCATCGCTTTACCTTTCCTTTCAGACGGTGCAGTTGAAAACTGGTCTCTTATAGAGATCGTCAACGATCATATACTGGTTCCAAGTTGGACTGTCCAACCTGAACAACTGGTCAAAATTCAAGACAGTATTCGTATGGTTCTTGTACATGAACTCATCCATATGTATGTCGGTGACTATATTACGTTTGAGAGTTATGATTACACTTGGCTCAATGAGGCTAATGCTACCTTCATGGCCAACTGCCTTATGTCCAAAAGGGATAATAAAGACCTGTGGTTGAGGTTGGTTAATTCCGACCTCATCAAAGTCGAATCAGATCAACGGTATGATACCGTGAAACCCATCTTCTGTGAAAATGTCAATACCGATAGAATCGACAACACTTTTACAAGAGAAGCATATGATAAAGGTATCTTTGTGTTGCGTATGCTAGCTGAGATTTTGGGAGTTGAGAACTACTTCAAGATCATTGGTGACTTTATTGATTCCAATAAGTATGGTATCTTCAAGCCTATCGATCTTTGGAATTTCATGAAATCCCATGAATTGAACAAGTTCAAGTATGACATTCCAACCATTATGAATTCATGGATTAGAACTCCTGGTTATCCATTAATTTCTGTCAGTAGAGATGATGGTAAGTATGTTGTGGAACAGCACAGACTTCTCTACGATAAGAACAGAGATGATATGGAAGATGTGCCATACCAAGTACCACTCTTGGCTAAAACTACCGACGGTAAGATTGTTCGCCAGATGCTTACTGATAGAAAACTCATTATAGACGAGGACAACTTACTATTCTTCAATGCCGGATACACCGTTCTTGCCAACGTCGAGTATTCTCTTGATTGTTACAAGAAAATTGCAGAGAACTTAAACTTATTGGATTCTATTGAACAATCACAATTATTCTTAGACATCTCTATGCTTTTAGGAAATAGTCCATCGGTTATTCAAGGATTTGTCACCATCATTAAATCGTTGAAATCTGTCACTGATCTGGATCCGACTGCCTGTAATACTGCATTGAAAGTGTTATCCAATACCGGACATATCATCATGGATACCTCTTACTTCACTGATAAGAACGTTTATGAAGCTACACGCAAGTTCTTATGTGAGACTGCAACAAGATTGATCCCAGGTTGTGAAGACTTGGAATTGAAGAACATTTTAATGTCACTGGATTATGCTAACGAAGACTCGCGTGCTATTGCAAAGAAGTACTACAAAAACCTGAACCATGGCCCAAGAGAGTCTGTCCCAGTGGAGCTGTTAACCACAATCCTTGCACTTGTTCAAAATACCGCTACAATGAAGGAATATAAGGAGATAACCAAGTTAATTAAAAACCCAGGACTCTCCATCAACAACGTTATAGGGTTAGAATCCAACGAGTTGCAGACAGCCGCCATAAATTCACTTGGATTTGTGACCTCTGAAGAGTTGAGACACAAGACTTTAAACTTTGTCAGTTCCAACTTAGACATGAGACTTGTTGAATTGGCGTTGGTAGGATTCCGGTTCCAACCAGACTCTTACGAACAGTTGTGGCGCTGGTACAAGGTCGAATATAGAGTGATATATCCGCGGTACGCAAGATCACCTTCCAGTCAAAATGGAAAGTTCTTCCAACAGGTGACGCAGATGGTCTTGGAATGTTGTCTGCACAGTGAACAATTAACTTCGCAAGTGGAAACTTTCATCAAAGAAACAGGCTCACAACCGGTTGTCTTGGAATGCCTTTCTAAGGCAAAAGATAAGATGGTGGACGAGTTGGCTTTGAACTCCTACAATGAGAACTTATTAGAATGCTTGTAATTAGTTATTAATTGATTAATACCTCGAACATTGTTCTTCGAAAACGCGTAGTTGTTCCGTACCGTAGACGGATTGTATGAGGAAAGCAAGAGGAGTCCAAGCTCCACTTTGACCGGACATAGAGCGCTCAGATCCGATCTCGACTGCGCTTTTCGCAGCTATTATGCGTCTCAAGTAAATTTCAATCATGAGTCGAGACATAAAGTACTCGTTATTGTAAAACTCGGGACTGCTGGTCATCAGATAGTACTTAAGTTCGGACCAAGTGGTAAATCCACGATTGAACAAATCCGTCGTGTACCTTTCGTATAATGCAGTACCAGACTCTAAACTGACTTCACCCGCCATTGAACTCCTGTTGTAAAGGTTCTGTTGCAGGTTGTATGACTGTGGGTGTGGAACCTCCTTGCAAGGAATGCCATATTTGTTCAAAATTTCATACGATGTCTTCCGTTGTGCTTCACCCTCGTTTAGCCTGTATATCGGAAGTGTCGTATATTGTTCTGCGGTAAGCCTGCAATCTTGTAACACCAATTGGTTCCCTTGAACCGTCGCTCGTTTGACTTTATATCGAATCGTTGGATTCAACTTGTAATTGTCGATTTCTCGTTGCAACGAGTACTGTATGAGGAACTGCGGATTATTACACCACGGTAACGGACTCATACCATACACAGCATTCAACTGTGTCTCATTTCCATACCTTGCCTTCTTCTTTGATATTCTTTTTGATGGACTTCTTCTTGGCCATGTATAATATCCACCTTTCCCATTCGCATGCCCTAGGGATTGTTTCCTGCTGACCAGATACTCTCGACTACCATTACTATGCGTGCTTCTATATGGGCTCACAAGAGCAGCCATACCTGTATATCTAAGCTATGGTGTAAAAGAGAAGGATAATTGATTGCTATTATAACCTCAGAAAATTTACGATGTCTGCCATTACTTGGTTACTCGATCTAAGATTGATCCAGAGAGGAGGCTGGCTCCGCGTTTCCCAATTAGGAAGCCTTATTAGATATTTCAAGCCGTCGTTTCTTTTTATATTTCACTCCCAAAAATATATTTTTCAGTACCCCCCTTCGAGAAAAGTTGGCACACTAAAAAAAAACTAGCCGATCGACGCTAGCTAGCTTGCAAAAACTAACACGAAGAACGGTTTAAGACACATAACATGGCTATAGATATAAACAAGTACATCAATCGGGTCCGAGATAAGCTGGATGAGCTAGTGGATGAGTTTAGAATGTACGATTTTACGTTCAAGCCGTTACTTTCTCAGAACGAGTTCGTGGAACAGATTCTACCACTGATAGATGATCTGGTTGATTCGAATAACGAGTACTTGACTGTTCATGAAGTGTTTAGTAACTTGATCGACAATTGTGCCAAGGATGCCAACAAGGTGTTGTGCTTGCTTGATTTTTCAGTGAATCTTGCCAAGCGCAATGAAAAACTGCATAGATTACCAAGCGAGTTAGTGGACCAACTGAGATCAAAACCGATCTATCATGATTTGCAAAAGTACATTTACAACAAGAAAAGGATAGAGTACCCAATAGATACGAGCATAACTGCACAATCCAACGAAGAGGCTGTGGAGGAGGATCCAGAAGAAATTGTGGAACAACCGGCTGCACCAGTTGTCAAACAAATCAAGCCAATGAAAAGATCGTTATCAGGCTCAGCTAAACCTGTCAAACAGAAACGGGCGAAAACCAAGGGCACAGCAGGAGATAAGATGCGAGTGGTGGTTGAAAATAACTTTGATTTCCTGTATGAGAAGTTGAATGACTGTACTGAACTACCCAGGGAAGTCAGTCCCGCGCAAACTGGTACGGTCTATAAACCTGCACAGTACAGTCTTTTCTCCGAAGGTTCCGAAGAAGATCCTATCCGGAAAGGCATCGATAATCTGTTCAATAGTTTCATAATACAGGTGTGCAAAAGAGCTACCAATACTGATTTAGATGATACAGTGTTCATGCATCCTCAAGAATATGACTATATCATAAGCCACTTGGACGAGTTTGAGTACGATGAATTACCACCTCTGATCATAGAGACTCGATATGTCAAGATAATGAAACCCAAAGGACCGGCCACCATAATACGGCCAATCAAACCAACCAGTGTGAAACATATGAAACGGTTGAAAGTGTTTCAAAACGACAGAGACTACCTTGCCCAATTTAATATAGTCCCTAAAGAACGGGCCAGGGAGCGGGTTGAATGGCTCAATTCCTTCATCACGGATGGAACAAACTTATACAGATGCGATAAACTTGATACAGTGATGGCATTGCTCGAGGAAAACAGCATGCTACGCGAATACAGTGACGATGAAGAGGAAGAAGCAGACGACGGAGAGAGAGCTGCATTAGACGGAGATCACAAGGAGTACGATGAGGATCCAAGACCAATGGTGCTGACGAGCCAGAAAGGAGTCCAATTGAACAGTTCACATTTTACCAAACAATTGAGTCTCTCTGAGTTTTATAGATCGTTGGCATCGTTGATTTTCCCACAGTTGCAGATCGATAAAAGGGTTTCCAACCACAGAGTTAAAGAAATGGTCAAAAACTCATACTCTGAACTCTACTTGAACTTCCGGCCCTACTTGATAGATATTTTCTTGACGGATCTTGATGAACTCTTCAACATGCCTAAGTACTTCAAGCTGGATTCACTCACATTTGAATTTCAAATCAGTGACTTGAAAAAGAAACACAATCGTCAACGTCTTAAAAAGTTATAGAGAATCCTTGGGAGGTTTTACACTGCATAATCTGAAAAAAAAGAAAAGAAAAAAATACTTAACCGCCGCATTAGTCCGAAACTGCTAGCTAGCTACCGTGAAAACCGAATATCCCGAGAACCTTATTATATTTAATTCATGCTGATCTTACCTTTGGTGGCTGACACAGTAAAGAAGAAACAAGTGAACATAAGGCTCCTTCATAGATTACTAACAAAAGTGACACATATCATTTCAAAGCACATCCTTTTCGCGTATTCCGATTTGGGATTTCAGACATTTTTCAGTCTTAACTCCGCAAAATAAATCTTCCCCTGTTACTCATTACTTCCTTTTTCTATGAATCAATGTCCTCAAACGAGAAACGAGCGAAACCACATACTTCACAAGATACAAGTAGTGAAAGTGTGCACAGAATAAATACAGCAACTCTTGGTGGTGGGAATTTCTTGTTAGATGGCGATGGAGTCCTTACATTCAATCCTCCAAGCCGATTACGTCCAAAGAACTGGTCATTTAAAAAGAGAATGATCTATACTATGATGTATAGTTTCACAACTTTCGCAGTCCAGTTCAACTCCACAACGATGTCTACGGAGTATTTCATTGAACAAATGCATCAGATGTTCAAATGTGACAGAGAAGTGTCATTGCTAGGTACATCAATGTACCTTTTCGGTATTGCATTTGGACCGATGGTATTCGCTCCATTGTCGGAGATGTTTGGACGTAAAATAGGTGTCTTAGAACCATACTTTGCATCATCTCTTTTCACATTTGCCACTTCCATCTCATACAACGTTCCAGGAATCATCATTTGTCGATTCCTTGCAGGATTGTGTGCAGGTGCTCCTATAGTGTCATCAGGTGGAGTCCTGGGAGATCTTTGGGATCCAGCCAGCAGAGGAGCAGCCTTGGGAATATACGCAATTTGTGTCTCGATGGGTCCTACATTAGGCCCCATTATCAGCTCATTACTCATAGATAGTAATGGCTCACCTAATAGTTGGAGAATTCCTCAATGGTTCATCGGACTCATTGAATTAATCACTTTCATCATTCTATGGTTCTCCCTGGATGAAACTTATGAACCCGTGCTGCTGGCCAAGAATGCTAGACTTCAACGTATATCGACTCATAGATGGGAAATTCATGCAAGGCAAGAGATGCTTAAATTTGATTTCCGTGAAACAATGACCGTGCATATGGTTAGACCATTCGCCATGTTAGCCACTCCAATCGTCTTCTTGACAGCTCTTTACGCAAGTTACGTTTTCGGTCTCTACTATCTATTCATTGCAAACGTTGAGACTGCATTCAATATCGCGTATGGTTGGACTGGTACTAAGGCTTCTTTGCCACTGTTCAGTATACTCATTGGTGTCGTCTGTGGTAACCTGGTCAATATCGCTTGGTCTAAAAGATACGCTCGGATCATTAAACGGAACGGAAATAAGGCACAGCCTGAAGAACGGTTACCCATAATGCTGGTTATGGGTTGGATGATGACTGCAGGTATCTTCCTATTTGGCTGGACTTGCCGTAGAAGCATCTGCTTCATTGTTCCTTGTCTAGGATTACTTCTAATTGGCGCATCTTTCGTCTCAATCTTCCAAGCATGCCTCAACTATCTAATTGATTCGTTCCCAAGGTACAGCGCCAGTGCTGTGGGAGCCAATACGTTCATGCGTTCATTGCTAGCAGGTGCATTCCCACTATTCGCCAAGAAACTTTATGATAACCTCGGAGTCGCCTGGGGTAGCAGTCTCATCGGTTTCATTTCTTTGGGTATGATCCCAATTCCCTACTACTTCTACAAGCATGGAGCGGCGATCCGTCAAAAGAATCCTTACGCTAAAATAGTGAGTTGAATCATTATGAAAACACTAATTGAAAATTCCATTACTAATACTAATACTAATACACATAGACATCCTCATTATCAAAGATATCTTCTATCTCTGCAACCATCTTCTTGAAAGTCCGAACCGATCCCGACTCACAGTTGAAGGTCACCTTGGAGTGAGCCTCTGGCTTACTTGGCTCCTCTTCCACGATGACTTTACACATGAATGAACATGGCTTGGCATCCATCGAATTGTTTCTGTCAAGAGAGGCAGAGATCCGGTGGTACTTGGCATCATAGTTCAAATCGGCAATTCCATGTCGTTCCCATGACTTCAACAAACTCTTGAGTGCATCATAGAGTTCTTGCTGTGTCAATTTTGTGTACAACTCTTTAGGTTCTGGTTCCCCTGAAAAGATTCTCTTGATCATTTGAGTGAATGAAGATTTACGTTCAGTGGTACCGTTCTCTTTACCACGAGAAAGCTTTCCAAGGAACGATGACTTGCCACGCTTACCGTTCAACGTTTGATCTGGCACTTGTCTATTAGCATCCTTCGGTTGAAGAGCCTTCTTCTGTTGTTGTTGTTTCTTTTCCTTTGAAGATTTGTTAGTATCTGGGCCTTCAGAAGTTTCAGGCTTTGGAGCCTTCTTCTCTTTCTTTGCCGGTTTCTCCTTCTTCTCAGAACCCTTAGCAGATTTCACACTATCAGGAATCATGGATTTGAACTCAGTCTTTGGCGATTTAACTTCAGTTGTATCCTTGTCTTCAAAGACATCGACATGTCCATCATCTTCAACATCTTCTTTGATAGGAGATCCAGGGATCTCTGGTAATCTCATAGACTTGTAAACTTCAGCAGATGCATCGGAACACATTGAAGCGACTCTAAGTTTAGGAGTGTTTTCCAATTTGAGAGAAGTCGAAGGCTTCTTGTTGTCAACGAAGCAAAGATCATCAGACTGTGTAGAATATCTAGGCTTCTCCTTGACAGTGGCATCGTCATCGATCTCATTGTCAAGCGGGAGAAGATCAACATCCATATCGATGGTGTCGAATGGATCTTCCTCGTCATCTTCCACACCTTCCTCATCCTCTTCTGGAATGTCCTCATAGTCATCGTCGTCATCTTCCTCATCAAGAGGTAACATGCTCATCCGAGTGTTACGAGCACCTCCAAATGGATCACTACTCTTGCGCATCTCATCGTCCAACTCTCTGAGGTAGTAAGACAATCTGTGTGAAGAATCTTTGGTAGAATACAATGAAAGAACAGAGTATCTGTTGGGGAATGCCTTCGATCTACGTGTAACTTGTGGAACACGAACTTCAGAAAGTCTAGAAGGAATACGACATTCACGGACAGTATCAGTATGAGAGAGAGATCTGAAAGCCATGTCAACAGCCTCTGCACCAGTGATTTCGGCGGCAGCGGCGGCGGCAGCAGCTTCTTCATCGTCTTTCTCCTTTTGAAGTCTTTCCTCTTCCTCCTTTCTGATTTTTTCCTCTTCAGCTTCTTTCTTGACTCTTTCAGCTTCTAATCTTTCCTGCTCTTTACGTTCTTCCTCTTTCCGTTTAGCCTCTTCGGCAGCAACAAGGAGCATATACTCCTCATAAGCACGGTAACGGGGATCTAATCTAGATGCAGGTTTAGGAGGCACGGCCAAGTTACCAGTTGCAGGGTTCTCAACACTTGGAGCGGTGGCAACACGCTTGTCCAACTCTTCTAAATCTTTTTCATTCAAGAGTCTAGAGATTCTTTCGAGAGGATCAGACGAAACTCTGTTTCCTACTTGAGATTTTCTAGATTGTCTCTTAGAAGAACGGCGAGTCTTGGTAGAAACGCGACGGCTAGCGCCACGCTTCACGGCACGGCTCATTCTACGGCTGGCTCTGCGGCTTGATGGAGCAGGAGAGTCAAACACGATCGCATTGATGGTGGCCATAGAACTTGAGTTTGGAATAGAAGTGTTCTTCTTACTATCAGTACCAAAGAGAACATCACAAAGCTTACCAAAGTCTGCAGAAGTTCTCTTACCATATTCATTGACATTCTTCTTACTGCTCTCTTCTTCTTCAGCAAGCTTAGCGTAGGTAGCCAAGAGCCTCGAAGAAATAGAGTTCCGCTTCATCATCGACGATCTTCTACGAGGAGAAGCATCAGAGAGAATCAACGAGTTTCTGGATCTCATTCTTGGAGTGGAATCACTCAGAATCATCGAGTTTCTCTTTGGACGAAGATACTCTTTGTAAGAGTCACCTTCAGGAAGAGGAGGAACAGAGTTTGAAGAAGAGGTTGTGTTATGTGAGCTCTGGAAAGAGACAGGTCTGTTATGTGCAGAGGAGGCAGTGTAACCTGATCTTCTCTTACGAGCAGCAGAGGAAGGAGGAATAGACGATTCAGTTGTGGCTTTAGAAATAATGGAAGAAGATCTAACAAGGTGGTCGGTACCTTGGTCACTGTGATCGTGTCTATACCGCATGAGCAAAGAGTAGAAAGTCTTTTCAGGGGTTTCCTGAGGTGAAAGGAGTGCTTGGACAATCTCTTTTTCTGGACGACCGTGCCAAAGAGTGACCAAGTTCTCTAAGATGTGAGGATCAATTCCATCTGCAGAGTCTGCAACAGGTTGTTTGGCAGAACCTGGGGCAGGTAAGGTTTTGTACTCGTTAAGATCAGAGGCAGATCCAAAGTATTTCAGTAAAAGAGGGTGGTAGAGGATGTCTCTGGTACGGATCCGTTTTTCGGGATCGACATTGAGCATACTTGCAATCAAGTCTTTAGCCTCTGGAGAAACGTCTTCGACGATCTCGTAGCGACCTTTTTGGACTTTAAGAAGTAAATCACGGATGTTCTCATCATCGAATGGCAGACGGCCTGTGAGGAGTGCGAAAAGAATGACACCACAGGACCAGACATCCGAAGCTGCACCGTGATAACGTAGACCAGACACGATTTCTGGAGCAGCATAATGAGGAGAACCACAAGAAGTTTCAAGAAGACGATCAGTTGACTCTAAAGCAGCCATACCGAAGTCAGCAATCTTGATGTTGTAATCTTTATCAAGGAGTAAGTTTTCAGGCTTTAAGTCCCTGTGACAGATACCTAAGGAGTGACAATAAGATGCACCCATAATGATCTGTCTAAAGAAGGAGACGGCGGTACGTTCAGGTAAAGGACCACTTTCGACCAACAAGTCGAACAATTCACCTCCTTCGACGTATTCCAACACGAGATAGAGAGCCTTTTCAGTTTCCCAAACATCGTAGAGACGCAGAACGTTAGGATGATTCAAGAGTTTCATAATGATGATCTCTCTTTCAATTCCATAGCTGAGTCCTGCAGAATCACGACCTTTGTCACCTTCAGGTTCTTCAGTAGTGAGTGCCGACTTGGAAACAACTTTAACGGCAGCTTTTTGACCAGTCTTAGAATTGGTAGCTAAAAAGACTCTACCGGTGGCACCTTTACCGAGGGTGGCACCAAGTTTCCATGGTCCGATCTTAATAGGATTACGCTTTGGAGTATGTGGAGTTCCTCCCATTGCACTTGAAGAAACGTAACTTGAAGCCAACGATCCCTGACGTGAATGAAGAGAGGTCATTAAGGATGAAAGTGGAAATTCGAAATAATTTTTAATATTATACCCTAAATAGGGACGCGAACCCCTGTAAAAGATACACGCGTCGTGATTCCAATTTGCACTAATTGGGTAAAAAAAATTCAAAAGGGACGCTGCGGCGGATGCGCGGTCTTGGCTGGGAAGGAGGAGGAGCACAGGAGGAAGGGAAACCTTTTTTGGGTTCCCCCTCGATTACATAATCAATTTGATCAATGCGACTGTGTATATGATATTGAACTATTTAACGTACTTTACATGGAACCACCCAATTGAGCCTGATGGGCCTCGATCACATCGTTCTCTTCCATATCAAGACTCTCTGGGGTAGCCTCGGTATCAACACGAAGCCCCTCGTAGGTGAATTTCAATGATGCAAGACTCTTACCCTGTCTCTTGCAAAAAGCTTCCATAAGTCTCTTCAATGGTGTAGTTCTTTTGATCTTGAAATAGATCTCCGATTGTCCGTCAGTGACACGAAGATCGATATGGTTATCTTGAGGTTTCTCCTCTTGCTTTGGTTGGTGTTGCTCTTCGTCCGACATTGTCTAATTTTGCCTTCCAAGGTGATGTAGAAAGCAGGTGAGAGAAAAAAAAAATCAGCCGCTGAATTTATGGAAAGAATGTATGGTGTTGGGATGCGCGGACTGCTAGATAGGCACCTCCTCGTAGCCGGCTTCAAGCAGTTTGTAATCACTGTATTTGGTTTCTTCGCTGTGATACCCAAAGATCGACCGGAAGTATTGTGAGTACACAAACGTCGAAATGATGAACCCAATCGTGGACCCGAATGCAATGTCTATGAAATCATGACGATAGTCCTCACTTCTCGAGATCGCAATTTTCAAGCATAGTCCAAGTGGTAAGAAATTGATCAATTGAACCAGTCTGAACCGATGGTACAACGGGTTACCAGTGGATTCCAAAGTAACATCGTCCGGATCGATAGGTGAATGCAGATTAAATTGACCGCATAGCCACAGATTCAAGAAATTGAGTCCACACCATGCAATGGAAGAATGCCCAGATGGATCAGATTTATAGCCGTCACGGAAGATCGCTTCACCGAGAGGTTTCGTGCATATACTCTCATCGTACACTTTGTTTGGTGGAGCACTGGCGATGTCGATGTTTGGTCCACATCTCTCTAAGAAATCCGGTCTCATCTTGCCGATATTCAATTTCAAGAATTCAGTCACAAATCCATTGACAGACATAGACAGTAAGAATGCCAACGTCGTTATATGTAGCAGGTGAACGTACTTGGCACGACGGTCATGGCCATCCAGAATGTATTTAACCAGAGTCAGCAATAACATCACTCCGTAAGGGATAGCTAGTGACCAGATCATCAACTGCTGAGACGTGAACCGTTCATGCTTCGCGAAGGGATAACTGATAGCAGGGTCTGTCAGATGGAACATCCTGTAGAATGGAGGGATGTTTTCTTCCATATACCTGCTAACAACATATATTATGATAGTAACGGCCCACGCCAATGCGTAATTACGCAAATAAATACCAGTACTTGTGCCCATCTTAAAAGAAGCGAGTTACACAAACCGGGGGGAGATCCGCGCAGGGAAAATTAAAGTGATTAGGGACTGGAACTAAATTAAAAATATATGATATGTATTTGGAGGATAATGTTAACTATAAGAGCTTATCCCAAAGCTTTCCCCATTTATCGTTGATAGGTGGTTCCCAAACCTCTTCGTCGATACGTCTGGACTGACTGTCGATATCAACAGCATCCATAGGCCAGAGCCAAGGTTCTTTTCTATAAAGTGTAAGTTGTGATCCGATCCAAAGAACAAAGAACAGTATCAACGAGATGTAAGCGGCAAAGAAGTTTTCAGCACTGAATTTAAAGAAGACAGAGAATCCTTGGATGAAAATAATGACGATCAATGCGATGAAAGTGATCCATCCGGTATATGGCATGGCCTTAGCCTCGAATGGTAAAGTAGATCTAGGGATACCACGAGATTTCAATATAGCCATGAATCTGAGGTGAGCAGCACTAATAAAGATCCATGCAATAAGACCTGCCACAGCAGTGATGTTAGACAACCAAGTGAACACGGTACTTCCACTGTTGGAAACGTTCAAGAAGGACAAAAGACCAAATGCAGAAGTGGTAACAACACCGACCCAAGGAATTCCACCTTTAGTGGTCCACTTGTAACACTTTGGTGCGACAGTACCTCCCATGGCATAGAGAACACGAGATCCAATGTAAATGTTGGAGTTTCCGGCAGATAAGACGGTACAGAAAATGACTGCATTGAAGATATCTGGCAAGATAGGAGTGCCCGAACGTTTGATAGCAATCAGGAATGGAGAAGAGGCAATGAACGAGGAAGCACTTGTAAGGTCTGGATCGTTGTATGGAACCAAGAGACCAGTAAAGAGAAGAGAACCAATGTAGAAGATCAAGATACGGTAGATAACCTTGTTGATAGCCTTTGGAACAGTTTTTCTTGGGTTGGAACATTCTCCAGCAGTGATACCGGTCAATTCGACACCTTGATACGTGAAGGCAGCGTTGATCAAAGATTCGATCCATCCAAGGAATTGGTCACCTTTCTTATTAGCGATTAAACCTGCACCAGGACCCCAAGCACCAGGGTTTCTCCAGTAACGGAAACCAACTTTACCGTCGGCACCTGCACCACAGACCATACAGAAGGAAAAGATCAAGAATCCCACGATAGCCAGGACTTTAACGAGAGCGATCCAAAATTCAACTTCACCGTAGAATTTGACAGGGAAGAAATTTGCAGCGGTAAGAATAACGTAGAAGACGAGCATCCAAACCCATGTAGGGATACTATCGTTCCAGTATTGAAGACATTGAGCAATGGCGAACAATTCGATAGCAAATGTGATTGCCCAGGAGAACCAGTAACACCAGTTTGTTGCAAAACCAATGGCTTTAGACAGATACATAGTATTGAAGACACAGAATGATCCAGCAACCGGGGTATGAGTAGCCAATTCACCCAACTCCTGAGTGACAGTGTAGGCGAAGAAACCAAACATGAGATATGCCAAGAGTGCAGAGACAGGTCCTGCATTCGAAAGTGGAGACGAGATACCGATGAACAGACCTGTACCGATAGTACCTCCCAGAGCAATCATAGAGACATGACGTCCCTTGAGACCTCTTTTGACTTCGGTTTCACGGACGGTTCCGTTTTTAACTTCGTCACTCTCCTCAAGGTAGTCCTTAGTTTCTTCAACCTTCTTTTCGTCTATAGAACTTTGCATCTCTAAACGTTCTACCTAGAAGGAAAAAAAACAAGTAGCAGAAGATAACTGAAAGAGTTTAAAACAGTCACGCGGGGATCCACTGGCTTTTAATGTTGCAGGAAAAAAAAATTGTGAACTGCATAGAAGAAAAAACCCCCTCGAGCTTATCTATTAAAAAAAATTAGTTGGAGCAGCACTAGAAGTACATACACATTATAAGATAAAGGTGCAGAACGGGAAGGGTATGTTTAATGCAACTGTAAGATGAAGATTCTACTAAGGATACAGATATAGAAAGTACTTTTTTTGCTCAATTATCTGACAAAATTCAATCCATTCTGTTCGTCTTGCTCTGTCGTTTGACACCTTCGAGATTTTTTTTTTCTAGTGCCGTAGTAGAAGATAACAGGCAGGGAGAAATTACTGGATGCATTCGAAATTTCTTTCTTTTTTTTTTCTTCTTAAAAGCTTCCGCGTTTCCTAAATAGGCATCGGACACTGTCAGCAGAGATTTGAATGCATCGACAGTTATTTATTAGTCGGCTACAGATGCCATTAGTGGATCGATGTGGTTAATTACGTGTGATTCGGCAGGTATACGATTTGAGATCACACAACTCCTGTTTCCGTAGGTGCGTAGTAGAAATCAGTTGCAGTTTTGACTCGGTCTCCTCCGTATTATACCTGCATTAAATAACATTTTTGGGCGGGGAAGTATTATTGGCCAAAGAAAACCAATCTCCCCGCTTAAAGAAACCGGCATCCCACTTCAGATTCACGAATGAAAATCTTTCACTGAGATTCGTATTGGTAGCCCGTGATTTTTTAGTGGGGGCCAGGGCAGATGGGGGAACAATTGAGAAAGGCTAATATAATACTCTGATTGGGTACATATCTGCCTATCGGTTCTCCTATCTATCTTCTTAATTCGTCCCATTGTTGCGTTCGGTCCTCCCCGCGTCAATCATGCAGATGAATATATCACATCTATCTATCTCTTGGCAACCTGACCTCTATAGGCATGTTATAGCGAGGTGCAGCTGGGCTAGGCACCGGATTAAACATTTAGGTTGAACAGAGAAGAAATCTATCACATCCTGTAGTTCCAAGCAGTTCTTAGCACCTACCTTGGCCACCATGGTAGCCAGAAGTCCTCGAACTGCTGTTCATTGAGCTGCCCTCAATCCCTAATCGCTAGAAAATTTCCAATAAAATAGTACTGACTTTTTCCCCCATAATGAGGTACACCGTTTCCTTATGGAGGTCACTAAAACCAGATAAGCAGCTGCTTAAACACTTCAAAGTTTCGTATACACACTCATCTGGTGCTGGTGGTCAGCATGTCAACAAGACGTCCTCGAAAGCGCAGCTTCGATTGAGTAGTAGTGAATGGTACAGATCTAGAGGAAGATGGATAGATGATGCTGATTTCGATCAACTCATGTCCAACTACACGGATTCGACGACACCTGCATTCAAGAAGTTCCCATTTTTCACAAAATCTGGTGATATACTGGTAGAATCTCAGCAGAGTCGTTCAAGAGACGACAATTTACAGGACTGTCTGGATAAATTCACAGAGGCCGTCAATAGATGCTCTGTAGGTAGAGAAGAGCCAGACAGTGAGACTAAAAAGGAGTGGAGTCGACGGGAAAAGCGCGAGAATGAGCGGAGAATTCAATACAAGAAACAGAAAAGCGATCGCAAGAAACTTCGCAAGGCTCCTAAACTAGATTCATTATAGTGAGATGTTTCGTTACTCAGTTGTACATATTGGTGGAATTCCATATCTGTCTGATGGCCATCAGAGAAGTGATTGTACCGGCACCTCCAACGAGTGTATCACCGAATCTGATCAATTCAGAATCGTTCAATGCAATCACAGAATCTAGAGCATTCTTGATGAGTTCATGCTTAGATACGGAGATAACCGTCTCAGACTCTTTCAATTTATCAAGAGAATCACCATCATCGCTTTGCATTTCAGCATACTGTTTCTTTCTTGCATTTGCAATACTAAGACGCCTGCTCTGGCTAAGAATGGAACCTGCCAACCCTAACAACCAAGCGCGGTTAGACCATAATTTGACGTCTCTTTTAACTTTGATCAAGTTTAAACTCTTGAGCCAGAAGACAGCATCGAGTGCAAAATAGGCACCGTATCCGAGCTCCTTGATAGTATCATAGACCTGAATCCATTTATCAGACAATTGGTCGTCCAAAATGATCAGCAACGATCTCCAATGCTTCAACGATTTGCCCAGTCGGAAAGGTTTACGGATCAGTGTCAAGATCAGTTGCAGTCTTTTAACTAGCAAGAAATCGATCACTGAAGAAGATTGTGAAGAGATCAATTGACACACATATTGAAGTAACCTCAACACTTTCTGACGGCCCTCTGACCTGTCCAAGTAGTTGATTATACGTGTCACCGTGGGGTGATAGACGACCTTTTCAAAATTGACCATCGCAGATATGCAGACCGCGAAAGCGAAATAATAGGGGGGAAGCGAAAAAAAAATAATGACAGCAACTAGGCCTGCCCTTATATATATAAGCATAATCTGTAATAAAGCTCATGATCGTATTCTTTCCTGCGCTTACCCCACATTTTTCTTTCGTTTTTCACGATGGATAATATTATGCTTGATTATCCACTAGTGTCGATCTCATACTGTGTTCGATGCAAGTGGATGTTACGTGCTGCATGGTATCTTCAAGAGATTTTACAAACGTTCAGCTCTACTCAGGACAGCGTCACTCCGGAAGGTGTTCCTAAGTTGGCAGTGAACTCGGTGGTTCTTAAACCATCATTGGTGGCTGGAACTTTCACTGTGGCAGTCAAAGCTAAGAAGGGAGAGAATTGGACGGTTGTTTGGGACAGGAAGATGGACGGAGGATTCCCTGATTCCAAAGTGTTGAAGCAGAAGATTCGGGATCTGGTCAAACCCGGCATGAACATGCGCCATTTAGATACTGATAGTGCAAACAATGGATCGTTGTTGACACAGTCACTCACAGAGGAGTGTCTTGAATGTACAAGGACATGGGAGGGTTGAACATACTGTATATTCGTTCTAATTTAATCTACAAAGCTAAGTATATATGATACAGTCATCAAGGTGAAAATTATCACTGCGAATTTCCTCACTGTACCGATAATCCATCTAGGATTTCGTGTACTAGTATTATCTTTGAATTTTTCTTCAAGGATATCCAACAGTTCATCCTGACGATCCAACGACGACCGGATCTGCCTCGTAGACATATCTTTCAACGCACTCATATACCTGACAAGTTTCCTGTTGATCTCTAGTTCAGTGTCTGGATCGTATCTCCCTTGCAATCCCCTCAAAGCGCGAACCCGTTTTTCATACTCGGCACGACGCTGAGTTTCATTTAACGCGTTGATCCGTGTAGTCTCGTCATGGATACTCTGAGTTTCGCGTGATTCCAACGCACTTCGATCCCTTTGAGGCTTGTACTTGAATAATCCATCGAAATCAACCTCCAACAATGTACGAAACAACTCTTTAAAATCACGCTTGTTAACTAGCATACTGGGCCTCCCCAGTGCAGTGTCCATCCAAAATGATCGATATTCCTGAGACAGAATCGGTCCTCCATATATATTTTCAATCTCATCCAGTAGACTGATTGTATCCGGTAATCGGATCTCTGGTGATAGACTAACGCGGCGCCA
This sequence comes from Xiuguozyma insectalens, assembly GCA_030574155.1. NCBI lineage: Eukaryota > Fungi > Ascomycota > Pichiomycetes > Pichiales > Pichiaceae > Xiuguozyma > Xiuguozyma insectalens. The sequence continues at coordinate 91,002 of JAJMEL010000028.1, read as the reverse complement.
GGCTTCGTCTAGTATATCGTCTGGAAGCATTCAATTGGGGATTGAAATTTACAAACTCCCCCAAAATCTCTTTTTTTTTTTTTTATTTCAGAGCGGTTTTTTTTTCAGGGGATTCACGCAGCCACTATCCGTAGAATCTCATCGTAGGTGGGTACAGGGCTCAACTGTAGAGGACAGTCTAGTGGTACCCATGCCCAGGTTTCCCACTTAGATTTAGCACGGCGCAACTGAATAGGTGCAGCTTGATTCTCCGATACTATCAAGTACTTGCCGTATTCCCAAATTGTACAGTCGGTTTCGAGCTCGATTTTCAAGGCAAGTATGACACCTGGCTCGTAATGGTAGTGTGTGACAACGGCAGTTACAGGAACATGTAGAGGTTCGAACTGAGCAAGCTTCTTTTTGGGCAGTTCATTTTGTGAGACCTTAATATCTTTAACAACTGGTACCATAGGTTTAATCAAAGCGGCTGGGAGAATACTATCGGCCAATTCCAATACACGTCGACGATCTCCTAACGAGAGTCTGAAAACCATACCGTGGTTGGACTTCATCAATCTGTAACCAGTAGAACGAGCAAGATGAGCGACAACCATTCTGTATTCAGTGGCAGGAGGCAAGTGCGACCATGAAAAGGGAGTTTCATGGAAGTAGAAGTTCAATTCAGGGAAGACGGATATCACGTCGGAGACGGGGTCTTCCTCAGAGGGAAAACCTCTTTTGAATCCATAGTAATTGACCGTTACATCACTGTAGTTTATTCCATCGCCAAGCTTGTTGATTTGATTAGCAATTGCTTCCAGAGCGTAGCTATCACCGACATTGAGTTCCAAATCTCCCGCAGGAAGTGCATAATTCTGCAATATTTCTCCCAAACACTTCCGCATCCATCGTGTGCAAGGACGGTGAGCCACATACGCAATATGAGACCCAGATTTCTCGGCTATTAGCAACAAACTGGATAGTGTCTTATCTAGAATGGCATCTTTATTCTCATCTGATGCACTCTTAGACGACTGATAGAGAAGTGGTACGCATGCGTACCAGTTCAGTGGACCGGACTTTCCCAGAAGACGCATACTCGAAGAATTGAACAGTTCTTCATTCGGAATAGCTGATCGATGGAGTGCATGATCGAATTCAAACAGATCGATGCTCACCATATAGAAAAGAAAAAAAATAGTATCCCTTAGTGGTAAAGATTAAATTCAAACAGTTTTGTTTCGGTTTTAGATTTAGTTTCTTTTTATTTTTCACTATTTAAACCTCGAAAAAAGTCCCAGCGCGAATTTTTTTCTCTTCTAAATATCTGACGTTTCTTTCCACGAGAAACAGACAGATCATGAAATATACAGGCATTACCCAGTAGGATAGTGACTGGATATTGCTCATGTGACCGAATGATGATAAAGATTCAACGCATAGTTCAGCTGATCATTTCTTATATGATGATAATAAACCATCAATATAGTCTTTCACCCCTATCTGACTCGGTCTCATGAGAGTATTCAATCCTTGGGTTTCAAAGCGTACATTCTAATCGGATACAGTTCTCTAGGGACTCCGTTCTGTAGACATGTAGCCACCAGTTTCCAACCCGCCTGTTTAAACAGTTTCCTGAAACTAGCGTCAGATCTTGTCTTACTTGAATCCACCGGATCAAACGTATCTTCAGCAGCGTTGTTCTCTTTCAACACCAACATGCCAACCTCTTGCAATCCATCTTTGCATCTTTGTAAGAACTCTATTAATTCCGGATCAGGCAGATGTCCACAACACCATTGACACCAAATTATCCAATATCTACCTTGCTCTGGTACCCAGTCTTGCATACCAATCTCATAGATATTACCAATCTTATCACCAAATGGTTCTAATTCCACCTTCATCTGCTTGACAAACGGTTCCACAGGCTCCAACAGATCCACCTCATCGCATACTTTCACTAGGAAATTCTTCGTCACTCTACCTATACCAGCTCCAATATCCATACCAACTTTCTTCTTGCCAGGCTCTACTGAGAATCTATGCCTTAACTTTCTGAGAAACGTCGTAGATCCAACTATATCTGCCTTGGGAACGCTAGTCTTCTCTCCATAACCTCCCAAAACTCCATCCACAGTAGCTGGAATCCCCGTCCAATACTCTATTGCATCCTCATAATTAATCTGCTTATCTATACTCATCTTTACCCTCTATCTATATCTATATCTATTAGCAGGTACAGGTGCACTTCACTAAAAAAAATTAGTGAAAAACTCTGATGGTCGGTCGTGCCAAACACAATTAACCAAGCTTCTTACCATCCACACTTAAATTTTTCAGGGCGGGAACAACTTTGTCCTAAAATGGGTAATCGTCTTTTTTGCCCAAGAATCGAAACTTTTCTCCCCGGTTACCTCAACACCGTTTCTTTTCACCTCCAAGTTAATAACATGACAGTTCGCTTGCTGGATCTCATCAAACCACTGGCATCGTTGGTGCCAGAGATCGAGTACTTCTATCCGGATGCAACATTCGATGAGAAGATCGTCTATACCGTCTTCATCAGTCTTATATACAGCCTTCTCGGTCTTCCAATTGAAGGTGTTAGTGCTGACAAGACAGTTGATCCTTTCTACTGGCTTAGAGATTCGTTTGGTTCTCAGCATGCAACTTATATTGAGTTCGGTTTGTTGGCCACAGTGACTTCTGCCTTTTTCTGGCAAACTATCGCTGCTTTCCGTCTTTTGAAGATCGATTTCACCAACAGAACTGACAGAGGTCTATTCCAAACTTTGCAAAAAGTTACTGCCACTATCCTTGTGATCATCTACGGTGTCGCACTCTTGTACTCTGATTACTTTACTTCTTCCGATTACTTCACTCAGACCGGATTGGGCAGTGACTCTTTGATCGTTCAAACAAACTCGGCCAAATTTTTGATTTTGCTCCAATTGGTTGTCAGTTCGTTGGTTGTCAACTCTTTGGTTGAATTGCTTGATAAGGGTGTCGGCTTTGGTCCTGGTATCCCTGCACTCACCGCTATCACTGCTGCTACTACTTTCTCCGGTGGATTCATCGGATTCTTGAGTACTAAAACTCCTCACGGTTTCGAGTCTGACGGTGCATTCATTCAACTTTTGAAGAACTTATTCTCCAAAAGTTTCAAATCCGCACTCTACGAAGCTTTCTACAGAGAGGATCTCATAAATTTGACCCAGATCTACCTCACTTTCGGTGCATTGTTGTTGGTTCTTTTCCTCTACAACACCCGGTACAACGTTTCCATCAAGTCTACTAAGGTGAGAGGACCAGTTTCCAACTACCCTATCAAGTTGGTTTACAATGGTGCCATCCCATTGCTCTTCACCTACGCTGTCTTGTACAATTTGAACATTGCAAGTTATACCTTGGCACACATTTTCGGTGAAAAAGTGGCTCTCCTCGCTAGATACGACGAAGAAAAGACTCTTGTCGGAGGATTAATCTACTACTTGTCTCCAGTCGGCTCTTGCCCACTTAGACCTTTCACCTATGCTGCATTTGTGATCATCGTTTCCACCTTGTTTGGATCCCAATGGCCATTAATCTCTGGATCCGACTCCAAATCGGTCGCTAAAGGATTCAAAGCTCAAGATATTCAAATCTCTGGCCACAGAGATTCTGAGAAGGAACTTGAGAAGGTCATCCCATTGGCTGCTACTATCGGATCGTTCTTGACTTCGGTTGTTGCAGTTGGTATCGAGTCATTTGGAATTACAAAGGGACTCGCTGTGGGAACTGTGATTGGAGCGATCTCAGCACTGTCTGTTTTAGAGCAGGTTGTTACTGAATTCCAGCAGACTGGAGCTGCAAGCGGTTCTCAGTTGCAACAGTTCATTGGAGGACAGTGAACCAGTTAGCAAGCAAACAAAAAATTGTTCAATAGATAATTCTCTTACAACTATATAAAGACTGTTTGAATGCAGGTATCTTTTTATTGAAACACTTATGTAGATGCAACCTATATGGCTGGTATGTACCCAACCGAAGATCACGTAGTCATTTCAGAAATTTTCCTAAGCAGGTGGTAGGAAAGATGCGAATAGACAAGCCTGTATAGCGATCCATATACACCACCACTTAACCACTAAAAGACCAAACTGTTTTGTGTAGTAGTAAGGACGTTTGGCAGTGAGCGACGTAGAAGTAATTGGTGTATTTGGCGAAGGAGGAGCCGAATCCTGTAAACTGAGCAAATTACCAATGAACCAGAGGTGGATTGGAAGGAACGTTGAGATTCTATTAACGATCTGAACATGCATCACAGTAAGTTGTAAGAAGAAGTAGACGACTGTGACTAACCATTCACCGCGGATATCTTCAAACGATTTGAAATAACAAATCGAGAAAAAGATGATGGCCAACTGAGGTATCGATATAATAAACAGAGGTAGATTTTTCAACGTAAAGTAACGCATGAAACCAACCTTCCAATAGTATGACTGTGCGAACCCAACCAGCGACTTTGTCAAAGAGTTACACCATTCACCTCTCTGTGGGCAATACACACTCCAAGGTAGATAAGTCCATAGCAAGAGTGCCATTCCTAAGAATGATCCGCTGATTATTGGTAAAATTGAACGACGCGACGGATAATATATGTAGAGATCATAAAGGTACAAGATTCCGTATAATAAGCAATTGGATCTGAAACCAAATGCTATTGATAGCAAGACTCCACTGGAAATGTACATTGGGACGTTGTTGAGCGATTTACCTAACGATCTCAAATAGATCGCAGAGTAGCAGATTAATTGTGTGACGGATTCCGTGTATGGAGCAGTTGAATATATACCCGAAGGTTGAATACAACAGATTATAGCACAGACCTGTGCAAGATGATGACATTTTTCTCTCGTTAAAGTATGATTCTTGAAAGTGTTCAATGTCAAGTAATAAAGAACGACGCAACTTGACCAATGGAATATAGCATTCAAGACGATTGACAATAAGAGAACATCGTAGATATTCTTTGTGGGTAAACAGTAGTAAAAGAACCGCCAAAACAGTGGACCAAACACCCATTCGTGTTCAAAGGCAATTCCATCCATACTCAATTTACCTAACCAAACCGTATCCCATGATGCAAACTTGTCCAGCACGAACTTCAACACTTCCGGCATAGGGATCAACGAGGGCTCTCTCGAATACCTTTCTATAAGGATATTCGAAGAGACATCGAAAGGACTCGGAGCTAACAGAACCGCTCCAAGTTCCAACCCCTTTACCAGTGCAAACGCTGCAGTTATCTTTCCAAATGTCATCGTCGTGGAAATAGACGAGGTTGTTAAAGCGAGCAAGAAAGAAAAAAAAACGTACAACTTGGTCTGCCCAATAATTTTTTTTTTCCTCGTTGTTACCCTTGTCTTCTTTATAAAATGTCTCTCTCTTGTTCCCCTTGTTCTTTTTTTAGAGTCGACGCGCGTCATAAATTATACCCTTTTTGCCTTACTGGGGGGAGTGGTGATTTTTTTAAAAAAACCTCGTACAGTTTTTACCTTCTTTCCCTGCAAGCTTCGCCTCTTTCTTCCTCAAAATCATGCCATTTAGGAAGAGTCCTGCAAAGGCAATGTTGGTGAAGAACTCACCTGACAATGAGATTGCCAAGTCAAATTGTATCGCTGTGAATCCACAGGACTTCCCTGATAATACGTATGTTTCGTGTGATTCTAAATACGTGTTCACCACCAGGGCAAGTACCAAGATGATGCCCGGATCGATCGGATTATCAGGTAACCAACGTTTCTGGGGTTCATGGTCTACAGATCAATCAATTCCTGTTGCTCCATATGACCTCTTTTCTGCCAACGGTAAAAAAGGTGCATATTTGGGTACCATATCTGTCGAGATCAATTTCTGGAACCGTAATAGGGCCAACAATAGACAGTACGATCCGGATGAGATGGCGGAGGACTTTGTCAAGAAGTTCGACTCACAGATCTTACAACCAACACAGATACTATTGTTTGAATTCAAGGGAAACTATTTCGAATTGCATGTTACAGCTACACAGGTTGTCGATTTAGCAGATATCAGTTTGGATGATGTGGCTGAATCTAGTGATATTTCAAACAAAGGTATTGTGGTGTCACAAACCAGAGTTAACTTCTACAAAGGTTCTGATGGACTCGTCAATTTGAAAGCTTCTTCTAAGAGACCTAATGCTGATGCCATCATTCGTCCAGATTTCAAATTCGAGGATTTAGGTATTGGTGGTTTGGATAAAGAGTTTACATCAATCTTTAGACGTGCATTTGCATCAAGAATCTTCCCTCCAGGTCTCATTGAAAAGTTGGGTATTCAACACGTTAAAGGTATGTTGCTCTATGGTCCCCCTGGTACTGGTAAAACTTTGATTGCTCGTCAGATCGGTAAGATGCTAAATGCAAGAGAACCAAAGATTGTTAACGGTCCAGAAATTTTGTCCAAATACGTTGGTTCCTCTGAGGAAAACATTCGTAATCTTTTCAAAGATGCTGAACAGGAGTATAAACAGAAAGGTGATGCCTCTTCGTTACATATCATTATCTTTGATGAACTGGATTCTGTCTTTAAACAGAGAGGTTCCAGAGGTGATGGTACAGGTGTTGCTGATAATGTCGTCAATCAATTGCTTGCCAAGATGGATGGTGTTGACCAACTTAACAACATCCTTGTTATTGGTATGACCAACAGAAAGGACTTGATTGATGAAGCTCTGTTGAGACCTGGTCGTTTTGAAGTTCAAGTTGAAATCCATCTCCCTGATGAAGATGGTCGGTTCCAAATCCTTGAAATTAAAACTAAAAAAATGCGTGAAAACAATGCATTGGATCAGGATGTTGACCTTCATAAGTTGGCCAAATTGACAAAGAACTTCTCGGGTGCAGAGATTGAAGGTTTGGTTAAATCTGCCACTTCTTTCTCCCTCTCACAGCATATTAAAGGTGGTACCGTGGGACAGATTGCCGGTGACTTAGATTCTGTCTTGGTCAATATGAATTGTTTCATGAATGCATTGTTGGAAGTTAAACCTGCATACGGTGTTCACGAAGAAGACTTACAAGACTGTCTCAAAGGTGGCATTATCAAGTACTCTCCAAAGATTGATAACATTCTATTACGTGTGGAAAGAGACATTACTCAGTTGAAAAATTCTGAAAGGTTCAATTTCTCCTCGGTGATGTTATATGGACCTTCAGGTTCAGGTAAGACTGCACTTGCTGCATACATGGCATTAAAATCTAAATTCCCATTCATTAGAATGATTTCATCCGATGAGGTTATTGGTATGTCTGAGACTGCCAAAGTCAACTACATTGATACTACATTCAGAGATGCATACAAGTCTCCTCTCAACATTCTCATAGTGGATGATATTGAAGCTCTTATAGACTATGTTCCAATCGGTCCAAGGTTCTCTCCTGTGATTTTAAGAGCTCTTATGACTCGTCTTAAAAAACCTCCTCCAGAGAATTTCAGATTGATTGTCTTGGCAACCTCTTCAAACTATCGTCTCATGAAAGATTTGGATATCTTGAACTGTTTCAACGACGAGATCGCTGTGACAAATCTGTCTTCCATCGATGAACTTCTCAGTGTTATGGCCAGAACTCAATTTGGGGATGAAGCTTCACAGCAACAAGTTGCCGCAGAACTTTCTCAAGTATTCCCAGGTGGAAAGTTAAACATTCCTATCAAGAAGGCTCTGTTCAACATTGATACATCGAAATTCAGTGCTAACCCAGTCGAGGAACTGGTCCAACTGACTGTTGAGAGCAGCAGGCCAACATGAATGAAGGTACATTCATATAAGCTACAATTTATAGGTTAAATATCACACAGTAAAGAGTTATAATAAAACGTACAGATGCACAATTAGTTTTAGAAGACTCGACTTAGTTGTCATCGGCAAGAGAATCAGCAACTTCAGCAGCCTTGGCATCAGCCTCAGCTTCAGCAACTGCTTTTTCCACTTCCTCTTCCTCTGCCTCGTCGTCATTGGCCGCCGAGTCGGCTGGTTTTTCATGTTCTATTTCTTCGTCATCATCACCACCGAGAGCAGCAAATCTGTTTCTTGAAGGTTCTCTAGGTTCTTGAGGCTCTGGAGTGGAAGCCGATCTCACCGATCTAGTAGATGATGAACGCATTCCACTACCTTGAACAGTTGTAAACTGGTCAGAAGAAGCTCCTGTCGAGCTGGCACCCCTTTGAGAACCCGTGCCACGTTTTTGTGATGCCAAGCTTTGGTATTGCTTGTTCTTTTTGAATGGACCCAAGTTACCGTCAGAGGAGTTTCTCACAACACCAACCTTTGATAGATCCTTGGAAGACAATCTGTCGTTGCTTCCCCAACGAGATCCCGACCTTGAATTTTGGCGAGATCCATGATGACGTCTTCTCTCTTTATCGGCTTCTTCTCTTTCACGTTTACGTTCAGCTTCTTCGTGAATCTCAGTAATAGTCTTTGGTCCACTATCTTTGACAGACTTATCACGCCAGTTCTTCCTTCTCAAATCGGCCAAATCCATAATCTTAAATTTAATTCTTGAGGACATGTTACCATTATCGATAATGTTCTGAATCTTGGAGAATGCAAGGTCCAAATGGTGACGACCTTCAGGGTTTTGATCAAGGCCAGGACCGGAAGTGGACAAAAGTTGTAGAAGAGTTTCAAGAGCCTCCTCAGATGGTTCATCAGAGGATAAGATTTGAACAATGCAGCGCATAATAACATGACGATTAAGCAACTGATAACTGAACAGTTCACCAATGAACCGCACAAGACCGAGACCACGTCTCTTGGCAGCAGCCATAGAATAGTATTCATCAGACATCATTTCTGGTTCTAATGGAGATCCATCTTCATTCGAAGGAAGTTTATCTTCCCAACCTTTTTCATACTCTGTTTGACATCTAGAGACAAGCAAGTAATGGAACAATGCAGAACCAGAGTTTCTGCTATCATCAAGTTCATCGGCGCTATCCTTAACTTCAGGATCAATCTTTTTGCAAAGCTTCAAACACCACTTGGCATACATGTTAGACCAGTGAGGTTCGTCGCAGGCCTTTGCGAAAGTCAATTCAATAACCTTCTTCAAAGTGTGAGCATCTTCTTCCCAAATAGATTGGTCAGCAACCTTAATCATATCATCTGTAATCTCTTCAAACTTCTCCAAAGTCAACTTATTGAGCAAAGATTGAATCTTAGCCTTGATATCGTCGTCATCCAAGAGAACAGTAATTCCATCAGGTGCATATTTGACCTCTTTAGCGGTTTTCTTGAGTGTACGTGGAACCCATCTGTTCTTGGTTGGTTTAAGTGGTTCAACCTCGACAGGTGGAGCAGCAGGTTTGCTCTCCTCATCTTCACCTTTACGGTCACCGCGCTTCTTGCGGGAACCTTGGTGAGACTTGTCACGTCCACGACGTCTAGAACCACCTCTCGAACCATTTCTCGAGTTGTTATATTCGTTTCTAAGAGTAGAGGTTCTTGAGCCGTGATATCCGCTATTAGAACGGAATCCGCCCTTGCGAGAACCTTCAGGAATGACCACCTTGGAACCATATTTGGCTTGCCATTCGTCATCAACCTTAAAGTGACACACTTTTTCGAATTGGATGAGGAACAATGGATCGTACTTCTTCTTCTTGAATTGTGCAAGCTTCGTGTCTGGTTTGGTTGCATCCTCTGGGTATGGGAAAGTGTAGATGTTCTCAATTGGACGGGCGTTATGCAATCTTTCAAGGAATTCGGTCATTGTAAACTTATCAGTGTCCTCTGGCAAAGGAGCCGGCTCCTCAATGGTGACAGACTTCTCATTATGTTGTTCCTGAGGAACATCAGCAGTGGCTTTTGTAGCATCAGACTCTTCAGCAGCAGCTGGTTCTGGAGTTGTCTTTGCAGTAGGTCCAGATGGAGTTTCTTTGACAGTTTGAGAAGTCTCACTTGCGACAGCAGCAGAAGCAGCAGGAGCAGCAGGAGCCTTTGGTGTAATGACATACTTTTCAGCATCTTCTTTAGCAGCAGCTTCATCCAATGCTTTCTCTTCAGCAGCCTCTTCAGCAGCCTCTTTCTTTATATCTTGGGCTTCCTTCTCAAGAAGTTTATCGTTCTCAACCTTAGCTTCAGCCTTAGCCTTGGCTCTTTCCACAATTGGTTGAACCTTTTCAATGGCGGCATCAACCTTCGGTTTAACAGTTTCGACAGCAGATTGAACAACAGGAGCAGCTTTCTCGATGGCAGCATCAATCTTAGGCTCGGCCTTGATAGCAGCGGCCTTAACGATTGGCTCGGCCTTAATAGCAGCATTTTTCACTGCTTCAGCACCTTTAGCGACAGCAGCCTGCACCGGAGCAGGTGCGTGGGAAAGTTTCTCTTCGATGACAGCTTTAGCAGCTTCAGCCTTTGGTTGAACCTTGATCTTACTGGCTTTAAGCTTGGCAAGGAATGCAGCTTTAAAGTCGGCGTTGGTCTTCTTCTTCTTCTCGGCATCTTCTGCCTTTGGAACAACTGGAGTAGCAGCGGAGGTAGGAGCTGGTGACACGGCTGTTGCAACTGGAGCAACAACTGGAGTCACCGGTTTAGTAATCACTGGAACTGGAGAAGGTGAATGGGAAGCAGGAGCAGAACTGTAAGATGGGGTCTTTCCGTGTCCACGCGTGAACGTGACAGGCTTTCCATCTTTAGTCTTAATAGTCACTGCAGGACGTGCAGGTAATCCAGCAGGAACACCTTCGACTGGTTCACCGGTTGCAGCGTGAACACCAGCTGGAGGAGCACCTGCACCTGGGTATCCAGGAGCAGCAGGATAGTAACCTTGAGGATAGTAACCTTGATAATATTGAGGCACTGGAACGTAACCTCCTTGCCAATTGCCAGGATAAACGGCACCCTGTTGTTGATATTGTTGTGGATGACGAGGATGATGGTTGTTGGTGTATGGCTTACGTGGACCTCTGTGATAACCTTGAGATTGTTGCTGAGCATTAGATGATGACCTCTGATGAGAGGTGGCGTTTTGTGAGCCGGTTGGGGTACTGCCCTGGCTCTTTGGCTGGGTCTTTGCCTGCTCTGTCGCCTCGACGGTTGCATTCTGCTTGGTAGCAGTCTGCAACTCCGGCTTGGCGACCTGTGCTGGCACTTTTTCTGGAGTAGACATACTGGTCTATGAAGGGCTGGAAAATTTTTCAGAATCATTTGAGCTTTTTGATCTGCCCGGTGGGAAGGCCCAAACGGGAAAAAAAAGGGAGGACTAGTGTTAATGGGGTATGGATGGTAGTCAACGGTAGGGTATGAGGTTGATATGAGGGTGTGACTGGTGCTAATGGGGTCTACTGGGGTTGAATGTGCTACAAAGTGGCGGCTGGTATTCTATGCAATGTATCGTTGTATTAAAATAGTGTGAAGATGGAAAGGTAGGTTAGTGCCCTTGACATGTATGTGCTCAGTAGTGACTGTCTATACCTCTCCTCAGAGGTACTGTCAAGACGAGATAAATTTGCTGGAAGGGGATCCAATACTCATTTTTCAATATTGTTCACACAACAGTGATGAGAACTGATGTACAATGAGTACTCTATCATATATAGTTCTAGCAAGCTAACAGAGTATGTGAGACTGAACAATTCGAGGTCCTCGAGATGCCCAATCGGGAAAAAGTTCCATTTCTGGGTTGATTGCCGAGGTGCCGCCTACCCTCACAGATACCTCCGAACCACTATACGGATCAACATCCCGACTATCAGGCAGACAAATGAGTATATGATGAGCTTGTCACGGATCGATTCTCTTTGAAAGCATTGCACCGTTATATCTTTGGTACATTTGAAGCCTTGATCGGTACAGAAGGAAGAGGTACAGTCTTTGCATGATTGGTCCGAATTGAGAGTCTTTACGGAGTAATCACCTTCACAATCGCATCGGCAGTACGTTTTGAAGGCATCAACTGCGCATACTGTCCATAATAACAGAGTTAATAGACGGTTGTTCATAGAGAAACGGTGGTAGTTAGTGGGAGAGTTTGGGGGGTAAATAATATTTACTCCCCTCCCCTTAGCTCCCCCGACTTCCCCCCCATAAATATTCAACACCCACTCTCGAATTCTTCCCCCAACTTGTTTGCCTTCTTCTTCCACAATGACGACAGTATTGACCCATGAAAGTGGGATCAAGCCATATTTGGACCAGAAGATCCAGGAATACGAGATCCAGATTGTTTCCAAAACACAGAATCTTCGACGCCTTGAAGCTCAACGGAATACTCTCAACTCTAAAGTGAGGTCATTGAAAGACGAATTGAGGTTGTTGCAAGAGCCGGGCTCTTACGTTGGAGAAGTGGTGAAAGTAATGGGTAAGAAGAAAGTTCTTGTGAAAGTCCATCCTGAGGGTAAATATGTTGTCAATTTGGCACCTGAAATCGATATCAAGAAACTTACCGTTGGACTGCGTGTTTGCCTTAGAAGCGACACGTACGAGTTGCACAAGATTCTACCAAATAAAGTCGATCCATTGGTTTCATTGATGATGGTGGAGAAGGTTCCTGACTCTACCTATGATATGGTCGGTGGTCTCGATAAACAAATCAAAGAAATTAAAGAAGTCATTGAACTACCTGTCAAACATCCAGAATTGTTTGAAAGTTTGGGTATAGCACAACCAAAGGGTGTCATCTTGTATGGACCTCCAGGTACCGGTAAAACTTTGTTGGCGCGTGCAGTGGCTCATCATACGGATTGTAAGTTTATCCGTGTGTCTGGTTCTGAACTCGTTCAAAAATATATCGGTGAAGGTTCCAGAATGGTTCGTGAACTCTTCGTTATGGCCCGTGAACATGCACCTTCCATTATCTTTATGGATGAAATCGATTCGATCGGTTCCTCTCGTGTGGAATCTTCTTCTGGTGGTGGTGATTCTGAAGTTCAAAGAACAATGTTGGAATTGTTAAATCAACTCGATGGTTTTGAATCCTCTAAAGACATCAAGATCATCATGGCTACCAATAGACTCGATATTCTTGATCCTGCATTGTTGAGACCTGGTAGAATCGATCGAAAAATCGAATTCCCTCCACCTTCATTAGCTGCAAGAGCAGACATTCTCAAGATCCATTCCAGAAAGATGAACCTCACTAGAGGTATCGATCTAAAGAAGATCGCTGAAAAGATGAATGGTTGTTCCGGTGCCGAGATCAAAGGTGTCTGTACTGAAGCAGGTATGTACGCCCTCAGAGAGAGGCGGATCCATGTTACTCAAGAAGATTTCGAATTGGCCGTCGCTAAGGTCATGAATAAGGCCGACGAAGGTGGTGTTTCCGTGGCCAAGTTGTTCAAGTAGGCATCGCATTTTTTTTGCAATCTCTATATAATCTATACTATTGTCTATTAATTAGTCAAACATACTCGTCATTCTTCACTCCATATTCTGCCAGCCATGTTGTAGTCCTGGCGATGTTACCCGTATCGTCAGCCATGTCAATAGGTACACTGGAAATTGCTTTACAAATCCATGCGCGGTTGTACTTGTCGGTCGCAATCGTGTTGGCTAGTGCACTTTTATAAGTCATTGCCTGATCAACACAGAATGAGTACTGAGCGGTCGATGTAATATCCTTGGGAACCAAACTTCTAGCCCTCTTGATAGTCTCCGAAAATGTACCGGTTGCTGCATTGGGAGAACTGGCACACTCTGGGTTTTTGCACCAACTGTGGCCACAGCCAGTCTTTAATTGAAGGATGTACCTTCTTTCCACTCTAGATCTGAGCTTCTTATGATCGACATCATATGCTGATGAGAACAATGGTCCAAAGCATGTAGCACATAATCCCATAACGTTATCGCCGGCAGGTCGGATGCAATTGGTGTTAGAACAAATATGTGGTAACGGTTTGCTGATCCGGTCAATATCATGCAATTTCAAATGAGATTCCATATCACGACGTCTCAGCACCTGTCCACATTTGTAACACTCGATCGTTTTCGATCCACAATCGTACTCGTGTGATGACATTTCCGAGTAATTGGATTCTGGAGTAGATTCGCCTTTTGGGACAATTAAGTGACAGAATCGGCACTCGTGCAAACTCAAGGGGCATTGAATTGCTCTATGCTTAGCCAGTGTGTCCTTATTAGAAAACGTCTCCCCGCAACTGCATGCATTTGGACCCTCATGGAAATATTCTTGATGCAATTTGTACGATTGCAATGAATCTCCATAGCTGTTACAACAATGCCAATGCGTATCTGGAATCTGCTTGAGAAACACTTTACCACAGCCTTTGGTACAAGCAACATTGTTACGTTGACAAAAGTTCTCGTGCATGAACTGCGATTGCTTGGCGATGGTGGAGCCACAGAACCGGCACACGACATGATCATCGTCGACCACAACCTGTTCCTGGTCTTCCCCATCTTTATTCTCTATGGAGAACTTTGTCTCTGGGAATTCGGTCCCTAATGGTATGATATACCCCTCATTGACGTCCAATACTTTCTCACCTGACCCCACGGTCGAGGTGATGTAGTTTTCAGGTCCAACAAACCTGTCTCCATATGCAAAGTCCATGTTAGAAGACACTCGTGCACTCTTTGACACTTGAACCTTCTCATCGTTGTCCACAAGTACACTGTCTTTCAAAATGTGAACATGGTTGGGCTTTTTCGATGCCAGTTCTTTAGCCATGGCAAGGTCCAACGGTTCAATATCAAGATCCACATCAGTATCTAATATGCAAACAGTATGAGCAGGAGCCGTCTTGCTAACTTGGAACTTGTAAATTTGGTCACCGTCTTGAACGGCAAATTCGTCACCTTGTGTCAATGTTACATACAATGCACTCAGCCTGGCTTCCAAAAACCATTTCCATTCCTCGTCCGTCTTATTATACAGTTTGATGGGTTTCAATGTCAAACTGGTGGCTTTGGGTATATCAGTGACAATGTCCACGACAACCTGTGTACTATGTTTCAAATTCAATCTATCAACAATGATCCCTGGAACCTCGATCTCTCCTGGACTTGATATAAACTCTTTCACTCCCACGTAGCAACTATTGCTCGGAGTGTTGAGTCTAAATATGAGAGGATGTGGCAGATCTGAAGACCCTGCTTGAGATACTAAGGACTCGAGTATATCTTCGGGCATCAACACTTTGTCACTGTAGTAGGGCAATGATGCATGCTTGGAGGACTCATTGTACGTAAGTCTTTGTGATATTTGGTAGGTCATCACTCTCCGATGTGTGGAATGTACAGAAAGAGAAAGTGATACGAAGAGGGGCAAGATTTAGAAGCCTTCGAAATCTTATCTAGAAAATATACATAGTGGGGGGCGAGGGGGGCGACGCACCCGGCGAGGGGCCCTTATTCATCCCGATACAGAATGATCTCACTCTGTTTGAAATACCGTCTAGCGTCCTCATCAATGAGAACCAGCGACAAGAACGTTCTAGTAGAAAACTTCTTGTTGACGTCCCTGTAAGTAGGAGTAAGGTCGAAACCTCCAAGGAAAAGACGGATCGGGATAGTCTCACCTTTCACTGGAGCACCGTCCATAATTTCGAATCTCACTATAGTTTGAGATTCACTGCGTTGATTTGGAGGTGACCCAACAGTTTCACGACGTATCAATGACAATTCCATATGCTTAATCTTGAGTCGAACCAACAGGAAATATATACGGCCGACAATAACGTCTTTCAACGAGTACCGATTCTTGGAATATTCGAATTCGATATGCAGCGAGTTCTCGATACCGACATCCATTTTAACCATGGAAGTCTCGACAGGTTGACCATCGGCATCAGTAGTCTGGTCTGGTTTCTGATACTGGTACACCCACAGTTCCTTCTCTCTAGCAACGTCCGCACTCTTGCGATGAACAGTCACTTTCAAGTAGTATCTCAATCTAACATGAACACCTCTATAACTCTCATAAGGTTTCTCCACATTGCGGAATTCGAATTGGAACGTTTCTGGGTGCCTCAATTCACCTGGACTGGCAAGCTCGTGTGCCAGTGATAAGAAATCGTTTGTTTGAATCCCGTCGTTGTTGATCTCTATCGTACCAAGCAATTGGATCTTAATACCATGATGGTCCACTTTCTTGTTGTCTCTCATCCTGACAGTGACTTGGCCCTTGACCGTTTCGCCATCTTTATATATAGGGATAGCCTCTTTACGACCGGAAGCATTCGCCACATCCACTGTATGTCTCGTATCCTCGCCGTCAAGCCTTAATTCGATATCCAAGGGTGATTTGAAGAAAGACATTAGTGAAGCTAAGAGGGGGAAGAAAAAGCGAATCTCAAGTTTTTAGGGATTTTTAAGTGCAGGTTTTTAAGGATTTAAATAGACATGAGATTACACTTCATATATAGTCTTGGGTTTTAGCTATTTAAGCAGTAGCGGCTGGAGCTGGAGTAGCTGGAGCAGCTGGGGCAGGAGCCTTAGTAGGCTGTCCCAAGCAGTTGAGAATCTGGTGCCAGACGTTTCTAGGTGGCTTGGCAGCATCAACACCGGCCCAGATACCAGTCTTCTGGTAGTACTCGACAATTGGTTCGGTCTGCTTGTGGTAAGTAATCAATCTCTTTCTCAAAGCTTCCTCGTTATCGTCGGATCTTTGAATGAGAGGTTCACCGGTGACATCATCCTTACCTTCAACCTTTGGAGGGTTGAAGACCTTGTGGTAAGATCTACCAGAGGCTGGGTGAACGAGACGTCCAGTGATTCTGTCAACGAGAAGTTGGTCATCGATCTTCAATTCGACAGCTTTCTCCAATGGAGTCTTCTTGTCGGCAAGCATAGAGTCGAGCTTCTCAGCTTGAGGAATGGTTCTTGGGAATCCATCCAAGATGAAACCTTTCTTACAGTCTGGGTTGTTGGAGAGCTCTTCCTTGATCATGTTAACCATAATTTCATCAGGAATCAATCCACCTTGATCCATAATGGTCTTGGCTTGCTTACCCAAATCAGTCTGCTTGGCAACTTGAGAACGAAGCATATCACCGGTAGCCAAATGGCATGCACAGAACTTCTCCTTAAGCTTTGGAGCTTGGGTACCTTTACCAGCACCTGGAGGTCCAATTAAGACCATACGGAGAGCCTTTGGAAGTTGTGGCTTCAATCCAGCTTGTCTTTCCAAACCGTCGATTCTGTCCTCAAGGGCTTCAATGTAGTCGTTGATCGATTCTTTACCCATCTTTGTGTGAAATTTATTTGATGATCTCTAATAAGAAAAAGTGATGTCAAACTGGTTAACTTTTCAACGTCGGACCGATTCCTTTTTTGGACTTTTCGCGATCGCTTCCTCGACGCTGGAATTTAATTGGGTGCTCGGACGAAAGTAGGAAATTTTGTGGGGTAGGTTAAGGGTAACCGCAGGGGCGGAGGGATGAAAAATATCAGGGAACCATATAATATAACCCCGCATAAATGGATCAAAGGAAGAATACAGTAATGTGTACTACTACCAATTGTGTAACTACTACCAGGTGGTATATTCATTATGTAGCGCATTAACGTTTACTTTTTGCTCAGAAAGTTTCATCCCATGACTTCAATTTCATGGTACCATTCTTCTCGAGGTTTTGGTACATCTTGAAGGCATCTCCCAAGATCTGAGGTTCGTGCAAGGACTTTCTCTTGGAACAGTAGAAGACAGCTCTATCGAAGTAGTCACGAAGTTGATCTTTGTAATCAGGGTGGGCACACTTCTCAATGATGACAGGAACTCTCTCTCTTGGAGCAAGACCTCTCAAATCGGCAAGACCTTGTTCAGTAACGAAACAGTCGACATCGTGCTCGGTTTGATCGATATGCGAGGCAAATGGAACGATACAAGAAATACCAGTCTTATCGGTCTTACTTGGTCTAGCAGATGGGGTATGCATGATAGAAAGCTTGGCATTTCTCTCAAAGTCTGCAGATCCACCCAAACCGTTGAGCATCTTGGATCCGTTAACGTTGGTAGAGTTGGCGTGTCCGTAGATATCGAACTCAACTGGAGTGTTCAAGGCAATAACACCGAGACGTCTAATCATTTCAGGATGGTTAGACACAGTTTGTCCTCTCAAAATAACCTTCTCTTTGAAAAGGTCCCAGTTATCAAAGAACTCTTCGAAACCCTTTGGAGAAAGTCTAATAGAGGTAGAAGTAGCGAAATCAACCTTACCTTCTTTAAAGTACTTGAGGAATGCATCTTGCATAACTTCAGTCCAAACGGTCATATGTTGGAAAGAAGAGTCAGCAAGTCCATCGATGATAGCGTTACCAACGTTACCAATACCAGATTGGATAGGGTGCAAGTTTTCTGGCATCCGGCCTGCTTTAACTTCGTCTTCAAAGAACTCAACGAGATTACGTGCAATACGTTTGGAGACTTCATCAGGTGGAGTTGGTTCAGGAACCTTATCAGGGACGGTAGATTCGACAATGGCAACGACTCTAGATGGGTCAATTGGGATCGAAGTTAATCCACCTCTCTGTTGCACAGTGGTATATGGCAATGGCAGTCTGTGAGGAGGAGACACTGGCATATCAATATCATGCAATCCTTCGAAAGATGGAATGGAAGTGTTGACTTCGATGATGATCTTGTCTGCAACACTGCACATCTCTGGAGATCCACCGACGGCAGGACCTGGAACAATCGAACCATCTTCTGCAATGGCTGTTGCCTCAATCAACATGTAGTCAAGTTTGTCGTTGTCCTTCTCACGGGTATAGTAACCATAAGTCAAATCTTGAGGGAACATCGAAAGGTGCTTATCGAGGAACAAAGTTCTACCTTCATTAATTGCCTGTCTGATTGGTCTACCAACCTGGTGAGGAGCTCTACGATGTAACATATCGAGAGATGCCCAACGAGACTCTTCAGGACCAGCACTGGCACCAACAAACAGATTGAATGCAAGCTTACCTTGCAAGTTGTTCTTTTCAACGTGATCAGCCAAGGCAGTTGGAACAGCCTTTGGAGATCCAACACCAGTGAAACCGGACCAGCCGAGGTACTGGCCGTTTTTGAAAAGTGGGACACATTCTTCAGCAGAACGAAGCTTCTTCAAGTATGGAGCAAATCTAACACGCTCTTTCAAAATGGCAGACATCTTTGATTAAATGGATGATTCAATAAAGAAGGTGTTGTGAAAAGAATTGAGAAATTCTCGCTACCTTATAAGTCAAGAATTGAAAAGACTCTTGGAGCGGGGGAACGCAACAATCCGCATTGGGAAATCCGATTTAGAAAAAATATCGTTAAACCGGGTCAAATTCACCCGGATTTGTTAGGGGCCGCACGGCTACATCGGATCGTACCACTGTAATGCATTGATCTTGGATGTTTCGTTCAATTTGGTCTTGAAAAGTGCCCCATATTACCATATTATGTTGTTGGATCATTGGTAAGTGGATTCTCGGAGTATCTCGGCTCCTGTAACTGTCCAACACGGTCCCTACCACAATCCTTCCCGATTCGGTAGAGCCGTGACCTGACGACGGGAGGATGGAAAACTGCAGGTCCCGGGATGCGGGGGTGGTAGCAACGTAAGGGATTCTAAACGTTGTTGGGTTATAAAACCCGGGGGGTTAGAAGAAAGGGTTCAACAGATGAAAGTTTAAACGAGATGAGTTTGGGTACGAGATAATGCGAGGTTGCTCCTTATATAGAAGTCAACATGAGGCTTAAATCAGTTCCCCTCAGTGAGTTTCTGCCCCGCATTTCCTAAACGGGAAGAATGGGTGGTGTAGGGGCTGGTGTAGGGGAGTGTGTATGCGGGGGGGGGGGAATACAATCAATCACCTCGGGACCGATGCCTAACTTCATTATTCATTACTTGCTTACTTAATCTAGTCCTTCTCGTAAATCCTGTCATAACGGCCATCCGCAAGACAGTCTTCAACAGAGCCAACGTGGATGGAGCAATGCACTGCATTCTTGCCCGGTGAATTCAATAATGTCTCTAATCTTTCACGAACGTTATCCAAGTTTTGATGCCCAACTAGGTAAAGATTGAGTTTCTTCAAATTGAACTTCAATGGGGTATCAAACACTTTATCAAGTTCCATATAGTGTGCCAACTGCCATCCGACCAGTGTCAACGATTCCAAGTTAGTTAATATGGACTGGTTCTCGATCTCGCCAGTGGTCTCTGACAGCACCGGGAAAGGTCTTTTCAAGTTGATCTGCGCCATCCATGGGTAGTAGTAATCGTATCCTTGCTTACCGGTTCTGTTCAATATAACCACTTCCAAATGGCGTAATCGACTGTAGAATCTTGTTTGGAAGAGGAACTGTTCGTCTTCTGAGTTATCCATCAATGTACGGAACCGTTCACTAACCACAAATGGTGAAGACTCTTCACTGTAGAGTAGCTTGATCTCTTTAGGTGCAGTGAATTCAGATTGAACATTGTTGAAAACCATTGGGTTCGGAATGGCATATGCAGGCGAAAATATGTTGGAAAGACTGTTTGGATGTTCCCAACGACAGTCGACCAATTCCAACTTATCCAAGAATATCAACTTACCGTCACGGTTCCGGATTTTATAATCGCTCAAATCCGGTTTCAATTTAGGTAAGAAGTACTTGTCTTCAAGCAAAAAGAATCCGTTCAAACTCAGTTTCCTAACATTGTGGAATCGTTGCAACTGAGACAGTTCGAACAGTGACTCATCTGCTGCCTCTCGTGCATGACTGACCAATCTCAGATTCTTGATCTTGTCCGATAAATCAACATCAAATTTATCCTGATACTTCAAGCACCGTGCTGATGTCATCACCTCGATCGTCATCCCTTGTAAGTTATGGCATTCAGATAGAATATCGCGTAACGTTATATTCCACTCGCCATAGTTGGTTGCCTTGACGTTGTCCATGTCGCTGTAAACTCGCACATATTTCACCAGCTCCTTCTGCTTAAAAGTCTCATCGAACCTCTTGAAATCCGTCCATGTCAGCTTCACTTTCTCCACAACGTACCTATAAAGTCTGGCTCTGTGAAGACTTGACAGCTGTGAAAGGTTGATAATATCCTTTCTAGAAAGGTTCCCCTGTTTCACCAGTGTGTCAAGCAGTTCTAAAGGTAGCTTCAACAAGAAGTCTGCTTCGTCCTTTTTATGGTCTAATTTGATCTTCTTTCTGTCCTCAGCAACTGCTGAGTCCTCTTTGTCATAGATTCTCTTCATGACTCAGAGTGTTGATAACGCAGACAGAATTTTTTCTTACGCTAAAAATAATTTATAGTCATGAGCCGTATCTATAGATGGCCAAGAGGGTGGGGAAAATTAAAGAGAAGGGCAGGGATTTTCTAATAATGGCTCTTTAATCTATATAAGTTTATTAATATCCAATGACATCGTGAGGAAGCTCATGTTCGTCCATGTCATCGAACTCTTCATCGATAGGGATTTGCCGCCGGGTCTCATCATAACGACGCCATTTCCGTTTCAGTTTCTCGCTATGAACCGAGGCTGAAACGTTTCCCATGTCTTGCAACCAATCCATGAACCTCAATGCAAGTTCACGATCTGTTGGTGTAATACAATTTAATCCTGCAATGTAGAAATTGCACTCTATCATCATCATCTCGTAGTCGGCAATTCTTTCCCTTGATTGTAACAACGTCATCAAGCTTAGGAACCTGTGTACGGCCTCCTGTACCAGGTAGTGTCTCTTTGGCAGTTGCATCAGCAGCGATAGAATGACAATAACGGCTCCCCAAACGTATGATTGATGGCTCAGATCGTACCATGAGATGTATTCGACGGATCCGTCTTGTAATGTGATCTTTTGGATCGCAGTGGATGGTAATGGCTCAGAACCAGGTGGTGCACTAAGCATGTTCTCTGGGTGTGCAAAATGGGTCTTAGGGACGATGGCATCTTTTGAGATGATACAGAACTCTCCATTTGTCATGACCTCGCTCAATAAATTGTGTAGTTCTAGCAGTGAGATCTGAGGATCAGTATGATTCTTTTTAGCGATCTTGAATCGTCTGATATATTTGGTGACTTTTTGTAAAGTCACTGCTTGACTGTTCGTGTAACCGTAGAGGTAGTTGAAATCGTCGTGTCTTGATATACCTAACGCAGTGAGACAGTTTTTGAGAGTGGGCAAGTCAAATATCACTAAATCACTTTCACTCTCATTGTCAAGTGTACCACCTTCAGCTGCTGTCAACCCGGCAATCACCTCAATGGAGGAGTACCATGATCGGCAGAATGCGGTAACGAAAACGTTTCTTTGAGTGTCACCAACACCTTGAGGAACATATGTGGCCAATAATTCTTTGGCTGCAGTTAGATGTGGTCGCCATTTCTGGATGTTCGTCATTGCTGTGTATGAAGTGAGTAATAAGACCGTGAGAATCATCGGCTCGATATTCTGCTCCACTTTATGTTTATCTTCCAAAATCAGTGAAAGCAACTGAATACATGTAGACAGATAAGAACCATATCTCTTTCCATCCTCTGGATTGCGCGACCCTTTATGTGCCTCTAGAGCTCCGCATGCTAGCATTGCTGCTAACAAATAGTTGTTATCCTTGGCATAAAACAGCATGATATTAGCAATCGGGTTGGGCTTCGCAGTAGCTGGAGGCATCAGAGGTGCAATCACTTTCACGTAGTTGTTTGCAAAGAACGCAAGGTAACGTTTATGCTCGTCATCTAATTGGAATGAGTCCAGCGGTATCTCTTGCGATATGAAGCTGGGCAATTTGTCAAGCGGTCTTTGAGAGACTGGCTCCGATTTATAATATTCACCTTGCTCCAGCATTTCGAACAACGGTGAGTTTCCATCTGTAATGTCTGTATTCACTTTAATCTCGTCAAACTGTGCCGTCAATATATCGTTCAAACTCTGGGCCAACGTTGATGCCGAAGTGGCAGAGTCAAAGTTGGGAAGCTTCACCGATGTTATGCCATACGACAAATCATTGTCGTCTCTTTTATCGGTAGAGTGGGTCGTTGCTGACCCATCGTTAAGTGAAGCACCTGATGGTGAGTACCCCATTGACGGCACTTGCAATTGCACTGGTAATGACTGCTGTTGATGTTGCTGTTGCTGTTGCTGTTGCGGGAGGTTCCCGAATGTTGAGATGTTTTGATAAGGCGGAACTATCATCAACGACCGGTACGGCGGCGCCAATGGTGGCAATAGGTTCTGTAACGGCATTGCCTGGGTCAATCCTCCTTGAATGTAAACAGGATTCGTTAATGCATCCGGGTTCTGTGGTGCTCTGGATGAAATCAATTGACCTTGATTTGGTACCTGCGTTCCAGCCGGAACTGCTGCGGGACCTGTGATACCTGTGTGCCCAGTTTGTTGGAACAGTTGTGGGATTGTCCGGCCTGGCACTTGTGACACAAAGGTATTATCAATACCGTTTTCCTGCTGTTTGAGTCCGTCCTGTTTCGGCTCTCTCCGTCTTCGTTTCTTGGGTGGCAGATACACACAGACCTTATCGAGACGCTTACAATGCCAACATGATGGTTTTGCCTCGTCACACTGACTGTTAGTACTTGTAATTCAAGACATATCGTTTGAACTTACCTTTATCTTCCTTCTTTTGCACTCCTGACACCCATTCTTCGAATATTTCTGTCGTTTGTGGTGAACCTTAGAAGAATCGGTCATTGCTTAAAGTGGATAAATTCTCCCTTGGCAAAAAAAAAATCGCTTTGCGCTAAACATCATGCGCGCCTTATCGGGGAGAAGGAGGAAGGATGATTCACAGGAGATCTACGATGAATTCGTGGTACCGGTAGAGTATTACATGGTACACCTCAATTGATACATCTTATATGCAGCATACTTCGATAAACATCACGGTTAAATATCTAATTATCTCATTCGTGTCAAATGGTTTCTCGGTTAAATCCTTATCAGCGAGGATCGATTATAATTTGCAGGAGGAAGGTCTTAATAGAGCCACAACTTTTTGGGCAGCTCCCCATGACATCTCCATACCGGAACCGGCAAATCCGTAGCAGTCGATGACCTTGGTTCCATCGACTTCGTAAGATCCGATCTTGACCCCTCCTTTGCGTGCAGGACGGAACCCAACATTGACATGTTCAACCACCAATTTCCCGTCAATAAGAAGTTCAGGGAATTTATCAACGGCATTTCTAATAAGATCTTGAGTCTCGCTAGGATCAGGTTCGCCTCCCAACTTGTTGACGACTTTGGTACCTCCGACAATGATACCTCCATCCAAAGGTCTTGGGATCACAAACGTCCACTGACCGTTGGCTAGTTGCCAAGTGATGGTATGAGTCAGATACTCACATCCAATAGGGGCACGAACAGTTAAGGTCTGGCCCCGGATCACGTAGCAATCAGGGTCCTGGCCCCCTTCGTACTGTAATCCCAGTCCAGTACAGTTCACTATCGTTGCATGTGGGTAAGCCTGGGCGACCTGTTTAATTGAATAAACATAGTCCCTAATGAATTTTATTCCAAAGTGGAAACGTAGCCTACGCTCCAAGAAGTCCAGATAGAGTGGAGAATTGATCACCCAAGTCTTGTAATCGGCTCCATACACTGCACCATGAGGCAATTTCTTGGCAGGAATCACCTGGAAGTCTTCTATACCCTCTGTCAGTCCTCTGTGAAGCATCATATAGTCGGCATCGCCTTTACCCAAGTAATCGGTCCCTTTCAACCACAGAATCGAACTCTCTGGATGGTCTTTAGCCAAATTCTTGAAAGCACTGTACGTTGCTCTTGCCAGCCGTGACTCTTTGAACTGTTGAGCATCCTTAGATGGGTATGGACGGAAATGAGCTCCACTCTTTGATGAAGTGTACTCAGGATTAGTCAGTCCAGTCGAGGGGAAATCCTTTGCGACAATCTGAACATCGTATCCCAATTCTGCAAGTTGGTAAGCGCATGTGAGTCCAATCACTCCTGCTCCCACAATAACTATCGACATCTTTGTTGATCAATCGAACTTTAACTGAATTATTCCTTCTTTCTAAAATGAGATTGAGCGGGATGAGTTACCGAATGGGCCCTGAAGCTAAGGTGACGAGATAAATTTGAGTGTGTGAAAATGCGAAAAAAAAAAAAGAAATGTGACCGGTGTTGGGATGGGGAAAGTAACTAAGGAAAGAGAGAGTGTGTGTCTGGTAAATCTTCACCTTTATAGATCACTTCTTCTTTTGAAAAGCAATGGTATATCCATTCTTTAATCCACCCAATAGGGTGCTTCAACTGGACGGAAAGTTGCTGGATAACGATATTTTTGATTCGTTGTCAAAAAGAGTGCAGAAAGCGTTTGGAGATAGTAGTCTTCCTGTGTCTGTTCAACGGTTTGCTACAGAGAACGGCAACGAGCTGGACTTGTTGTTGAAACTAGCACTGTTCAAAGTGACTGTTTGGGATAAGGGTACTACTTATGGTCTGGCGTTGCAGAATATGCGGTTTTCAGATGGCAGTTACGGCACGGTTTCTAAATTTAAAAGGGTGCTACTTCTCCTGGTGATCATATCTCGGTATCTGTATCAAAGGATTGAATCATACGCTTACGAAGAAGACAGTCGAGTGTCTCGGTTGTTACCAATCCTTTCGAAACTTGGTAAAGTATACTCAGTGTTGAATCTGACCAACTTTTTGGTGTTTCTCGTCAAGGGTAAGTACCCTACATTGGCCAACCGTCTATTAAGGCTCAGTTATGCACCTCTATCAAACACCCAGATCTCAATAGCTTCAAACCCTGAAACGATCTCCTATGAATTCCAAGACAGGCAGCTCGTTTGGAATACACTAACAGAGTTCCTTGCATTCACTCTACCGATGTTCTCACTGCCTAAACTGGTTCGTAACACCCGCCGCCTCTTGCATATCAAACCCAAATCTAGTGACGAATCTGGAATGTTGAAGTTCTTACCAGAATCCTGCTGTGCCATCTGTTATAAACGCTCCCAGGATAAAGCCGATCTTAATACCAACGTCACCGTTGAAGATAACCTTATCGTCAACCCTTACGTCACCAGTTGCGGCCATATCTACTGCTATCACTGCATCGTCAATAAGTTAGAAGAGTATTACGATTACAATCGGCTCAACCAGACACCTACTGATGATGGATCCCAGTGGATCTGTCTTCGTTGCTCTAAACCAGTCGCTTATTGCAAGCCATATTCTGGGTAATACACACCTTTCCTAAATACAGCACAGCCTTGAAAATATTTTTTCCCCATCATCTCAGCACTATATAAAGACCAACTTCCCCCCAACCTCCCCAGTTTTTTCTTTTCTTTAAGATCTCTTTGCCTTTTGGCTTAGATCAAGTGTAGTATCTGTTCTTTTCAGTGTAACAACTGAAATCGTTCCAATCTTGGAACTTTAACTATTTGTTACAATGATTTTTTGGCATTTTGAAAGTCTAGCGCTTTGGTCCAGCCTTGGTCTCGGCTCAGATTTATCTGGTCGTCTCCTTTGGACTGGGTGTCGTTGCCCTTACACTTCTGGCTTCTGACGCCCCTCTCAGGATTAAGACAAAGGTTTGTCTTCTTCTTCAGAGATCGTTATTATGGGTATCAAATGGCTTATCTAAATGCATCTCGTTCATTGCATCTCGCCTATTTATACAGATTTTTTTTTTACTCTGTAAGTTTCTCCCCTCTATTTACCTTTCCTTCTTCCTTATGCTGTCTACAAATATACAGCAACAGGTCGATTGGATCACCAAGGAGAAGCCGTATATACCGGTAGATGTACCTGTTACTAGGGCTACGCATCCGGAGCCTTCGGTTGCACCGTCACTTCAACGCGATCAACCGAAGTCGGCATCAAATGTTCAGTCTGGGATCAATCAGATTCATCATTCTAAGGCTGGCCGTGCCAATTCCAACACAAACACAAATACAGGCACGTTTATAGATCTAACTGTTGAAGATTCTGAAGGTGAAGAACCGGTTAATATAACGCCGTTGAAACGGAAACGATTGGATACCGATGACGCCTTCATATACAAGAAGTCTCAGTCTCAGTCAGTGAGGGATCGAACTGTTGATGACGATGATGACGCATTTTCAGACGATGATAATGAGTTGGAAGCTTTGTTAGCACATAGAGAGACAAGTAGAAATAAGTCTAAAGAAGATACTCTGGTGGCTCTACGGCTGGACCGTATTGATCCATCAGGAATGACCTCGGATAAGCTGCAACGGTTAGTTGGTTCTATGTCAAACTATATTGACAAGCTGTGTCACCTAGTTGGTGACAACGTGAAGCAAGTTCCCGATGACTGTTTGAATGCGAAGGAAAAAGTTGTTTCTGTGTTGAAGGAGAACGCTGCCCCCGTGGAGTTCAGAACTCCATTAAAGACTCCTGTGCGTGTGCCCTTGACTATTCCTATTGAGACACCTGAATCACCAGAGCCTGAAGACTCCTTCCGAATTGAAAGCGATGAAGATGAGGTCGACCAAATGACTTCTCAGGAAAGACGTGAATTGAACGATTTCATTGTTTCAGATGGATTATCGCAGGATAAATCGTACCAACTGGATGATGACGATGAAGAGGAAGAAGAAGATGATGATGAGGTAGACGAGAATAAGGAAAATGAATATGATAAAACTCTTGCCGATGCAAAGAGTGAATGTATCGATGTTGAGGAACTCGATGCTGATGAGTCTGTTCAGATGGATGAGGATTACTTTACTCAGCTGAATGAAGAACGTGAGATTGAACGCATAGAGATAGATGATGAAGATGACGACGAGTTGAATTGGAACAGTGATGTTGAGAACGAGATTCTAAACAAGCGTGATGCGATCATTATAGGTGACGTTAAGGAGAACCATATTGAAGAAGTTCAGCAGGCTCCAGAAGTTGTGGAACTGGTAGAACCAGTGGTTAATCGGACCACTCATAGATGGACTGCTGACGTCTACAATATCTTGCATAATGTGTTCAAGTTACAAGGATTCCGGTCAAATCAATTGGAGGCAATCAATTCCACTTTGGCTGGAAATGATGTTTTTGTCTTGATGCCAACTGGTGGTGGTAAATCTCTTTGCTATCAACTACCGGCTCTCGTCAAATCTGGTGTCACCCAAGGTACTACAATTGTCATTTCTCCGCTCATTTCACTGATGCAGGATCAAGTTCAGCATCTTCTGGATAGGAATATCAAAGCAGCGGTGTTGAACTCTAGAACTCCGGCCGCTCTACGCAGGCAGACATATTCGATGTTTGCAAACGGTCTTTTAGATCTGATCTATTTCTCGCCTGAAATGATTAGTGCCAGTGGACAATGCCGTTCAGTGATTCAAAAATTGTACAATGATCACAAATTGGCACGAGTGGTGGTCGATGAGGCGCATTGTGTTTCATCTTGGGGACATGACTTCCGTCCTGACTATAAGGCACTCAAGTTCTTCAAAGAGCAGTACCCTGAAATCCCCGTGATGGCCCTCACCGCTACTGCTAACCAGCACGTTCAAATGGATATTGTACACAATCTTAAGTTGAAAGATGCGAAATTCTTTAAACAAAGTTTCAACAGAACCAATCTTTACTATGCAGTGCTACCAAAGCAAAGAACAGTTATTGCAGACATTGCCAAGTTTATCAATGGCAAGTATAGAAACCAAACCGGTATCATATACTGTCACTCCAAAAATGCTTGTGAAAGTACATCTTCTAAGCTGAAAACTCTTGGTATCAAGTGTGACTTCTATCATGCAGGTATGAACGCTGACGATAGAAGCTCTGTCCAGGTCAAATGGCAGACAGGCAAGATTAAAGTCATTTGTGCCACAATTGCATTTGGTATGGGTATAGATAAACCAGATGTTCGTTTTGTGATCCATCTAACCTTACCAAGAAGTTTAGAAGGATATTATCAAGAGACGGGACGTGCAGGGAGAGATGGGAACCCATCTGAATGTATCATGTACTATAGTATGCGTGATGCAATGTCGTTGCAATCCTTGATCCAGCGTGATAAAGAGCTCGATTTCCAAAGTAAAGAACAACATCGGAACAAGTTACGTCAAGTCATCCAATACTGTGAGAACACTACCGATTGTCGTCGTCAGCAAGTGTTGCAATACTTCAACGAAAGTTTTGATCGTAAGGAGTGTAACAATGCATGTGATAACTGTGCACGCAACGGTACCGTTGAGCAAGAAGTTAGGGATGAAACGAAATTGGCATGTGATATTCTTAACCTCGTTAAGGAGATTCAGGATCATAGAGTTACATTAATCCAGTGTCAGGATGTCATCAAAGGTTCGAAAAGCTCAAAACTTATCAAGATGGGTCTTGCTAACGGACGCTACTATGGTGTTGGTAAGCAGCTCACGAAAGTTGAGGTGGAAAGGGTGTTTTTCCATATGATCCAGCAGGGGTATCTTACTGAGACTCCGGTGATTAATGGCGCTGGTTTTGCTAACAACTACGTTCGACTGGGCCGAGACTATCAACGTGTTTTAAATGGGCGTGACCGTGTGAAGCTGACTTTCATGAAAAGTATGAAGCAGAGCGAATCTAACAGTGGTAGCAATGTTTCTTCCAAACCCAGCAACACACATAAGCCTAAACGTACAATAGCTCCAGTATCACCATCAGAATTTAGATATACAAACGGTGGACCGAATCCGGTTGTATCTAAAGGTGCTCGTGCTAGAGTCATGCCGATTGAAGATCCTAAACTACGTGCCCATGTCAATCAATGTTTCTTGAAGCTGCGTGCACAGCGGTCTAGATCAGCCACTCGGTTCTCGTTGGCTGCCGAGCGCACAATTGCCTCGGATACAACGTTGAAAGATATGGCATTGAAACTACCAGGTAACGATATGGAGTATACAGGGTTGGACGAACTACAAAAAACACAGTTGCCGTACTATAAAACTGTGTTTAAGAGATTGCTGACCACACTTCGCATTGAACGCGAGAAGATCTTTGGTAAGATCACGATTCCATGTAAGGACATGGAACTATCACAACAATCAAGTCAAGTGATGATTCAATCGTCTGCACCTTCTCAGTCCCAGTATTTTGCACCAGATGCTAATGTGATCAACCAGTTACATGATATGCTAACACAGGGCAGTGGCGGGGGAAGCGGCGGCGGAGGAGGCAGCAGTCGCACTTCTAAAAGAAATAGTGGGAACAGTCAGCGACGTCGTGGAAGTTCGACAACTCGCCGGAAGTTTTATAGAAAGGGTTCGAAGAGTCGCGGATCAAAAGCTTCTCGTCCTGCAGCTTCTTCGAGCCGTGCAATGCGGTTATAAGTCCCCGTCGTATATTTCGAGGCAGTGCACAACGTTTTTTTTTCAACGGTGCTCTCGCTGCAGAACAGAGTAATAAATTTTTTTTAAATATTTTCAACAAGTTAATTTCAATTTCGACTTGACCCTAGTGATTAACTTCTTTTATCACGCAAGATCTCATACTGAATATGTCCAAGACTAACGTTCTTGTCATTGGAGGCGGCGGCCGGGAGCATGCATTGGTTTGGAAATTGTCGAAATCTAACAATGTCGGCAAGATCTACTGTGCTCCTGGAAACGGTGGCATTGCTTCGATCAACAATGTGAATTGTATCAAGATTGGTACAACTCCAAGCGACTTTGATGAGCTGGTGAGTTTTGCACAGAAGAATGAGATCGGATTGGTTGTTCCTGGTCCGGAACAACCTTTGGTCGATGGTATCAGCGATGCCTTTGCCAAAGTTGGTATTCCATCCTTTGGACCATCTGCTAAAGCTGCTCAGATGGAAGGTTCAAAAGCCTTTGCCAAGGACTTTATGAAGAAGCACGGTATTCCTACTGCTGCCTATGAGAACTTCACCGATTATGAGGCTGCATGTAAGTACGTCGAAGCTGCTGAAACCAACTTGGTGATTAAGGCTTCTGGTATTGCTGCTGGTAAAGGTGTTCTCATCCCACATAATAAGCAGGAGGCCTTGGAAGGTCTTAAAGAGGTGATGATCGATAAAGATTTCGGATCTGCTGGTGATGAAGTTGTCATCGAAGAGTACATGGAAGGTGATGAATTGTCTCTCTTGTGTATCTCTGATGGTTATTCCTACGAATACTTCCCTGCTGCTCAAGACCATAAACGGATCGGTGATGGTGACTTGGGTCTTAACACTGGTGGTATGGGTGCATATGCACCAGCTCCATTGGCAAGTGCCACACTGTTGGGACAGATTGAGAAAACAATTGTCAAGCCTACTGTTGATGGTATGAGACGTGATGGATTCCCTATGGTTGGATGTCTTTTCATCGGTATCATGGTGACTCCATCGGGTCAAGCCAAAGTTCTTGAATACAATGTTCGTTTCGGTGATCCAGAGACCCAAACCGTCTTACCATTGTTGAAGTCAGATCTTTTGGATATCATGGTGGCTACCGTTGAACATAGACTCGACAGTGTTCCATTCGAAGTGTATGAGAACAAGTCTAGTACTACCGTTGTCATGTCTGCTGCGGGATATCCAGAATCCTACAAGAAAGGTGATGTTATTGCTATCAAGACTCCACTGCCAGCTGACACTTACATCTTCCAAGCAGGTACCAAAGTTTCTCATGGACAACTCGTCACTGCCGGTGGCCGTGTCATTGCTGCCACCGCCATTGCTGATACTTTGAAGAGTGCCGTTCAAAAAGCATACGTTGGTGTCGAACATGTCTCTTTCGAAGGTAAATACTATCGTAAAGACATTGCCCACCGTGCCTTTGACAAGAAGCAGAAGAAGTTTGGTCTTACCTATGAATCCTCTGGTGTGTCTGTTGATGCTGGTAACGAGTTGGTTACAAACATCAAGAAGATGGTCAAATCGACTGCTAGACCAGGTGCCAACTCTGAGATTGGTGGATTCGGTGGTATCTTTGATTTGGAGAAAGCCGGTTACACCGATATCAATGAGACACTTCTTGTTGGTGCCACCGACGGTGTTGGTACCAAGTTGTTGATTGCTCAAAAGATGGGTATTCATGATACCGTTGGTATCGATCTCGTTGCCATGAACGTGAATGATCTTATTGTGCAAGGTTCCGAGCCATTGATGTTTTTGGATTACTTTGCCACAGGCCACTTGGATTTGGAAGTCGCTGAGCAATTCGTTAAGGGTGTTGCTGATGGTTGTAGACAAGCTGGATGTGCCTTGGTGGGTGGTGAAACTTCTGAGATGCCAGGAATGTACCCAGCAGGTCACTATGATACCAATGGTACTGCCTTCGGTGCACTTCTACGTAACGAGATGTTACCACGTACAAACGACATGGGATCTGGTGATATTCTTTTAGGTCTTGCATCTAATGGTGTTCATTCGAACGGATTCTCATTGATTCGTAAGATCATTGAAACTACCAAATATGACTACTTGGATCCTGCACCATGGAATCCTGAGGTTACTATTGGAGAAGAGATGTTGGTTCCTACTAGAATCTACGTGAAGCAATTGTTGCCAACAATTAAGCAAGGTAAGATTCTTGGATTGGCTCATATTACTGGTGGAGGACTGATAGAAAACGTTCCTCGTGCTCTGCCAGACACTCTTTCGGCTAAAATCGATATATCTACCTGGGAAGTGCCAGAGATTTTCAAATGGCTTGGTAAAACTGGAGGAGTCCCAGTTAAGGATATATTGAAAACTCTCAATATGGGTGTCGGTATGGTTGTTATCGTTAAGCCATCTGATGCCGCTGAAGTGAAGGCTTCTTTGGAGAAAACTGGCGAGAAAGTCTATGCGATTGGACGTCTCGTTCAAAGAGAAGAAGGTATGCCAGCTTGCCAGGTGGATAAAGCTGCTGGCCTCTACTAATTATTTTTTTTATAATATATTAATAGAATCGCACTACATTTTGAAAGGTTTCGGGGTTGCTAATTAAACTCTGCATCTGATTGTTTGGTCGGACCATAATAGTCTACTCATCTACAAACAATCCCGGAAATTTTAGCGGGCTGCATGAATAACGGTCAACTTTGCTTTTTTTCACTCCTCCCTCCTCACTACCGCCAAGAGATGATAAAAACTTTTTTTTTGAAAAAAAATAATCTTAATTCTTTAAGCATATCTCATTTATGAAGAAGACTGAGCAGTTTGCTTCCAAGCTTCGCCGTTAAAACTGTCTGAAGCGATCAAAGACTCTTACAGAAGAATGCAAGAGCAGTTTGAATTTGGGATTCAATACACTAATTAGAAAAAATGAGTGACACTGACACTGAAACCGATACCTCTTCGGAGTTGTCTGTTGGAAACACCCTAGATGGGCACTCTATTCAATCGATTATGAGCGGTGACGTTCGTTTGAATGATCACCGGAATCAGAGTATGTCATTACCTGTGAGAACCGATTCGAGGCTAATCCAGCATGCTCAACAGCATCAGAATGACTATCATGAAGATGCTGTGGAAGCACATGCTGATGATAATGACAATGACCCCAACAATGTCATTTCGGCCCCATCCGTTCCTTCCCACGTTAACAGGCGGGCCAGTGATTTGAGTCAACACTCAAGAGGATCTCACAACAGTGTGAATCCAACCAACTCGTTGCGGAAGAGAAGCGATTCCAGCAGCAAGAAGTTACCAAAGCTTCAACAGCAACACCAATCAAAGGGTACGACTCGTCATATTCGTACTGCTTCGTATGGAAGTGACTCATCGAACTCCAATGATAAGTTGCGTGGTGATGGACCTTTCCCACACCCTATCAATCCATTGGTCAATTCTACTAACCTTCGTAGTAGAATGCTGGCTACCAATGATGATGGTGAGGAAGATGAGTATGCCACGAAATTCCAGGATAGATTTGGTCGTGCCGCTTCAAGTAACGCCGGTTCTGCTAGAAAGCATCGATCCAAGACTCTTGATGAGCAGGTGGAAATGATGATTTTGAGCAAAGAAGAAGCAGGTAAGGGTATCTTGCTTCCTTCTAACGGTGTTCCAAAGGAGAATGGACTGTCGCGTCCTTCCTCTCACAACGGAGTCACCATTGTCAACAAGGGTATAACCAGAACAGTCTCAAAGGCATCTTCGCAAAATTCGCGTCGGCGTAGAGGCAGTAACGTCTCTACTGACAGTGATATGGATTCTCATGGATCTAGGGATTCACAGGAGACTGAGGAAGATGTCTGTTTCCCTATGGTTCCTAAGCATGTTCGTGTTCGTGGTGTTGATTTTGATGAACTCGAAGAATTTATCACTGACCAAAGGATTGAGAATGAGGAGATCTTGAAGCGTGAAAATGAGTTGAAACTGAACAAAGCTGTTACTACCAGTGCTGAAAAGTTTAGCAAAGCAGCATTGCGGTACACTCCAAAGAATGCTAGCTCATCTGCTACTGATGAGACTGGTAGTGAAACGCCAACCAAGGATGAAAAGGATATCGAGAGTGTGTATTCATCTGAACAGATCTATCGTGGAGACAGCAATGCTGATTCCGCCTCTGGTCCTCCAGATAGATTCAGTTTCTTCAACTCCACACGTGAAGAGACCATCCATGCAGCCGATATTCCGTCATTGTTCCCTGCGGGTGAGCCTGTGAGAGACAGTTTCGAACCTGAGGATTCTATTTGGTGGTTGGACTGTACTTGTCCAACAGATGAAGAAATGAAAGTCTTAGCCAAAGCTTTCGGAATCCATCCTTTGACTGCAGAAGATATCAGAATGCAAGAAGCTCGTGAAAAGGTGGAACTGTTCCGAAACTATTATTTCGTCTGTTTCCATACTTTCGAGCCAGATGTCGAGTCTGAAGACTTTTTGGAACCTATCAATGTGTATATTGTTGTGTTCCGTCAAGGTATGTTAACGGTTCATTTCTCATCGATTACCAATCCTGCCAACGTGAGACGTCGTGTTCGTCAATTGAAAGATTATGTTAATATGTCTGCAGACTGGCTTTGTTATGCCATAATTGATGATATTACTGATGGTTTTGCTCCAGCAATTCATTCTATTGAATATGAAGCTGATGCAATTGAAGAATCTGTCTTCTTATGCCGTGAGAATAACTTCCGTACGATGTTACTTCGAATTGGAGAATCGAGACGTAAAGTCATGACATTGATGCGACTTCTCCAAGGTAAAGCCGATGTCATCAAGATGTTTTCCAAACGTTGTCAAGATGAATCACCTGGTGCATCAGGTTTTGCGGCTCAACCACGTGGTGATATCGCACTCTATCTCGGTGATATTCAGGACCATATTATCACTATGTTCCAATCTTTATTGTCTTACGAGAAGATCTTTTCTAGGTCACATGCGAACTATCTTGCTCAATTGCAAGTGGAATCGTTTTATTCGAACAATCAAGTTACTGAAATGCTTTCCAAAGTGACTATGATTGGTACCATCTTGGTTCCGATGAACTTGGTTACAGGTTTGTTCGGTATGAACGTTCGCGTTCCTGGTGAAGGTGGTTCAAACCTCAACTGGTTTGGTGGAATCTTAGCATTCATTCTTGTTGTGGTTATTGTCTGTGGTGGTGCCGCTAGTTATTATATGGAGTGGGTCAAGCGTAAGAACGCACGGGGTTCTGTTGGTGGTGCTTCTGGTGTTTCCATCAGAAGCTTTGGATTCGGTAGAAGAAAGGATAATGCCGAACATAGGACGATGCATACCACTAATAGTTTACCTACTAGATTCACTAGATATGGAGACTGGTCCTAAATATGTGAAAGTATTCAAATAATTAAGAAAAGCAAAAAAAAGTACCTGATGTTGTAGTAAAGTAAGGAATGCATCCATATTTGAGCTCGCTATGGAATCCCTAGCGAAGAAATTTGATAAAGAAAAAAAAATTAGTTGAATCTCCCAAACCGAGAATTGAACTCGGATCCCTCGCGTGACAAGCGAAAATTCTAACCATTAAACTATCTGGGACGTAGTTATAAGATTACGAGTTCACAAATATATCTATCGAAACTTTTCCCCGCGTAAACTTATTTCAGGAATTAGACACGGTGTAAATCTCACTAACTTAATTGTCACTCTGTTCTTTTCAAAACTTGTTTTAGTTGATTTCAATAGGTTGAAGGATACTACAAATGCTTGTGAATATTGCATTGTTTGTGGTACAAGCTGTTGCTGTCAGTGCTGGTCAGGATGTTGACAAGGTGTTGGGGGCTTTAGATACCATCGATGCCGAGTATTCACAGAATGGAGCTTCGATCAAAGTGTTACAACAATATGACTCTGTGATCCCCGAGATGATGCAATTGAAAGAAGACAAGAAGGTCAAGCAACGGTTGCCCGATACTCTGTACAAGCATGGAATGATTAACAACGCTCTAGAAAGAGATGTTCCTGCACTGGAAGACTTTCAACTCTGTATGGATTCTAGTAGTGGTTATAACGGGGACTGCTTTGATGGGTTCTCTACTATATGTTTTGATCACGGTTATACAGAACGATTGGAAGAGGCACTAGGGAAGTATAAAGTTCCTTGGAAAGTGTCTAGGAAAGTCAAATCGCAAGTTGCTGAGATATCGAAGCTCGAGAACGCTCTCGATACTAGTGACCCAGATAGTTGCTTGGAACAGTCAGAACAGTTGTTGAAACTGTCAAAGCATAACTTGGTTGCACTTAGAACGCATGCTGAATGTATACCAGCATCTAGTATTGGTTATAGTGAGAAATTGGATAGACTGGTGGCTGATTATACTGAATTAGCCAGTGAGAGTGGTAACTTGACATATTATTCCAAGTTGGCAGAGCTCTACATGTTCGGTGAACAGTCATCTATTGTTATGGCAACACGGAGTATCAAGACATGTCTGAAGCTGGATAATGAAAACGATGAGTGTCGGAAACTCTCAAAGATCGCTTTGAAGTTGGAGAAACCACTTTCTGCTGTTAATGCAATCCAAGGTTACTATTCCGTTGTCTATGGAGACATCGATGAAAGTGACCTGTACAGAGTTACTGAACTAGAGCCTGATCAGACCCAATTCCAGTCTGTCAAGACTCAACTGTTTGAACCTGGTTCCAAGATATCTTTCAAAAATAATAGAGATAAAGATATCATGGGAATTGACTTGGCTGGTGCCAAGAACAACTTGGATATCATCATTGAGTATATGATTAAGACATTGGGAACGTTTGGTATCAATGAGGATGATATAATTGAACATTCCAAGTTTGTTCATGACGTGATGACTATGGCCAAGGAGTGTTACATTGAAACAGATGACTGGGCCAATGTCAAAAAGAAAGTCTACGGTGATAAGTGGTACAAGAAGTTTGCTGCACATTGTGATACATCAAAGGATGGTCCTGATGAGGCTATAAGGCTGGATAAAATGTTGAAACATAAGAAGTACAAGCTTTTAAAGAAGGAGTTCGCCAACATCACTCCTCAGATGAAACGCACGAGGTTGATTCGTAAACGGTACGATGAGTACAGCGAATTGATGAAGAAAAGAGAAGAGGCCAAGAGGCAGCAACAGAATCAGAAGCAGAGAGAGTACCAACGTATTAATGAGCAACGTCAGCGGCAGCAGTGGCAACAACAGCAGCAACAACAGCAGCAACAGATGCAACAACGTCAGAAACCCAAGAAGGACTATTACAAGATTCTTGGAGTTTCCAAAAATGCAGATGATGCTGCCATCAAAAAGGCATATAGAGAAAAGATGAAGCAGAACCATCCTGATAAGTTGAAGAGAACATCTGATCTATCAGACGAACAGATCGAAGCACAAGTGGCAGAGATCAACAATGCATACGAAGTGCTCTCTGATAAAGAGCAGCGTTCGAAATACGATAATTTCGGTGAGGATCCTAACGATCCTATGGGAGGTAATGGAGGTGGAGGAAACCCAATGCAGTTTAGACAGCAGCGTGCGGGACAACAGGTCTACCAATTCTTTGGAGGTGGTGGAGGAGGATTTGATTTCGGTCGCATGTTCGGTCAAGGGGGTCAAGGTGCTACATTCAACTTCCGCCAGCCACAGTATCAACAACAACGGCAACCTCCATTCCAAGGACAAAAAAGGTCGAGACGCAAACGTGCGAACCGCCGTCAGTAGTACATATATAGAACTAAATAGATACCTTTTACCCCACATTTTAAATCTCTAGCATAGATATTATCAGTATTTTTCTCCCCGTTAAGAGTCACTTTTAAGAAGAAGAGGGGTGGAATGACAGAAGGTAGCGTGGTCGAGAATTCACATACTGACGTGGAAGAGCTATCGGATGACTTCGAGCAACTCTGCCTTGCCTGTCGTAGAGGAGATATAGAAGTTGTCGATAGATGTATTGCGTCAGGAACGAATCTGAATCAGATGGATAAGTTTGACTACTCTCCTCTAATCCTTGCATCAATCTGTGGACACGAGGATGTACTAAAGCTATTACTTGAAAAAGGATGTATTGTCAACAGAGATACATTTGAGAGTGCTCGTGCTATGTATGGAGCATTGACTGATGACATTAGAAACCTGTTGTTGCGTTATGACATCAAGAAAGCTGTGGATGCGACTCAACCGTTTGCATCTCACATTTCAAGCATGTTGACCAATCCTAAGTTCACCACTGCAGATGTCTTGTTGGAATTCGATAACGATCAACATCTTGCAGTGCATAGGTTCATGCTCCAAACTATGTCTGATTACTTTGCCACGAATCTTGATGATCTTTTGAAAGGTTCAAGACTAGATCTTACAACTACATCACGTTTCAATTTTAAAGAATCCAGTTGGAGATACCTTATCAATTACATCTATTTGGTTCCTAATCTGGATCTAACCAATGTCGATCTTTCCGATTTGATGGCGCTTGCTAAATTGATTGAATTGCCTGATCTATCATCATCTTCGGAGAGAATTTCTAGAGAGAAGACTGTGGCTGACACTTTAAGGACAAAAAATGAAGTTCAAAGGCAGGTCTGCACGATTGCTAGAGGTAAATTGAAGAAATTGGTGTCTAAAATCATGGCCTCTTCAATTACTAGAAATGATGAGTACGAATTAACCAAGGAAGAGAAGCTTGATGTTATAGGTCAAACAGGTGCAGATGTGATATTGCGGGCCGATATCATGATCAATGAAGATGATGGTGGTGATAGTGATGACGATGACGAGAAATCATTCAAGGAGTATAAAGTATACTACCCTGTTCATCGATCGATTCTGTGTAGATCTGAATACTTCGATTCTGCGTTCAAATCTTCCTTTGGTGATTTGGCGGTGTTTAAAGAGTTGGAACAACCAGATCTTGGAATAATCAACCGCAAAGGACTGTTAGACGATCCAGAGACAATTCCAATCATTTCATTGCCAATGTGTCTGTCGACCGAAAAACCGGTTGAAGCTCTTCTGGAATTTACCTACTATGATAGCACTGAGTTGAATCCAGATCTCGCGGTGGAGGTTCTCTATATGGCGGATTCGTTATTGTCATTGGATCGTCTTAAAACAATGGCTGTTATCAAATTATCGCAGATCACTAATTACGAAGAGTATCAACTTTCTGTTTTCGATATTCTACGGGTCGCATGGGACACACGAGTCCATCGATTGGAAGAACACGTTGCTCAAATCATAAGTGAGAATCTGCCTAGATACATACACGATCCGGAATTTAAAGAAGCCATCAAGGAGTCTGCAGAACGTATTCAATCTAGAGATGAATATGATACCATTGAATTGATTGCTGACATCAAGTATTACCTCGGTGTATATCATCATATCGATGACGATGCTGAACTTGGAGTGTTCGAACCAAGTGATGAAGATCCTGATGCTACAGATTACTTGGAGAGATTGGAAAAGTACAATGCTGATCTGACAAGTCTTGATAAATTAGTGGAATCTTTGGGATTACAAACTTGTGTTGTTGATTATGATACTCAGAGTGAACAGAGTGGTATAGATGATGAATATCTTTTTTAGTGTTGGCAATACATATAATCCAATTAGACAGTGATGAAACCTCTTGCAATACTCTGGTTAAGACAACTAATGAGAGCATTGAATCCAGCGATACTGACATCTTCGTTGATACCGACACCCCAAACTGGTGGATTGGATCCGATTTTTGTGTTGATGTAGGATGCTGCCAGAGACTGAGAATCTTTACCAAGAGAGTGTTCATGGTAGTTGACAATATCGAACTTGATTCCGAAACGAGTAGAAAGAGAGTCGGCAAATGCAGAGAGTGGACCGTTACCTTCACCAGAGAGAGAAACCTTTGTTTGGTTGTTCTCAATATCAGAGGTGACGCTTCTTTTACCAGATTTGGCTGTGTGTGAATGGTAATCGACCAGTCTGAATGCATTGTACTCCTTGAGCTTGTTTTCTGTGTCGGATGGGAAAACAACGTATTCATTTTCAAAGAGATCAATGATCTCTGAAGTCTTCAATTCACGAGTACGTTTTTCAGTTTCACGTTGAACCACTTTGGAAAATTCGATTTGAAGTCCACGAGGCATGTCAAGCTCCAGGTTACGAAGGATGATCCATGAGGCACCACCTTTACCAGATTGAGAGTTGACTCTGATGATTGCCTCGTAAGTTCTTCCAATATCTTGAGGGTCGAGAGGTAAGTAAGGCATTTGCCAACGAGCAACTTTCTTGACAAGCTTTCCAGTACGAGCAAACTCTTCCTCTTCCTCTTCTTGGCACTTCCGTTTGGCCTGTTCGTGTTTCTTGAAACCTTTCTTGATTGCATCTTGGTGAGATCCAGAGAATGCACAAACAACGAGCTGTCCTCCGTAAGGAGCTCTTGGATGAACTGGGATCTTGTTACATTTCTCAACGATTTCGATGATAGAACTCATGTCAGAGAAATCAAGGTTTGGATGGATTCCCTGTGTATAGAGGTTGAGAGCAAGGGTAACAAGATCGACGTTACCGGTACGCTCACCGTTACCAAAGAGGCATCCTTCGACTCTGTCGGCACCACCAAGCTGAGCAAGTTCAGCGGCAGCGACTGCGCAGCCTCTGTCGTTGTGTGGGTGAAGAGAGATACAAACAGTTTCTCTCTCAGAGATGTGTGTACTAAAGTATTCGATCTGATCGGCGTAAACGTTTGGAGTAGACATTTCGACAGTTGCAGGGAGGTTGAAGATGATTGGCTCCTCAGATGATGGAGACCAAGCAGATTTAACAGATTCACAAACTTCCAATGCATAGTTTGGATCGGTATCAGAGAAAGTTTCTGGTGAAAATTCAAAAGACCAGTGAGTATCATTCATGGAAGGATCGTCTTTAGTTAACTCTCTGACAAGTTTGGTACATTCAGTGGCCTGTTTTCTAGTCTCCTCTTTGGAAAGTCCAAAGACTGTATCTCTGAAACAGGCAGAAGTTGCCATATAAATATGAACGGTTGCCTTTTTGGCACCTTTGAGGGATTCGATAGTTCTCTTGATCAGTGGAGGTCTGCACGGAGAAAGAACTTGAATAGAGACATCTTCAGGGGCATTAGCAACACACCAACGAGTGAAATCGAAATCGATTTGAGATGCTGATGGGAATGCCACCTCGATCTCCTTGAATCCGATCTCAACAAGTTTCTTAAAATAGTCTTTCTTTTCATCAACGGTCATAGGATCTGGGAGTGACTGATTTCCATCTCTAAGATCTGTAGAAAGCCAACGTGGTGGCTTATCAAGGGTCTTGGAAGGCCATTGACGGTTGGTCAGTTTGAGCTTGGGGTCGAACTTTGTATACTTCACAGAAGGGTCTTTGAGCATAACCATTGTGAAAATGAGTAATACAAGAAAGTAAAAGGTCTTTGATTCTTTTCAAAGACTTCCCCGCCTTATTTATATGCACATCACACAAAAAATTTTCACCCCGAAGCTGACCCCACACACCCCCGCATTTGGCCGCACTTGGAAAGTTAATTCGAGTTAGTTGTTTTATTGGGAGTAACCGGTGTTGTTAGAAAGGAGTGTGGACCTCTTAAAATGAAAACTGTGAAAGCTGAATTCTATGGTGGATTGGACCAAATCTTTGGAGGGTTGAAAGAGGCGGAATGTAAAGTCGATGGAGACACGCCCACTATTGCTGACCTGTTGAAATATATCACAGAGCAATTTCTGGAAGATCGAGATGACTACTGCAAGTTCATGCAGGACGATCATATAAATCCTGGAATCATAGTTCTTATCAATGATGCTGATTGGGAGTTAGAAGGAGAGGAAGAATATGAGTTAGAAGATGGCGATGTGATAGCATTCACCTCAACTCTTCATGGAGGTTAAAATGGAATCCTATAACTGAACCAATCTGCATCCCAAAACTCCTCTGCCAGACCACTTCTGTGGGATCAACGTGATTGTCTGTGAAGTACCATTGGATCTTTCCAACAAGAGTTCCACTGGCTGTCCCTCTATGACTTGGCTCGGGATCTTACTCAGTGAGTCATGGTTTGTGTAATTAATACGTCCAAATCGAATCACTTTATCATGAACTTGGATCCCAGCTTCAGCCGCAGGACCATTCTCTGCAACTTCCGTGATTGTAGCAAAAGGTATCAATGAAACCGTTGGTCTTGATATTCTACCTGTACCACCTATACTGGAGAATCCCTGTTCCATCTTGGTCTCGATCAACTCAAGAACCTCTTTCAAGTCGTTCCGTAACCGTATTATCCGAACACGTAACAATCTTATTTGTACAACATCGATATCATCACGAGGGAACCCATCTTCTGTCACCAATGGAGTGTTCATATCAGCCTTGTATCCCTTCAATGAATCAAACAGGGTACCCAATTCTCTTTCCAATGATGTCTTCAATTCATCCAATTCAGCAAGATCATAGGACTGGGCCTTTTCCATATCATATTGAGTATCTTCAAGATTTAAGTCCTTCATTGTATTGGCAAACGACATCTTTCAAGAAGAAATGATGTTATTAGTAACCGGGATAGTTTATCTCTGTTAGAAAAAAAGGTGGGGATGAGAATCCTGGCTCAGGGCAAGGGAAAATTGGGGCGAAACGACGAAGAGAAAAAAAAACTCCGTCGAGATTTGCTGGCATTTTTCTCCCCTCTAAAGCACAACTGTTGAATTAATATGAAGTTTGGACAACTGGCATTGGCACTTACTTCTGTGCTTGCATACACTGTGAGATGTGACGAAGGTGTTGAGAGTGACCCAGAGACAAAC
Organism: Xiuguozyma insectalens; assembly: GCA_030574155.1. Taxonomy (NCBI): domain Eukaryota; kingdom Fungi; phylum Ascomycota; class Pichiomycetes; order Pichiales; family Pichiaceae; genus Xiuguozyma; species Xiuguozyma insectalens. Next base: position 47,915 of record JAJMEL010000028.1, on the reverse strand, counting down.
ATTGTCGGTGAAATTGATGACCCATCTACGGATTCTGGCGTTGCAACACCTTCAGGTTCAGGTTTCCAACCAACTGAACAGAAGCCATACGATTTCAAGGTGGAATACTACATCGAGGGAAAGCAAGAGGCCCCATCTTCTGAGATCGTTCCAGTTACCAACGGTGAACAGATTCAAATCAACTACTTGTTTGTCAATGGAGAGTCAGAAGATGTTTCTATTGTCGGTATCGGTGGACAATTGCTTGATCCAACTGACGGTCATGTCGTTAACAACGTTACCGCTACACAACTTGGACCAGTGGAGATTTCTGCTGGTACCAATGCTACTTTTGGACAACGTTTGGATATTGATTTGGCACCTGATAACAACTATCTGTATGTTCCAGCCATCTATGCCTTCTACGAAAAGAAATTCATGCAATTGGGTGCCAAGAACCAGCTCCTTACTGTTTCTGACCCTGAGGTCTCCCTTTTCAACCCTAAATTGATCTTCTCGGAGATTCTCTTGGCTCTCAGTATTGCCGGTATTGCTTACGTTGCATACAATGCTGGAGGAAAGAAGTATGTGGAAAAGATCGTTCCTGCCACTACTGCTCCAAAGGCCGCTCCAAAGGCCAAATCTTCCGGCAGCAGTGTCAACACCGAGGAATGGCTGCCAAGCACCCATCGTCGTACCACCAAGAAAACCAAATAGATAATATCTATCAAATAACTATAACTACAAATCCCAATCAGTAGTAAAGTGATATGTAACTTTAACTTTTCAACATTTAAACTTTTCAACCTCTAATTCCTCACTCATTATCTTCTCCGACGCTCAAAATCTAACCTATTTGTCCCAGATAGTTTAATGGTTAGAATTTTCGCTTGTCACGCGAGGGATCCGAGTTCAATTCTCGGTTTGGGAGATTCACCAATTTTTTTTTTTTTTTTACTTGCTTCTCTCCCATTCTAAACAAGGACCTTTGAGCCCCGGGGGATCCACATTTTCCCCCTCCCCTTACCTAATACGGCCGCAATATAAAAAGCCATCAAATCCGGCTGCCGCATCTCCCCATTTGAATCATTTCAATCACTTCTTTTCTTTGCAATTGAATATTAAATTACATCACAATGGTTCACAAGCTTGTTTTAGTTAGACACGGACAATCCGAATGGAACTCCAAGAACTTGTTCACCGGTTGGGTCGACGTTAAATTGAGTGAAACTGGTACCAAGGAGGCTATTCATGCCGGTGAGTTGTTGAAGAAGTCTGGAATTAAGCCAGACATTGTCTTCACTTCTCTTTTGACCCGTGCCATTAGCACTGCTAACTTGTTGCTTGAAGAAGCAGACTTTGCCTGGTTGCCTGTTGTCAGATCCTGGAGATTGAACGAGAGACACTACGGTGCTCTCCAAGGTAAGGATAAAGCTGCCACTTTGGAGAAGTATGGTCAAGAACAATTCATGACTTGGAGAAGATCCTTCGACGTTCCACCTCCACCAATTGAGGACAATTCCGAGTTCTCTCAATTCGGTGAGCCAAGATATGCCGACGTCGAGCCTGCTGTTTTGCCAAAGACCGAGTCATTGGCTCTCGTCATCGACAGATTGCTCCCATACTGGCAGGATGTCATTGCCAAGCAACTTCTCGACAACAAGACCGTTCTCATTGCTGCCCATGGTAACTCTCTCAGAGCTCTCGTCAAGTACCTTGACAAGATTTCTGACGATGAGATCTCTAAGTTGAACATTCCAACTGGTATTCCATTGGTCTACGAACTTGACGATAACCTCAAGCCTATCAAGAAGGCTTACTACCTTGACCCAGAGGCTGCTGCTGCCGGTGCCGCTGCTGTCGCTGCCCAGGGACAGAAGAAGTAAATTAAAATTAAAATGATGCAGTCCCCGGGGCTTACCATAAGCTTAAGAGACGATGAATGAATCCTTGAACTTTTTTTTTAAGTCTCCACTAAATATTTGAAAACTTCACCTTTTTTACAATACTTCATATTTCTATCAAAACTAATGTTTAGACGTACTGTACCGTTTACGGGTCGGCCCGTGCGGTATGATCGTATGGCAGCGATAGTACGAAGGCCGACTGATGTATGGGTTGGTTGGTATCGATCGATATCGACTTTGGAGAAGAAAAAACCTGGGAAACCCCAGCCCAGCCAGGCATCTCCTCTTAGGAACCTTGTAGGAGGACTGTTGGATAATTCATTGCATAACTTGGAAGATTATCTGGTTCGACAGGCGGATGTTAATGAGGTGGAAGAAGAAGAACTGATGGAAGATGAACAGCATGATATATCGAGACGTATCATTTCTGGAGACCCGGTCAATTTACTCGATAAGAAAAACGTTGAAAAGTTGAAGGAATATCAACTACGCAAGGAATGTTCTGACTTTAGCTCATATAAGGTAACTTCATCGAACCGGTCAAAGTATAGTATGGTGGAACTTTTACAAATATATCTGAAAGAACCCCGTCCGTCGGCAAAAGAATGTCGACAGATTGTTTCTTTGCTTATCGATCATGGCTGGCTTCACAGTGCTGCAGTTGTTATTTCTCAGATGGATCTAACCTTAGATGAGCTACTTTACTACGTTGGAGCTCTATTGACTGGTAAATCGATGTTTCAAAACTCAGATTGGATGAAGTATTTGTTCTTATTGAACCTTTCGCACGTCTATTCATTGAAAAATCCAATGGTCGTTTCCCAACTGGACTTTCTCCATAGACCCGGAAGCAACAACTTGGAGAAGTTCAAATTTATGCAGCGTATCATAGCCGATCCTCCTGAAAATCTGGACGAAGTCATGGCAAGCTTTGATGGAGATCATGATTTCGAGTTACAATCTCTACTACTTTGGATTAAAGTTAATCAAATCAAGGATCGGTATCCACTTCAAGTCGATCAACAAGTCGCTGCTTTCAAACGTCTTTTGCAAAAACCGGTTGTTTCTAATTTGATAGCAAATGAGCGAAACTTTGTGGGAAGTTTTGCGCGCCATGTTGTTCTTCTCGCCGATAATGAACTCCAACAACTTGATGATAAATCTAAGCGCAATAAATTTGTCGCTGCTAGAAAGAATGCCTTTTTATCGCTTCTTCTAGCAAACAAGTCAGCAGCATCCCGGACTAGCATTGTTGATATCTTCGGCATATTGGAGATGAACCCATCAGCAGAGGTTGCTGCCTCTCTTTACAAGCATTATTTGGAACTCGGACAAACTGATGAATTCTATTCGCCATTAATTAGAGTTTTGTTTGCGAACCGGCTCATCAATCATCCGGATTTTCGTGACAGAGAGTTCGTCCAACTACCTACCCGTGGAAAGGCTGATGCACTTGTTCATGATTTCAAAATGATCCTACGCAGTGATCAAAATTCGCACTCTAATAGGTTCATCCGTTTCCTTGGAAAGATCGAGGATGCAAACGAAAAACGAGCTGTGTTGAAGATGGTTGTGTCACGACTGTTGCGTACACACTTGAACTTGCAGGATGTTATGAAACTCTTTGAAATCATTAACAGGGGGTCGAACTTGCATAGACTGCCTCGTGATCTCAGCAGAATCTTTGCGGACTATATTTGGGAGCGTCAATACGATGAATCGTTCTTCAAAGGCATAACTGAAGAACGTAGGCTTGAGTTGTTGGTAAATTCGCTAAAAGATGTCCAAATGGATACTTCCGATTTTGTTCCAATCCTAATGGATTGGACTCGTAGATTTTCGGCAGATGATTCAGATCAACTTCTTGCCTATGTTTCATTGCAGTTCAATAAACTGCTTGAACAGAGCGCAAAGAGTGCTCGTCCTGTATCACGTTCAAGTGAGTACACAAGCAATGTCTACATATGGAACAGACCTTTGCTGAAACGTGTTGGTGCAGAACTGTTTAAGCTCAACTCGCTTCTTATCAAGTACTTGCTTGAATCCCGTCTTCGGTACGCTTCATCTGGAAATTCCAAGATCTCGCATAGACTACTGCGTGAGAAAGTTACCAAAGAGTCCATCCTGTTGGAGTTTCTATTCCGTGCAGGATTAGCTAGAGCACCTCGTGTTGGTTCTACTATGTTGATGGGTATCAATGAACGCAACTTTTTTGAACTGGAGAACATTTTGGATGAACCTGTTAAGAGAGCCATGACAGTTGAAATTGATGCAACACCCGAAACTGAGGAACAGCAAGTGGATGTTGTTAGGGATAACAAGCTGGATTCTGTTATCAATGCGATGTTGGACTCGCGTGAGAACTCCGATGAAACGTATGAATTACAACATAATGAAGATGAGCCTGAATTCGACGATGTGTACAGCGCACTTATGAAAAATGCAACCGATTTACAACTGGAGAGTCGATTCAGTGAACCATTCTTTGATGACGGTAACAAACTTCCAGGGCTTAAGATCAAGTCTACTTTGAAAGCTTTACAATTGTACTCCACATTGAGAGTTCGGTCTGTTATGATTGAAGAGTTGATCTCTCAACACGCAGAACTTGTTGAACCTCTGGTCAGTGACTACTATCGGAAGTTTGAAGGAGATATCCCGTTAACATTGATACATTCGATGATGTTGGGACTTTTCCGCAATGAGAGTTTAACTTTGGACGAGAAGTTGACAGGATTTAAAAGGTTAGAAAAATTGGGTGCATTGATCTTTGACTCTAACAATGAGTCGATATTCTTGTACCAAGTTAGGTTCAAGCAGGTTCATATTGCTCTGATCAATGCAATCATTGATGAATGTTCGCGGACCAACAGTGGATCGTTGGATACATTGAACTGGGGGTTCCGCAAGTTTATCAACACTCCAAACGTGGAGAAGTATTCTCCATGGATGAAAAAGTGGATGCAGACATTGAACGAGATGAAGGAACAAGGTTCAGGATTTTGGAATTCTGAAGGTCCTCAAAGAAGCCATTCATGTTAGACTTTCCATGTACATGTACATATATTTAATAGAAATAAGGATTACTTTATGCTTTTCTAACACCATCTCTGGCTTCAATAAAGCTAACGTAGTGCTTTTTGGTCCATTTCCTCATTCTTTTACCGTAGATCATGAATGGAATCATCATCAGGCATGCCACTGCTTGAATCACTGTCAAGATAATAAGTTTTAGTATTACCCATAGCATCCAGCCATGGTGAACATCCAAAGGAAAACGCACATCCAAACGAATTGTTAATAAGCGCGACACCGATAAGACACTCTTGAACCATCTCTGGGTAGGAAACCATCATGTAAGATATTGCAATATCACCTGCACAACCCCAGCAGAATCCTATGAATCCCAACCCAAAGACGTAGATGATAGGCCAACTCCAAAGCTTATCGGTTCCCACTGCGAAAACCATCAGTCCAACGGTATCTGCAACCAAAACTGTTAGCAGCATCCAGAGATAGTCTTCTGCCTCCATGATACCATCACGCTTTTTAGCGATCCATTTGACGATTTTATCCGAAAAGACTCCAGCATAGATGCATCCAACCAAGGCTCCAATGAGACATGGAACATTCATCAGAGCAATACCGGTATCTGAATAGTTCCAAGGTGGATAGTAGTATTCATTATCCTCAGTAGTGAGGTAGAAAGTCAGTAGTGAATCTTGCATCCCCCAAAGCACTCCAAAGAGTATAACGGCAGGGAACGAAAAGACTCTAAGAGTGAGTACAATCAACTTGATATACTGCTGGATTCCTGTGCCTCTCAGAGCCGGTTGCCTCGTGAACGGTTGGATCCGCTTCCAGTAAGGGATTCTTTCTTCGTCGGCACCAGTACCCCACATGTTGGAAGGACTTGCAACCAGGTTGACACTCGTAGTTGTTGGAAGTTTCTCATCGACTATCAGTTTCTCGTCAGAATCGACCTGGTATGAAACTGTAGTCTTTGAATTCCACCAATACCTAGATCGATCGAATGCAGTCTCGTATTGAGTAGTGAGCAATACGAACAGTAGCCCTCCACCAACAATTGCACAGGTCCAACCGATCCAATGATAATTTGTATATTCGCACAGAATATGACCTATCAGTGGAGACAGGTAGGTACCTCCAGAGATGCACAGCATATACAGTGTCAAGACGTACGAATACTGATGTGTGAAAAACATGTCGGTAATGCATAATTGCAATGCTGCCTCAGCACAGCCTTCAGATGCACCAACAAAGAGCTGGGACCACATCGAATCGTTACTGTTCTTGGCAAAGCCAAACCAGATGGATCCGATGAGACCAGAGGTAGTACCGAACAGGAAGATTGGCTTCCGTCCGTACAATGAGGCACTTGGACCTAAAATGTATGCACTCATACCAATACCGATAAAGAGAATTCCTGCACCTGTATTGCAATCACTGAATGGTATACCATAGATCTCATAGAGTGCTTCTGACGCTGAACCTGCAACGTTGGTACTGGCGGCAGTGAATGCAACCAGGAACAGAAGTAATGTTAGCTGGTAGTACTTAGTCATATTTGACCAATTCAATGGATCATTGGGAGAATCTGAAGGCTGTGGGTGCAGCACGATTCCACTCTTGGTGACTTTCAAAGTTGTTCCTTCCTTTTTAGTCTTTTCATCCAAAGTTAAATTGATTGTACCAGGAATATAGTCAGGATGGTACTTGTCGGTATATTTACCGTCATCTTCCATATGGCTGGTGGCTGTAGCTGTCACCGTAGGCATTGAGGAAGTGAATTGATGTATTTGTTTCTAAATTCTATGATTACTCACTACATATATCCGAAATGTGGCAATCAGATTGAAATTTCTTATCAGATATCTATCGATACGGATTCTTTCCGAATTAGGAAAGTCGGTTAAGTTTAGGACCGCATTCAGTGATTACTTATCCTATCAATAATTTTCTTGGCACCGCGGACCGCGGTAGACCATGCGCCATGCACACACCCATTTCCATCCATTGTCAACATTTCTCCAACAAATTGGACCCTATCGTTACCATCGAATATATCCTTGGCATCCACCAATTGTTCAATTGCATTGGCAAGATCATCACCAATAGTGACTCCCGTGTATGACCCTCTTGCAAACGGATCATTAGTCCAATTGGTTTTATGGATACTAATAGGGTCAGGGATTGTAGTTTGACTAGATATCTCTTGAACTGCTGGTTTCAAAATTCTCCAGGTTTCTTCATTGTCGGTGGATTCGATGTAGTGGGTCAACGGATTCGCTATCAGAGCTGCCAATACTGGTTTATTGCATGCGCGTTGCAAGTTGATGAATACGATAACGTAGTTATGCGCATCAGGGGTCTTATCTAAGAATTTTTCTTGGCGGCTTCGTGGACAATCAAATGGAGTTTTTTCAAGATACGCCCGAGTTAATGCAGTATCAGGTTCCGGAATGCATACAAACCTATCGGAATCCTGTGGCCAGAAGCAGTGATCAAATTCTAGGAACACTTTACCCAGTGCGGAGAAACTGGCTGTCTCTAAACTGGATCGGATTGGGTCTGGCAACGGTGGCTCCCAAGTGATACATCCGGTCTCTTTAGGATCGGTCAGTTTCAGAATACTCAGCGGAGTGGAGCAGATAATATGGTCACACTCATATGACCTATTCTGCGTTTGAATCCTGATTCGCTCTCCAGTCCATTGAATCTTACTAACTATTTGGTTAAGAAGTATCTTGGATCCAATTAGCTGGTCTCGAGTGCAACCAGAAAACTGTGCCAATTCTTCTAGTTCATCGTTGTAGAATGTCATATATCCATTGGTGACTAAGGCATTGCGTCCCAATTCTTGGTCTTCTGTAATAGATCTCGCTGATAAGATCTGCCACGAGCTTCCAACCCATAATTCGAACCGTCTCACGATTTGAGGAGCATAATCAATCTGGTCTCTGGTCAAGGTGTATCCTTTCTCTTTCAAGTAGTTATAACATGCTTCCCTTAAACTATAGTCGTTCTCCTTAGTATTTTTAGAACAGACCGATCCAAGGTAATCTATGATCTCATTGGCAACGGGGAGCAATTTCCTGTTCGGGTCGATGGCTCCATGTTTCGTAAAGGCCTCTTCTTTACCATCATCATAATACAGTTTCACATTGCCCTTTTCAATTGTCTTTTTAAGAATGGGATTATACAGGCAATCGTGGAACCACGATGCACCCATATCTAGAGGAATCCCAGTCTCGGTGGTAACTGTATTTAGTCTGCCACCTAATCTATCTCTAGCTTCTAAAGTGATACAATCGATACCTGCTGCCGACAGGTCGATGGTGGATTTCAGACCCGATATTCCTGCACCAATGACAATAACCTTGTGATACTCCATGGTTTCGATTGATGAATCAAGGACTAAAATAGTGAGAAAGTAAAAAAGATGCGAAACGTGGGGAAAAAATACGTAGTTCTTATCGGAAGTGTTGTTTCTTTTTTTTTGTCTTCCTTGTCTATTTGTATAAGCGGGTAAAAAATTCCGAGCCCGATGGCTTATCTGGAGGCACCTGCAGCCAATTCAAATCATCATATTTGGCGGTCCCTTCGATAACATGGAAAGTGTAAGCATTTCTGCTGTTTTTGGATGAATTATGCTCGGATTTATGGATCACAGACCCATTGATTAGAACAAGACTGCCAGCAGGGATTTCTACGGATTTATAGAGAGATTTATCGCTTATCTCTCGCTCTTCAAGCAGTTCCTCTTGCGTAGGTACGAAATCATTCGTAGGATCAGTAGTTCTAACAAATTTAGTTCCTTTACCCTGTGGATCTCTGATCATACGTTTATAAACAGGGTACTTCTTATGAGATCCTGGTATGAATCCAAGGCATCCGTTATCAGTGGTGCAATCTTCCAAAGCAAACCAAAATCCGACACATGAGATCGGATCTGTATATAGGAAAGTTGCATCGTTATGGGGTGGGACTTCGCCCCCGATCTCCGGTTGTTTCACTATAATCATACTTTGTAGAGCTCTTGGGTCTTTGAATTCAAGTTGATGGCATATTGCAGCGATATCGTCATTTACTGTAATCGAATTGAACTTCTCATTGAGGAAATGCAATCCATGACCAATCTTATTGATTGCCTTATCAACAGGCTTAGTGAGAGTACCATTTGAATCAAACGAGTCCGGCTCGAAGAAGAAACTGACTTTATTAGAAGAATCAAAGAAATAGTTATCTCCAATGTGGTCACCGTTAGCCTCCGTAGTAAACTTGGTCATAGGATGTGTCTTGAGATCTATCTGAGTGTACAGAAGTTCAATCTCTTGGTTTAATTCCGCCACTTTTTCCGGGCTTAAATAATCCTGAACAACCAAGCAACCATCCTTGTCAAACTGGTGCACTTGTTCCTCTGTCAGCGGCATATTATTGTAATATTTATGAACCTTTTTGAGAAGAAGTAAGTTGTTATCAGTTGGGAGAGATAATGTGAGGGGAGCAAGAGGAGGGAGGGGTTTTTTTTTTCTCACCTCCCTCCTCCGTTGTAATCTCCTCGGGTCCAAAATAATTCTTCCAAGTGAACATACACGTACTTCTTCCTTAATAATGGCAGATGTTCCACTGTAAGTAAACGGGAGATAATAAGCTGTTTCATTGAACAAAGTACTAACAATACAGTCCGGTAGTTAAAAAACTGCTTTTCTTCACAGCATTGATGATCGTGTTGCCATTAACCACTTTCTTCAGTTCTCAATGGCTGTTTGATAACTCTATAGCGTCAGGAGGACTGGCAGCATTGGCTGCCAACGTAGTTATGATGGCTTACGTTTACGTGGCGTTCAGTGAGGACGATACGCCTGAAAAGGAGGAGAAGAAGGATTGAACTTAATAGAATGTTTGATTTACTCATAGTATCATATTTAATAAATATATCTTTAGAAATAACTTAGACGTTGACTCTCTCGAGCTCTTCTCTACCAGCCTTGGTGTAGAGGTAAGCGTTGTAGTCTCTAGCGTTGGTCCAGATGTTCCAAACAATCAATCCTGGAACAGCCCAGTAGAACACTTGAGAAGTGAATCTTCTGAAAGTGTTGAAGATAGCTCTGTCAAGACTTCCCTTAAGTGGAGCCTGTGCATAAGGAGAGACAGTGTACGATGTGATGTACTTCTGTTTTGGAGAACCACTGTTTCCCCACCATCCGGAGTATTCGATAGCCATGATAAAGTGAAGGTTGTAGGGGAGAAAACTAAAATTTTCATTGGACGTTTTCTTATTGGGTCTTCTGTCAATTTAGTTTCGGGTACTAAGGGGGGGCAGGAGAATACTTAGGGAAATACTTGGGGAAATTTGGGATTCTTTACAGGTCTATTAGGCCGACTCCTCAGTAGGCTAGTAAGGTTTAACTCCGACGATTTTCTCGAATTGAATTTTCACCGAGTCTGGATCGATGTGACGACCAATCAGAACCAGTCTGGAAGAATCCAGCCCCAGTTCGTCACGCTTCTTAACTCCTGTCAAAACATCGTAAGTCTTTCTCACTCCTTGAATGACTTTATAGTCGTCACCGGCAAGTAAGACTAGACCTTTAGTACGATGAATTTCAGTCACATTGGTATCATCATCATCAGTCCACAGTAAACTTTGTAAAAACTGTTCAAACTTATCGATCTGGTCAAGTTCAGGGAAGTTAATTGTCACCGTAGTCATCGAATGATCATGATAGTTGGTATCAACTTTGATCAGTTTCTCCACATCTTTGGTCTCATAGGCATGTAACCCTAAGATCCGGTCCAGATCAATGTCTCCATACGTTGTCGTGTAGATTGGTGCGATAGAATTGATCGCTTGGACTTGTCTCTTGATCTGTTCAACATGGTTTGGATCACTCTCCACTTGATCGTATTTGTTCAGTAGAATGACATCTGCGAGTGCGATCTGCAAATGTGCAATACTTAAATCATGTCCCAAGTGCTTCAAATGCTGCCCAGCAGAGGCGGAACCTCCGTGTAGATCGTTGTGCGTATCGTGTAGCCACTTCTCAATACTTTGAGAGTCTAACACTGTGACAACACCATCGATGTACACGTTCGATGACAATGCATCGTCGAGCCAAAACATCGTTGCAATCGGTGCCGGATCAGCCAACCCTGTCGTTTCCAGGATAATATGATCGAAATCTTGTCTGTTGGCAACAAGTCTCTCAATCGCCGCCACTCCGTTATCCTTGACCGAGCAACAGAGGCATCCATTACCCAGATCTAACCACTCTTCCACTTTATCATTCTCCTTGTCTCTTATTGTCAATGACTTCTCGATCTCAACAGAGTCACCAAACTCGTTCAAAATCACCGCCAGTTTCTTATCGCCTCTTTTGGCAATCTGTTCTAACAGTGTAGATTTGCCCGATCCAAGGTATCCAGTAAGGATAGTCACTGGCACTTTTTTAGCTGCCTCATTCTCCACTAATCCAGGCTTTGTTCTAGAGACCTTCTTTGGTGCCTCCACAAACTTCACCTCCTCGTTCTCATCCGTTACAAGCTCGGGAATAAGTTCTGTATCTGACATTTCGTCAAGAAAGAAACGAATGGTATAAAAATGGGGTAAATCAGATCTTTGGGTGAAAAATATATTTCAACCTTCAAGCCATCACTTCCTTCTTTCTTGTTACAATGGTCTTATCATTATCAATTGTTTCGAGGTTCTTGGCTGTTTTGGTAGTGTTGACGACTGTATTGTTTCTTATCATTGCTCCATATACAAAAGTCGAGGAATCATTCAATATACAGGCAATCCATGATATCATCTTCTATGGAGTAGATGATCTTAGCAAGTTCGATCATCAGAAGTTCCCGGGACCTGTTAAACGCACATTTATTGGAGCTCTCATGATCGGTCTACCAGTCTCGTTGATTCCAGAGTCTCTGTTTCAGAGGTTCGGATACTTGATCCAGTTGTTGGACCCTGATCGTTCGTTCATTGAAGCCTACTCAGTCACGTGGCTCAATTATCAATTTGCATCGAGGCTATTATTGGCATTGTTCAATTGTTTTGCTCTAAACAGACTGAAGAATACTATAACCGAAGCCTGTAACCGACAGTCCAAGACTGTCGGTCTCTGGTATGGATTGTTGCAGTTTGTCCAATTCCATATTCTCTTCTACAGCTCGAGAACTTTACCAAACTTCTTGGCATTGCCTCTAGTCAACATCTGTCTAGCCAATTTTGTCAGCGGTGACATTATTAGAAGTATTGGAGTCCTCTTTGGAGTTGGAATCATCTTTAGAATCGAGATCGTTGCATTTGCTGGCGTTCTTTCTCTGGTGACTCTCTATAGAAAGCAGGCTCAGTTGAAAGTTTTGACCATTTGGGCAGCTTTTGGACTGGGTGCTGGTGCTTTCCTCAGTTTCAAATGTGACTCTCATTTCTGGGACACTCGGACGTTACCTGAATGGGATTCATTTGTTTACAATGTTGTCAACGGTGAGTCGTCCAATTGGGGTACTGAACCTGTCTATGCCTATTTCACCAAGTACTTACCAAGAATCTTCATGATTCCTCTGGTTCCAATCTTTGCAATCCCAGGTTTGAAGATAGATCTTGTCAACTATAGAGTGGGTACCATGCAAACCATCTCGATTGCTTCGTTGTTATTTGTCTGTTTGATGTCATTGCAACCTCATAAGGAGTGGAGATTCATCGTTTACGCCATTCCTGGTATCACCATGAGTGCGGCTTCTGCCATCTCTCAGTTTACTGAAAGTCAATGCGCCTACAAGGCTATCATTGTTGTTGTTTGTCTGGTTAACTATTTGCTGGCATTGTTCTCTGGTTATGCATCTAGTTTCAACTACCCAGGAGGATTTGCCCTGACTGATCTGAATTTGAAAGTTCATCAAGAAAATAGTGGAGGTATATTCATGCCAATGACAATCCATTCAGACGTTTCTGCATGTATGACAGGTGTCACGCTGTTCAATCAGGTTCGCAATGTGAATGGTACGTTCAACATTGTCTATGATAAAACAGAGGATGATACACTAGAACAGAAGTGGAAGGATTTCAACTACGTGATCACAGATTCCGAGGATGAGCTTCCTGCTAAAGATGGATGCCAATGGATTAAAGTGGATGTTGTCACTGGATTACAAGGTATAGATAAGCATGCTATATTGGCTACAATAAAGGAGCCCTTCAAACTGTGGAATTCCATCAAGCATGCAGTTGAAAGACACAGTTGGAGGTATATCACGGACGTCATAGCGGGATTCCTAAGACTGGGTCCATCTATGTATGTCTATGAGCAAACGTGTGGTGATGGTGCTCATGATCTCATGTGAATCGATACACCCATCGTTTCTTCTACGTTACCTGTATACGAACTAGAGAAATATAATTCTGTTATGAAATGAATCAGTTTTGGGAAGGATTATGGATACGTCTGTACCTTGGACCTCTGATTGCGTAGAGGATCTTATTCTTGGACCTAACGGTAAAGATAAGAATAAGAACACCGAACACAGCGACTCCCAAAACAACAAATGTGCTACTGTAAGCAGGACTTGATGGAATAACAGTATCGGTCACGGAAGTGGTGTCAGCCTTGGCAGGTTTAGCATCCTTGCCTGGTTCAGCAGGTTTAGGATCCACAAAGGTGACACCTTCATCGACTTCCTCAGAATCCTCGGCATTCTTGGCATCTTTAAGGGTGTCTTTCAAATCGTTTTCTTCCTTCTCAATCTTAGACTTTTCTTGCTCGAGTAACTTCTCTAATTTAGCTCCATCCTCTTCGATCTTCTTTGTCAAGTCAGCTTTTTCAGATTCGAGTGCATTCTCCAATTCCTTCTTCTGTGTCTCAACCTTTTTAGTAAGTTCATCGATCTGTTCTTTCAATGAGCTTTCAGTCTTTTTCTCGGAAGAATCCTTTGCCTCGCCAGCTTCAGCACCACCTGACTTCAATTGCTCGTCGACATCTTTGATAAGATCAAATGTAAGTTCCTCTTCAGTAAACTCGGTATCTTCATCACCGTTACTCTTATAAGTATGAACTTTCTTGATAATGATAGGATCGATTGGCTTGTCGGAAGAGTCGGTAGGAGCACTTTCAATCTTCTTCATCACATCAGTTCCTTCCAAGAGTTGACCAAACACAACGTATTTACCATTTAAGAATGGAGTTGCTTTAAATGTAATGTAGAATTGAGATAATGCAGAATTTGGGCCGGCGTTTGCCATGGCAAGCCGTCCTGGACGATCATGTTCCACTATGAAATTCTCATCAGGTAATGAACCACGCTCGGATCCATAGATGGAAATACCACCGGTACCGCCAATATCACCACCTTGTGCCATGAAATCTTTGATCACTCTGTGGAACTCAGTACCTTCATACTTTTTGGCCTTTGAAAGTAAATAGAAGTTCTCGCATGTCTTAGGAGTGGTATCTGTGAAGAGACCCAATTTCAAACTACCGAGAGATTCACCGTTTTGCTCCAGTTCAAACACAACCGTCTGACTGATATCTGGATCAGTGTCTTCCACCTTCTTTTCGACCTTATCTTCAGCCAATACACTGCAACTGGCCAGCAATAGCGGTAACAAACTCGAGATCTTCATATGTCAAAAGAAGAGATTATGAACCTTTGAGGGAGGAATTAAATAATTTTGCCATAGTTTTTTATAAGCGATGAAACAATGGTTAGTTAAGTAGATACATTGATAGTAGATAGTTACAAATTGGGAGACGAAGTGGAATATAATCAACATTGCAAGCCAGTATCTTGTTGTTCCTGATACAAACTTGTCAGAATTGAACTGGACTGAATTGAATTGAATATCCCTTTATCCCATACATTCCTATTCCATTCTGTCACCTTACCCCTCGTTCCCAGCTCTTTCCCTGCTTATTTATGCTTCCAGTCCTCCTTCTCGGCGTCCGATAATTGTCTCCATAAAGCACTGATACGCTTGGACTCTGCAGGAAGATCTGTTGAAGCCTTCACTGCAGCCTTATCAAACTTGGCCTTGAGGAACTTGTTATAACCAGACAATTTGGGAGGATATTTCTCACGCCAAGCAGCAACGTCTAAATCGTACTTGGCCTTAGCTTCATCTTTACGTCTGAGGAAATCAGATTTCACAACCTCAGATTCATTCTTCCACTGCTCAGCGATCTCCTTCATGATATCTGTTGGCCTCTTACCGGAATCCTTCAGTTTATTCCATTGCTCCTTGTAGTACAACGAAAAGGCACTCAATGGTCTGCGTGGCTTCTCTTGCTCTTTGGCAGACAATTTCTTGCCCTTCTTCTTGCCAGCTGCTTGCCAGACACCTGTTGTCGAGAAGTTCCGCCACATCGTTGTCTCCATTGATGTACGTCCAATTTGACCCAATTGGGTCGATCTGCGTGCCAATGACGTCCAAAATGTCATACCTTTCTAAGAATAAAAAGTAATGTGGTTAAAAGTGGGATTTTAGGGCGAGTGGAATTTCTTAATTTCTTTTATATCTTGGCTGGACCCTCCTCCACCCCCTTTCTTTTTTTTTTCCTTCCCTTTGTTCACCGCACTAATTTCCACACTTAGTCACTTGCAATAAAAAATATCTTTTTCGCTCTTCAACCATGTCAGACTCTTTCGCAGGTACAAGGCCGATGAGTCGATATGCGTATGCTAGAGAAGGAGCACAAGATATGGCCAGTAAGGTATTGACGATCTTGGAACCGAAAGTGGTTGCAGAGGCCAGAGGCAATGCGGTTACTGCTTATCAGAAATACATAGTCCCCAATAGCGGTGTCGCTTTGACTCTATTATCACAGTTCTTCAACTCATTGATGATCCTTTTTTGCAAGTTGTTACTGATGGATGAAGACTTTGATGAGCCAATGAACCCATTCCAGGTGCTTTTTGTGAGAATGAGTGTTACATATGTTTTGTGTGCCATGTATTTCTTGATCTTTGACAGGCATGCCGGGTTCCCATTTGGGCCTAAAGGTTATAGAACTCTGATGTTCTTTAGAGGTTTGGGTGGTTCGATCTCAGTTATTAGTCAATATTTTGCATTGCTTTGGCTTACAGTTTCAGATACTATAGTGATCTCATTCATGGCTCCTACGGTCACCTCTTTGATGGCATACTTCTTCCTCAGAGAGAGATTTACTAGACCTGAAGCTATCGGTGGACTCGTTGCATTCATCGGTGTTCTCTGTATTGCAAGACCAGAATTCATCACTAGCATCGGAATGGATTCCACTAGTGCAGGTACTGCTGAAGGGTTGACTATCTTGAAAGGTGGCAATAATTCATTGCATGGTAGTGAACGAACTCTGGAGACTTCTGATCCAAAATTGAGATTCGCTGGATCAATGCTTTGCCTCTTTGGTACTTTCGGTACAGGTATTGCAATGTGTGCAATTCGTAAGATCGGATTCCATGCGCATGCTTTAGTCATGGTTTCATTCTTCGCTCTTTGTACCACCGTCATATCCACCCTCGGTATAATATTTACCCCCGGTGTCAGCTTCCAGATGCCTCATACACAACGTCAATGGACCTTAATGGCTGCTCTCGGTTTAACCGGTTTCGTTATGCAATTCTTACTAACTGCAGGTATGCAACGAGAAAGAGCTGCCCGTGCTATCGCCATGAACTATTCGCAACTCATATATGCATCTGTGTTGGACCTTTTAGTCTTCCATCATGTCCCTACTATTTCGAGCTTTATCGGTGAAACCATCATCTTGAGTGCAGTTGCAGGCATCCTCTATTTCAAGGATGATCAAAATAGAGTCAGTAACGACGAAGAAGCCGCTTCTTTCAGAAATAACACTGATTCTGTTGCTCTCAACACATTGGATATCGATGACGAAACTGACACTGAGCCTTCTAACCCTCAAACGTTCAAGTGAAAAAAAGTCCCTTCCCCGTCTTTTTTTTTGCATATTTACACCCCACCACATCCCGCTATCTACTTTTTTTCTCTCTAATACACAACACTCTATTCTTTCTGAGTATAATGCCTCGTTCACCTGGGTTGAGCCCCGGTACCTACGACAGGGTCCGTCAGACGCTTGAATCCTTTGATTCAGTCGTCTCGTTGGCTGAAGACGTCCTGAGTGAGAAATACTCGGAAACGCATAAACCGGCACTGTTCTCCAGAGCGTTAGTGTGGAAACTCATCACTTTAAAGTTGAATATAGTACACAAGGAAAGATCTGTCGAACTCAATCTATCGTCGTTGGATAGGTTACGTAAAGACTATGATGTGCTAAAAACAGAATACGACGTTCCGTGGCATGAGATCAATCCTGAGAGTGATTATTATGAACCGTTGAAAACTGAAGATGGGTACGATTTGGGCGACGATCTTAACATGCGTCAAGAACTATCGAGGATCCGTGTCTACCATGATCCGTTGAATCAAGAAGGTACCACTCAGGAGACAGATGTTCAATTATTGGAGGCCATTGTAAGAGATGTTGATCGTCTCTTTCCTGAGGCCCCACAGTTTTTCATAGAGAATCAACAGAACAAGAAACAGATGGCACATATTATATACCTTTGGTGCAAATTGAATGGTGCAGCCTATTTTCAAGGTATTCATGAGCTTTGTGGGTTAGTTTACATGGTTTTTGTTTCAGAGTTGATTGATATCAAGCATAATTCGGACCATTTGGACAAACAGATTGATAGTCTAATGAGTCCTAAATACTTGTCACATGATACTTTTAGTGTTTTCAACATTCTAATGAAACCTGTCATGGAACATTATTACTCTGAATCTGCTCTATTACAGGAGTCTATCATGTTTGATCTCAAACTACATCAAGTTGATAAGTTCCTTTATCATCTGTTCAAAAATAAGCTTCGTCTAGATACTCGCATTTGGCTCATGCGATTTTTAAGGCTCGTATTGATTCGTGAGATAGGTCTCGTGCAATCAATGCGTCTATGGGATAAGATGATTGCGTTCAGTTTCCTGCGTGATCCTTATAAATCTGAGATAGATATCACTCTACTTGTTCCTCACATCATCCTCATCATGATCTCTGCCATTAAAAGCAGACTGATCATCTCGGACTATGGAGATGCTCTTTATACCCTGTTACACTACCCTACTGATCAATCGCAGGTGCCTCAAATCAACGATTCTATCGTGTTGATCGCTGATGATAACACCAACGGATTCCAATATGTCGAAGAAAACCACCATCAACATTGTGTTGAACAATCGGACCAGCAAGACTCTGACGTGCATTTGAACATGCATAAGATCGTTCAAGATTCGATCACTCTTTACAGTATGTCTGATAAAGAACTTGAAACAGAAGGTTGTAAGTTGCTTGAATGTTATTCTGGTCTTCATAACCAAGAAGATAAACGTGGAAGAATATCTACATCTAACGGTAAATGGGGTGGTTCATCTGGGAAACAAGTGTTAGACCCAGAGATCCTTAAACCATCACCAAGTCCTGAACGTAGGGACTTTGATAGAACCAGGTTAGAGATGAGACTTAAGAAGAAAGTCAGCGATACTCTCAAAAAGTAAGGGTAATTATTTATATATGTATGTAACACTCAAGCAGTGGCCTTTTTAAGCTTTTCAACTTGTTCACTCAATGCACGTTCATTCTCGTCGATCCAATTCAAGCTCTCCATATGGTTGTTAAGCAACTTAAGCACATCCTCCAATAGAGTTTCTTCTTCTGAATTCTTGGCATTCGAAGCAAGTAATGTGGTATTGAAACTATCGTTGACATCGTTCACTTCAGAGATTAAAGACGAAAAGTTTGTACCTAAAGCATCCAATTTCGTCTCAAGAGTCTCTGAAAGTTTGTAAGACCGTTCTCTTACTTGATCGTTGGTCAAGACAACATCTGAGCTGGTTCCGTCTGCGCTTGGCACAGGCTGTTCTATGGATGCGAGCATGGTACTTGATTGTTTCTCGTATGCAGTGAGTATTCCATCCAACTCCTTCTGCTGTTGCTCAATGTATGACAACGTTTGATCGATCTTCTCTTGCTTCTGCTCGCACCTTTGCGAGTCTGTGTATAGTTGAGAAATGCGCTCCGATGAAGTCACCATCACTTCATCCCATTTGTTGACTCGTTCTCCGTACGTTTGGAAGATCTTGGAAGCAGAAGATAATTGGTTTGTCCACTTGTTGATCAAATCCTCCAAATTCTTGTTTGTGATGGAGATCTTTTTTGGACGGAAATCCTCCACTTTAACGGGAACTGGATTATCGGTTGCCAATGAACTTGGCTTGGAAGAAGTAGCAACCTGAGTAGTTCCTTCTTTCTTGGTTTCAGTTGATGTTGTTGTAGTAGGCTTTCCTGTTGTGTTTTCTTCCTTCTTTGCACCAAATGAGAATCCTCCCGTAGCTGCAGGTTTGCTTGCCGGTGTTTCCTCCTTCTTGGCACCAAATGAGAATCCTCCTGTAGCTGCAGGTTTGCTTGCTGGTGTTTCCTCCTTCTTGGCACCAAATGAGAATCCTCCTGTAGCTGCAGGTTTGCTTGCTGGTGTTTCCTCCTTCTTGGCACCAAATGAGAATCCTCCTGTAGCTGCAGGTTTGCTTGCTGGTGTTTCCTCCTTCTTGGCACCAAATGAGAATCCTCCTGTAGCTGCAGGTTTGCTTGCTGGTGTTTCATCCTTCTTGCCAAACGAGAATCCCCCAGCTGCCGGTGTTGTAGTAGTTGCTGGCTTGTCTGCTGGCTTGTCTGCAGTCTTACCAAACGAAAATCCGCCAGCCGCTGGTTTGCTCTCTTCCTTTTTGGCGCCGAACGAAAATCCTCCAGCGGCTGCTGGCTTGTCCGTAGTAGTACTAGCGGCAGGCTTAGCTCCGAATGAGAATCCACCAGCAGGGGCAGTTTTAGCTGCTGTTTCTGGCTTCTCTTCCTTCTTTGCACCAAATGAGAACCCACCTGAGGCTGCTGGTTTATCTGCTGGCTTATCGGCCGGCTTATCTGCTGGTTTCGATCCAAAAGAGAATCCACCGGCAGCAGGTTGGTCCTTCTTTTCTTCGGTCTTTGCACCAAATGAGAATCCACCGGTAGCAGGCTTGTCATTCTTGGCACCAAACGAGAATCCACCTGCTGCAGGCTTTGCAGCTGTGTTTTCTGCAGGTTTTGATTCGGTCTTGGCACCAAATGAAAAGCCTCCAGCGGGTTTGGCAGGTTCCTCTTTCTTTCCAAAAGAGAATCCGCTAGCAGCTGGTTTAGACTCGTTATTTGCAGCAGCTGGTTGAGACGAATTACCAAACGAGAATGCAGGTTTAGTTTGAGCTGAATTGTCTGCAGGTTTTGAAGCGTTTGATGTTTGGCCAAACGAGAATCCACCGGTTGTAGCTGGTGCTGGTGCAGTTGCCGCTGGAGTTCCAGCAGGTTTTGCAGGAGCATTCAAAGAGAAAGTGGATGATGGTTTAGTAGTTCCAGATGCTGGTTGGGAATTGTTTCCAAATCCAAATCCACCAGTGGATGAACCCGTGGTGGTGGAGGCGGCAGCTGGTTTGTTTGCGTTATTCTGTCCAAAACTAAACGAAGGTGTTGACGATTGGCCGAATGCAGGAGCAGTCGACGAGTTGTTTGTATTTGCGGAATTTGATCCGCCAAAAGCTGGAGTTGTCGCAGATTGTGAACCGAATGCAGGAGTCGTTGAGTTGGAAGTTTGTCCAAATGCTGGTTTAGAACCAGAGTTTGAACCGAATGAAAATCCTGAACCAGTGTTGTTATTACCGGCATTTGCATTGGCATTACCAAAGCTGAACCCAGATCCACTGTTAGTACTACCAGCATTTCCCGCAGTGGCTGAATTGTTGGAACTTTGTCCAAATGAGAATGCAGGTTTAGAGTTGTTGTTATTTGCAGAGCCGAACGAAAACTGTCCACCGGTTCCAGTGGAGCCACTGTTCCCGGCTGCAGAGTTGTTGTTGTTCTGACCAAAGCTGAATCCGGAGGCTGTCGTTAGTAATTGCATCGATGTTTATAGTGAATTATACGTACACATTAAATTGTCTCAAGAACAACGAGTGAAACTTAAGAGAGAAAAAGTTGAAGGATTTAATTTTGAGTTGATAATTGCGAGGCATTTTGGGGTTTGTAGATACTGTAGGTTGGGAACTAACAATTAGTATATGGATTGACAACTTGTATGAGCTAACTGTAAGTGAATGAACTGTAGCTGAGCTTGATAGTTCTGTGCTGTATTAACAAATGTATGTAAATGTTTAAATAATCAGTAGTACTTACTCTTGACCATGTTATAGCCAATACTGAAAAATTACCACTATGATGGATAATTGTTTAGATGCCAATACATTGTTTTAAATTGAATGGGGAGACAGCCAAATACCACTAGAGCAACCCATCAATCATTATACACATTATTATATATAACAATACAAGCAAAAAGCCTCCAGATAAACAAATACAACAACACTACCAAATCATATATATATATAAATGCTATACCCATATTCTAACAGCCACAAAACAAAACTACAATCTTCCTCTTCAAGTAAAGACAGTTTGTCCGAGTGGTTAAGGAGAAAGATTAGAAATCTTTTGGGCTCTGCCCGCACAGGTTCAAATCCTGTAGCTGTCGGAATTTTTTTGTTATTTCTGACGTCTTTCTTTTTGCTGGATCTTTAAGTCAGATCTATGTAAATAGCTGCTGTTCACTTCTTACTTACAACACTAAGTCATGGTACTACAAAACATCGGATTCACATTCTTTTAGCAACCTATTAACTGTGCTAAGTCCTACTTCTATTTTAGGCTATATATTTTTTTTCTGACTCTTAAATCGGCCCGATAAGTAAATTTGGGAACTTCCCCGCATTCTCACCACATCTTCTTTATGCAGAAGCAAAGTTATCAAGGTGTTCGAGGGCGGCAATATTCACGAAATAAACCGAGTAAGCTACGTGAAAAGTCGCTTCTGAGAGCAACTAACAACATAGATAATGAACAGGTTCCCTTGACAGAAGATTTCCAAGTCCTGATAGATAAATTGGGTCAGAGGGACCCTTCAAAGAGAGAGAAGGAGAATCTAGCTAGCAGCGACAAGAAAAGAAAGAGGCAGCAAGTGGAAGGCATCGAAGATGAGTACGTTGAAGACTTTCTGAGGTTCAAGCCGGACTTGGAAGAACGATCCGATAGTTCAGCCAGTGAAAGCAATTCGAGTTTACAGATATTATCTCACACGCAGGTCAAACCTATCGATATAGGCGGCGGTGGGAATAATGTAGCTACCAGAAGAATTCCGTCCACTTTGGGGACAACAAATTCATTTCTTCGGGGGATTTCTCCTGAGAGGCATATAGACAAAGAGGTTCTATCGAATATACCTAGAAACTTCTCCTCGTTCTCATTCAGTGAACGAAAACGGATGTTATCTGACTTATTACCAGATTCGTTGCGTAACGATTCGGAGTATAGAAGTCATATATCGAAATTAATAAGGAAAAACTCGGTTTCACAAAGCCGCAGATCTTCAGATGCAATGAATTTCCTCAGCTCTTTCACTCTTGGAAGTTCATTGTCGAGCAATGGAATCCCCGATAACGCCAATGAAAATGGATCTATAATCTTGAACAAATGGAGGTTAGGATCTGTCTTCAACAACGGTGCATTTGGAGTGATACGGAATTGTCAGAACATTGGAGATCCTGACGATAACAGAGCCATGAAAGTCATTGATGTCTACGATTCAAACGATTTCCACTGCAGGTTTAAAACCGAGGCTATCGTATGGTCTATGATGGACCATCACAATATCTTGAAATTACAGGATTTCCTATTAACCAACCAATACTTCTTCTTATTGATGCCAAAAATCTCAGGTGGCTCTCTCTACGATATTGTCAAGATGTGGGAAGCCTACCAATTGGATATAAAAGAGAGAACACCTCGAATCATCAAGTTTCTGCAAGGGCTATGCAAAGCTCTTTGCTACATACACTCTATGGGTGCTTTCCATGGAGACTTAAAACTTGAAAACTGTCTGATTGATTATAACGATCGATTATTATTATGTGATTTCGGTATGGCGAACTTCTATGATAAATCACTACAGAAACCAACAGAGCTTACGAAAAGACTTGAACGAAGCGAGCTGCTTCATTGTGAACCAACCAGTCGACGCAGTTCTATTAGGATAGAACCGGAACATCGACTACCAGATGACAGGATCGGTTCTCTGCCATACGCGGCACCTGAACTGTTAACAGAAACCCCACATTCATTGGATAATCTAACTGATATGTGGGCATTTGGTATACTGGTCCACGCATTGGTCACATTGAAACTACCATGCCGTCGGAAATCTGAAACTAATGCTAAATCTCAGTTCGGTTACTGTGATTATAACTTGGAAGAATTCGAATCGTTGGCTCCAGAACAACTCAATAAGTTGCTTCAACGTTGTCTCACCGATAGAGATAACCGCATAACGGCTACCACTGCATTGAAACTGCTTCAATAATGAAACAAATTCAAAAAAACCTTTTCTAATTCAATGGAGTCACGGTCTCAAATAATGAAATATGACTATCTTTATCATCTGACACTGGCTTGTAGGATTCAGGGGATCTATCTTGGATAGTTTTCAATTCCTCTGTAGACAACTCATTATCTTTAATATGCTTCGTCTTAACCTGCGTAGATCCTAAGAACTTCTCCAAGTTCTTGAGAATCTCATCGCTGTTCTTGGATTTCTTTTTACTGAATCCGTCATCAAGCAGCGTATGGAAATCACCCAATTGGATAACCAACCGCTCCAGACTTCTCTTAGAGTCGGCCTTGGCTAATAAAAATTCTTCAATGGTATTAGCACACACAAGTCTGTAGATGATAACAGGTTTAGTCTGACCGATTCGATGAACTCTATCCATTGCTTGTAAATCTACCTGCGGATTCCAATCAGAGTCAAAGAGAATAACGGTGTCAGCGGCTGTCAAATTAATTCCAAGTCCTCCTGCTCTAGTCGACAGCAAGAAAACGCTGGCTTTACTACCTTCGGTGTTGAAAGATTCAATCTGTGACTGTCTATCTTCTAGGTCAGTAGAACCATCAATTCTACAACACTCTACTCCGAGAACCTCTGTCAGATAGTCCTGCAGAAGTTCCATCATACCGGTGAACTGTGTGAATATGAGGACTTTATGATCCTCTTCCAACAGCGATGGTAATAACTGATTCAGAATCTGTAATTTGGAAGAGTTGTCGACAAACTCGCGAGTGAGTTTCGTACTATCATTCCATGGGAAGAAAAACAGATATGGAGAGTCACAACACAGGCGGAGTTGCATCATGACGTTCTGCATCTTTTTGGAACGAACTTGACGGCTAACAAAAGTCCAATGCTCATCAAGTTGAGGATTCTTCTCAGGAATGTCGTCATTAAGTTGAGAATCAACGTATGCATCTATCTCATCATCTGAGAACTTACCCAAACGGTTGAATCGAATATAATCTTTCATACTATCTTTGTAGAGCCACTCTGAAGCGTTTCTATTCAAAATGGCCTTGTAAAGAGCCTCCTGTTTTGTGGAAAGTTTAGAGTAGATGGTATACTCTTTCTTTGGAGGCAGATCCTTGATGACATCACGTTTAAGCCTTCTTAAAAGGAAAGGTCTCAAGATTGTATGAAGGTTAGTGACCAGAGCCTTTTGGATCTCAATGCTAATAAGTTCGTTAAACTTCTCTGAACTTCCCTTCAAGTTTTCAAAAGCTGAGAAATCAAACCATTGTTGGAACATGTCTATATCGTGGAAGATCTCAGGAAGGATGAAATTCAACAGAGACCAGAGCTCATCCAGATTGTTCTGTAATGGTGTTCCTGTGAGCAAGAGTCGATTGGATGTACGGATCTTCTTAAGCATTCGAATCAAAAGACAGTCGGAGTTCTTCAACCGATGACCTTCATCGACAATCAGATACTTCCAATCCCTATTTGCCAAGTAATTGAAATCACGGATACTCAACTCATAAGAGGTGACAACGACATTAGCATTCTTAAATTGACGACGCAATTTGGCACGGTTCTGCTTGGATCCAACGTACGGAATCACTTTGAAACTAGGTGCAAACCGATTAAATTCGTCCACCCAGTTCGACACAGTGGAAAGCGGACAGCAGATCAGAAATGGTCCTGTGATACCTTGCTCATAAAGGAAAGATAACATGGCGATACTTTGTAAAGTCTTACCAAGTCCCATCTCATCGGCAAGAATACCGTTGAGTCCGTTCTGATACAGTGTGATAAGCCATTCCATACCGGCAATCTGGTAGTCTTTCATCGTACAACCGGTGACCATCTTGGGTTGACTAAAAGCAGGCTTCTCCTTTTTCTCTCTCTCCTTCTTTTCCTTTGAGAACATTTCAGTGAGTGTTCGTTGCCTCATCGTCTTTTGCTTCTTAACGGCAGGTGAGGGCACATCGCCAGTAGATGCATCATCACTATCTTCATTAACTTTTAAACTGCTCTTTAACAAAGTGTCTGCAATGATACTGCTGAATAATTGCGATCTCTTCACCAACTCATCCAACTTCTTTAACTTAGATCCCTTCGAAAGACCTTCGAACTCTTTAAAGCCTTCCTGCAACTCCCTGTTCCTGGAATCGTCCCTCTTATACTCTTCCTTCAACAACTTCAAAATCCGCTCCTCTTCTTTGGCATCCAAATCCTCCTCTTCACTCGCAGATGTTAAAGGACTTGCCTCCGGCATAAACATCGGAGAAGAAGACATGATCTAAAACGCGTAGATCTTTCCAGGACGCGCACCAGATCAGTATATCTGAAAGACACAATACATCCTTGCACCGCAATTTTTTATATTTTTTTTCAGCTTCTTTTAAACCTTCCTCATAACTTTGACTTTCTTCCCTTTTCCCCCCTCCCCCTCTAACTTTGATCCTGAACAACTCTGGACGGAATAGAATTGCGGTAAAGATACAAGGAAAATGGAGAGTTCGAAGTCAGAAGAGAGTACGCCAGCAACCGAAGATGTGAAAGTGACGATGGTGAAGTCGGACATCGAGTCAAAGATCCGGAAACTGGAAGAGGACGCGCAAAAATACATTGCCAAACAGAGTAAACCAGTGATTGTTCCATCGTATGGTAAATGGTTTGACATTGACAAGATCCATGAGATCGAGAAACGTTCATTACCAGAGTTCTTTGCAGGTGAATCACGGTTTAAGACACCAAAAGTTTACAAGGAACTTCGTGATTTCATGGTTCATACCTATAGATTGAATCCAGTTGAGTATTTGACCGTTACTGCAGTGAGACGTAACCTTGCCGGTGATGTTGCTTCCGTGATGAGAATCCATAGCTTCCTTTCACGTTGGGGTATTATCAACTATCAGATAGATCCAAAGACAAAACCTTTCCTTATGGGACCTCAATATACCGGTCATTTCCAAGTTACTTTGGATAAACCTACTGGATTAGAGCCATCTGTTCCTGAATCTGCAGATATAATCGACGACAACGAGGAAACAGAAGATCAGCAAGACACTACAGAACCACCTGCAAAGAAGATCAAACTGGAAACCACTGATGATGATCATAACTTGAAAGTTGATCAAATCCCGCTCAACGTTGAGCTGCGCCATAATGTGTACGACAACACTCAGGATGCAACGACTCTTCGTAGCGAGGAAAGCAACAAGCAGAATGGACTTGCAGGAATCCGTCAATTGTACTGCAGTATCACTGGTAACGATGTTACTGAGACTCGTTACCATAACTTGAAGAGTAAGCAAAACATTTCGACTACTGTTTTCAAAGATGGACAGTTCCCATCTGCATTCAAGAGTGCCGACTATGTTAAATTGGAAAAAGCCGAGTCAGGATCGGACGCTAAACCATGGTCCGATCAAGAAATCCTCTTGCTTTTGGAAGGAATAGAAATGCACGGTTCAAACTGGGGTTTAATCTCTGCACATGTTGGATCTCGTTCTAAAGAACAATGCATATCGAAATTCATTCAATTACCAATTGAAGACAGATATTTGGAGAAACAGTTGAGCAAAGACACCTACAAGGAGTATTTGAAACAATTGAAGTTGCGTACTGGTAGTACCACCAGTTCTCCAGCCGTGCAAACGATCGCATCTAATCTCTTAAAAAATGTTGATCCATCAGTTGATCTCGTTAAAGACGAAGACTTCCAACGTGCAGCCAAGCTGGCCTTTGGTGCTCTAGCGGGAAACTCAAAGGCTAAAGCTGACGAAGAGACTAACAAAGAGGATAAGTTGCTTACATCTATTATGGCATTGGCTTTGAAGAAGTTTGATATTAAGATGACCGAATTGAAAGCTCTCGAATCAAAGATGCTCGAAGAAAAACAGAATTTGGTTTTGGAGAAACACAACCTTTTGCTCGATAGACTTTCTCTACGCAAACAGACACACACTGTTCGCTCCAAGCTGTTGAAAGCTGCCGATCTTGGTGCCACCGATGAAGGATTACAAATCTGTGAAGAGGCTGTCTTGGAAGCTAAGCGTGCACCAAGAATCGTGGTTTCCAAGAATAATGAGCTTATTGGTAAACAGGTGGATGATAATGAAGATGACATTCCAGATGCTGATACTGAACTTGCTGAGACAAACGATGTTCAACCAATCAGTTTCATCGAACCAAAGAAGTATTCAGTTTGGAGTGCTTGAAATGTGTATTATATAGCTCAAATATATCCATTAGGCTTATCTGTGAAATTTCTCTGCCTCCATTCACTTCCCCCGGTTCCCCGCTTTATCTGACTGAATTTAAGAGGGGAAGCGCAAGGAAAAAAAAAGTTAGTCTTCTAACGTTAACAAGTTCTTTATTGTAAAGAGATGTCACAAGCACGACCAAAGCCTTGGGAGGTGGCATCGGGTACATCTACTGCAGCAGCATCGGGATTGGCGACTGCAGGAACGGCACCAACGACGAGACCAGCAGGTGTGTCGACACCTACTGTGGGAAACACAGCGAGACAGACAGAATCTGGAGAATCAACACAAGTGTCAGGAGAGATCCCACCAGCTGTTCCAGATAGACCTGAAAACATGCAAGCAACAAGAGGGTATGGAACAGAGTATGAAACACAAGGTGCAGACTACACCTCAGGTGCTTCCGGGTATGGTTCAAGGTATGGATCTGGACTATATGGAAGCGGTATGTATGGAAGCGGATATGGTAGTGGTATGTACGGAAGTGGATATGGAGGTGGATACGGGAGTGGGATGTATGGAAGTGGGATGTATGGCAGCGGGATGTATGGATCTGGATTATATGGCAGTGGAATGTACGGCTCAGGAATGTACGGCAGTGGGATGTACGGAGGAGGCATGTATGGTAATGGAGTTGGAGGTTCTCTTGCTCAAGGTACTGAGCAGACGTTCCAACTGATCGAGAGTTGTATTGGTGCTGTTGCTGGATTCTCACAGATGCTGGAGAGTACGTACTATGCCACACATAACTCATTTTTCACCATGATGACCGTTGCAGAGCAACTTGCTAATTTGAAAGAAGCCATTGGTAGTGTCATTGGAATCTACGCATTGGGCAGATGGATAAGGAAAATCTTGAGGAAATTGAAACTGGCCAAGACAGGGTTCTCTGTCGAAGAATTCCAGAACTTCTCTAGTAAGGCATTACCAGATGCCACATCGTCATCTTCATCGTCATCATCGTCATCTTCAGGACCTAATAAGAAGAATCGGATCTCTCTGAAGCCGCTTCTTTTCTTTGTTGCCGCAGTGTTTGGAATGCCATACCTGTTAAAGAAACTCGTTTCTACTATCGCTGAGCAGCAGCAACAACGATTGCTAAAGAAAGACCTCAACGGTAACATTATCAACCAGCCATCTACTGGACCTCAACCAACAGCTACAGAACCGATCGATCCAAAGAAACTTGAGTTTGCTAGATCACTGTACAACTTCAATCCAGAAGATGAAAAGATGGAATTGAAACTTGCCAAGGGTGATCTCGTCGCAATCCTGTCAAGAAATGCACCTAGTGGTGAACCTTCCAAATGGTGGAGATGCCGGTCTCGTGATGGACGGATCGGATTTGTTCCTTACAATTATTTGGAAGTGATCAAACGATCGACGGGTGGCGATAAGATCGAAGGGGTAGTTCCAGCCAAGACCTTGGATGCATGATTCTGTAAATATAATGAATGTACACTATAGAACTAACAGTAACCAGTCTCTAGTTAGACAATCTCTCTACATGAGGAAGCCCAATTTTTTTTTTGCACAGCCTTGATACTTGAGCCGCATATATTTACTGCTGACTCCAAAATTCTCGTTTTCTCCTTTCAACCTGACATCCCTTCTTTTCCCGATAATGAGCGATTACAGATACAATCATCTTACGAAGAAGACGAGGCGCAGACAACAGATTCAGGGCAAGATTGAGCGGATGGAGCAGCAGTTTGAGGCCGATAAAGACTATCATTACCGAGATGCCTTGATTCAGTTACAATATAGACTCAGTTCATTACATAGTGGAGACAACCCTGAATACTTACAGAAAGTGAGGGATTTCGAAGAGGCTCGAGATGCTGAACTGGTTAGACTCAGACTGGCTGAAGAGTATCAAGTTCAATTCATTAATCGCCAATTTAAAGAAGACTACGATAAAGCTGCCAAGGAGACCGAAGAAGTGGCCCAGATGGTGAAGAAGAAGTTGGAGGATAGAATATATCGCCAGATCCGTCAACTTAAAGAGGATAAAGCTCTGATAGACATCGCTACATCATCGTCATCGACTGGACATGTTGGTACAAGGTATCATCATCCTGCAAGTTTGGCTGCTGCTAGTGCGATGAATCGTACTGAAAGCGGATATAATTCTGGATTTGACTCCTCATCTTCATTCTTTTTCTCATCGGAGCGTCGTTCTCGTCGTACCCATAAGAGACACGGCGAAGACGGGGCACAAAGTGCAGGTGATGACTCATACGAGAGTGGAACCGGTACCGCTGGATACGCATCAGGCGGACGTAGTAAGAGACAGAAACGGAATGCCAAATCATCTCCTTCATCTGATGAGGGTCCAAAACCTATCATCACTGATAACGCACAGTTGAACGAGTTCCTCTATGGAGAGGATGTATTGAAACGGAAGGAAAAGGCCAGTACCAGATACTCTGGTAAAGGTTATCAAGGATGTCCTGGTTTGAAACCAGAAGAGGTTAACGAGGATTTACTGTATCTTAGAAGTTTCGTTGGGAAACATCGTTAAAGTGGTGTATTATTATTATATGTACATGTAATATGTTTCCTTCCCCCCCGCAAATGTACCACTCTTACTGCGTAGCATTCAAAGTTCTGTAACGTTTTGCACTTTACTGTAAAGTTGTCTCAATTGATCTTTACAAGACTCGTTCTCTTCAGGATTTCTTTGGTAGACCACCGAGCCAAGCTTGAGTATATCTGTCAACACGGCGACAGGTTCACCCTTGATATAATGCGATAGACTGTTCTTATCAAACCTGGAGTCTCGTGAACACTTGTAAAGGTAATTGTTGAACTTGATCGAATTGCATGTCAAATAGATTACTTTCTCAAGTAATGACAAGTCATTGATATTCTCAACAGCCAAGTCTTGAACAATCTGTAATGCGCACGAATCTGCCAGCGGGATCTTATATTTTATCATAAGATCCAATATGTTTTTAACCTCAAACTGCTTGGCTTCAGTGAATGGAGCTCTCAACGAATTCAAAAATGATGTGTATAGTAAAGGAGAAAGTCGTAGAGTATAACGGACAAGTTGATCAGGTGTTTCAGATCGACGATGATTGCGTGCCTGTGTAAAGTAGATGGTATTAAGTGCCTCGCATTTCGTTCTAAATTCACGCAACACTCGAGTCTTGTAAATTCTATCAGAATCGTTACCAATATGTTTGCTAGGCACTTTCTCTTGCACTACTTCCAAAAGCTCCCTAGCAATGGGATAGTGAAAGACAACCAGTTTCCGAATGATGATATCAAATATTTCATTGTCAATATGCATGTGCTTCAATTTGATTAGTTCAAGAACATTGACAAGTTCATTCAAGGAAGAACTGGTTTCACACAGCGTCATTATAAGCTCCCAATCTAGCGGGATTTTCGTAGACATCTCTTTGAGGATTTTCTGCTTGTATTGAGGGAACTGATGAAGCAACAAGTTCCAAATAGCAGGACTGAATGCAAATTTGTGTTGTGTTTTGAGCAACTGATCAAACGTGTCTTGATCCGATAGGTTCTTCACTTGCGAGAGATATTTCAGTTGGAAAAAGACAAACTTGGACTGCTCAAAGCATGTCAATGGGATGCGATGTGTAATTAGATCGTCGTAGAAAAGACAGAGTTTCTCTGCATCAAGCAGATGGTCCTCTCTGGACATCTTATATTGAAGAATGAGTCTCAGCATAGTTTCCAATTCGTAGGGGGTTAGATGCAAGGGACGAGGCTCTGGCAGATCGAAATAGATCTCGACTAGTCTCGAAACGTTACCCTTTTTCAAATTGATCATGAACTGTTGATGCAGGTAGAAATCTGGTTGAAACCTCTTCAATCTGGTCCTCCTGCTAACCACATCGCTTATCTGCTTCCCATTAGTAATCCTTCGTGACACAATCTCTGCCATCTTTTGCATTCTGAGTCCATTTTTGCGTACATCGCTTCGGCTTCGTTCCTGTTGTGGATCCAACCGGATCTTTTCAAGATCCATATGCAACACTTCTCTACCATACTTGACCATCTGCCTTCTAAAACATGCAATAAAGTTACCATACAACGATGGCCCATCTAAATCTTTGATGACCTGAGCTTTCCAACTTTCGATCTTCTTATGTGTCTCATAATCGGTCAACTCTCTCTGCAATATCTCGTACCATCCAACATTTAAATGTGGGATCTTTAGACTGGCTACCGGCTTTGCACTATTCAACTTCTTCAATACATTTTCCGTGTCCAAGTTGGATGAGTCTATCGGTTCATCTCGATTCACTTTCACCTGACCTAGCAAGTATGTCGACTTCGGCTTGTATAAAACGGTCGAATATCGCCTGAAAAGACGTATCATACCCTCTTACCCTGTACTGTTTAAAAGAAGAAAGTGGTACTTGAAGGATTTAAATTTTTCTAGATGCATATTTAGAACTTAACTATCTATTGATCATACTCTTTCTTTTCCAATAAAGATATGTTTGGGTCCACTATTGCTGGCAGACCAATTACTATTGCAGAACAGATCGATACTTTGAAGTATGCAATACGGTACGATGGGCTATCAGTGAAAACTGCATACCATCTCTCGATATTTCTGTTGCCAAACGTTGAATTCGATCCTACATTCACTGCATTGATTTATTATCAGTTTCAAGTTCAACCGGCAAGAGTCGGAGGAGTTCCGAACACATCGGGACCATTGATCAGTACTGAGTTCAAACTTCTGGGAGGGTTAGGTGCAGAGAAGCAGAGCGCTATTTTCAAAATCAACCCTGGTCAGTTGAGTTCGATGGTTAAAGCCATGCCGGAGACAGAATTGGAGAACATTACAGAAGGTGATATAGATATGGAATCAGGAATTGACGAGGCTAAAGAGATTGAACAGACGGCATCGATCATCCTAGGTATATCAATAGAACCTAACGATGTGGCTATACCACAGTTGGAACAACAGAGAGCTTATAACCTGAGCGGTGAATCTACAACCAACGGGGTCAAGGCCATTGCACCTCCACCTCCAAAGACCACCAGTTACACACACGATCAACTCTTGGATATGTCCAACAAGATAATAGGTAATGCATTCAATTACCTGTCGTCATTTGCTGAGAGTAATAACATGGTTTCTCTGAGTAGATTTAACGACTGGTGGGACAAGTTCAAGTCCAAGATGGCAAGTGACCCGGATTACTTGGATAAGATCACAGATTAATATTAATGATACAATAAAGAAACAGACTTACGTATATGTACATGTATTTACAAGAGTCCGCTGTTCAATAATGCAGAGAT
Organism: Xiuguozyma insectalens; assembly: GCA_030574155.1. Classification (NCBI taxonomy): domain Eukaryota; kingdom Fungi; phylum Ascomycota; class Pichiomycetes; order Pichiales; family Pichiaceae; genus Xiuguozyma; species Xiuguozyma insectalens. Next base: position 14,992 of record JAJMEL010000028.1, on the reverse strand, counting down.
CCGCGCGGAAGATTCTTCCTTGCCGAGCAGACCTACAATGGTCTTTAAGCTGGTACCAGATTCTGGACCAGAAAGTGCATAACGCAGTGTTTGGTAGATGACACGTTTCTTGAGTTTGGTCTCTTTAGACACTTGGTTCACTATAGATCCCAACTGATCAGGTGTAAGACCGTCGGTCAACTTCTCCAACGATTGTAAAACGTCACCGGATAGAGACTTGCAATCATCCTTGTTATATTGAGGTCTCACAAAGAAATAACTGTACTGCTCAGTGGACAAATCCTTAGCATTAGAGATTGTTCCAGCGACGGCTTGAATCACTTGGGAGACATACTGTTTGTCGAGATCAGGTAGATTCAATTGATCTTTGGTGTTTTCATATGCTTGGTCAAGGAATTCATTGTAAAATGACGACTCCGTGTGCTTTAAACGCTCGGCAAGGTAATGCTTATTAAAGAACTCCAGTTTCTTGAAATCCACTTTCGCATTACCCTTGGTGAGACCTTCCAAAGTAAACTCCTTTTCTAGCTCAGGCAACGTGAAGATTTCACTAGACTTTTCTCCATACTGTCTCTTTGGAGCCCATCCAAACAGAACACTAAAGTTGACAAGTGCTTCCGGTAAATAACCTTTCGATTTCAGTGACATGATGTCAATGTCTCCAGACCGTTTGGATAACTTCCTGTTGTCCACAGTGGTTAGTAGTGGGATATGGATGAACTTAGGAGGAGTCCAACCAAATGCATTGTATAAGGCGACATGCTTTGGAGTCGATGCAAGCCATTCTTCACCTCTAATGACATGCGTGATCTTCATGAGATGATCATCAATCACATTGGCGAAGTGGTAAGTTGGTAATCCATCACTTTTAAGTAAAACAGGGTCATCATACCGTCTGTCCACAGGGTTCACTTGAATCTGCTGGTTGATCTCTCCATGCAATAAATCAATGAATGGTGGGTATCTTTCAGGTGCACAGAACCGCACTGTGAACGATTCTCCATTGGCTGCTTTTCTATCAGACTCTTCCTTTGACAGATGCTTCTGACAGTTTCTATCGTAGGATGCCGTAGTTGGAGGTTTCAATCTTCTAGCAGAGTCTCTCAACTGGTCCAACCTTTCCTTACTACAGAAACAACGATACGCAAGGCCTCTTTCCAGCAAGTCGTCTGCATACTTTCTATAGGTTTCGGATCGTTCACTTTGTCTGTATGGAGCATGAGGTCCTCCCACTGTAGGTCCTTCGTCTATAGTCATTCCCAGCCATTCTAATGTACTGTAGATGTTTTCCTCTGCACCTGGAACCAGCCGTTTCTGATCGGTGTCTTCGAGTCGTAGCAAGAACGTTCCACCAGTGGCACGTGCAATCAAGTAGTTGTAAAGAGCAGTTCGAAGGGATCCTAGATGGAGGAATCCAGTTGGAGATGGGGCGAAACGGGCTCTCACTGGCGAAGTGGGTTGAGCCAACAAACTCTCATCTTCAGTAACAGAGGCAGCATCATCTCTCAAACTGAATTTGGCTTTACGATGATGTGCGTACGACCTCCTAGACACAATCTGTACTGTCCTAGCCAGGAAGAGCTTGTGATACATAGCTGGTGAAAAATTATTATAGAGATCTGGGGTTAGATATGTGGAGCTTGAGAAATCTAGGGGGGGGGGGGGGGTAATGGAGAGAAGGACTGGTCACACTACTTCACCACAATTAATAAGAATAGTAGGACGAAGATCAAGACGAGAATCGTAGCCCAGTCCTTCCTCTCTCGAAGCGCTTCACGGAACTTACGAATATTGTTGCGGCCTCTCATCAATCTTGCATTGGTTCTATCCATTCCTGCCTCCAAGTCGTCTAGAAGCACCAAATGATCATTGACTTCATCATTGATCTGTAAAGACATGGCATGTTGCCGTCCAACAGAGTCAGAAAGACTATTAAGCTGTTGGTCCTGATTGAGCAACTCCTGTTCGTTTGTGATAAACAATTGACGGTTTGACATCCCTATAGATGAAGTGTCTGAAGTGTCATCATCCTTATATGGCTCATATGCCTGCATTCCAGCCGAACTCGACCCGCCTCCTCTATCTGGGCTTTCAGAAACACTGTCAACAACATCATCCTTGAATCGCACACTCTTCTTCTTCCGTATTGATTGTGTTGAAGAAACCACCGATGAAGACTCCTCAGTCTCCTGGGTGGCTGGTTCTTCCTCCTCAGGTTCCATCAACCTGTCCAGCTTCTCGCTATCGAATCTATACTTGCCTTCTTTATCGCCGAGCTGATCTAACAACGCATTGTACTGTGAAAGCGATTGCTTAAACACTATATAGTTGTCTCGAGCATCGGATTCCGTACTATGATCCTCGAACTCTAACTCCATGTATTTGACGAGGTTACTGATCCGTCCTAGTGTTAGAACAAGGTCTTCATTATACTCTAAATTCTGCGATTCATCTTCTATAGCATTCAAGGTCAAAAATTCATCCACTTCCGAGCTCAGCTCTTGTAATCGCGACTGTAACTTCACGTTCTGAACATGAAGAGACATTGATAAGCGGGGTGGGAATTCTGGCTCAGACCTGGGGCTCACTTAATATTTATACTCTGCGGTAATCTGCGGAGTGAGGGGGGTGTCAAAAAAAAACTGCTTCCCTCCTATACATCACATCATTCTTTCTGGTATGGATAGTATACGAGTGGTTGTATGTGGAGATGACGGAGTGGGGAAGTCATGCCTGATCACTGCATTGATCAAAGAGAAGTTTGTGCCGAATATCCAGAAAGTTATTCCTGAGGCAGTCATTCCAAGAGACTACTCTAATGCTGCAGCCTATTCTCCGAGCTTCACAGTAGTGATTGACACAACTCCTTCCGATAATTTCTCGTTACAGTACGAATTGCGTAAGGCAGACGTTATATGGCTTGTCTACTCGGACCATTATACATACGAACGGATCTCGTTGCATTGGATCCCAATGTTTAGGTCGATGGGTGTCAATCTACCCATTATACTGTGTGCCAATCAGATAGATTTGGATAAGGCTGCCACTTCAGAGACAATAGTGAACGAAGAGTTTATACCACTCTTACGTGAATTCAAAGAGATTGAAGGATGCATAAGGACATCTGCGAAAGAACTGTACAACGTGAACGAAGCATTTTACCTGTGTCAAAGAGCTGTCGTCTACCCATTGGCTCCATTGTATGATTATAAAGATAGTACATTCAAACCACTGGCATTAAAAGCTTTGAAGCGCGTCTTTTATCTATGTGATAAAGACCAAGATGGATATTTGAACGATGAGGAGTTCCCTGGTTTACAACAAAAATGTTTCCATAAGACTATGGATATCAATGAACTTTCGATGATCAAATCGACTCTCTATACTTCTATTCCAAACTCGACTGGCCCGAATGGAATCACTGAAGATGGATTCATTGCTCTTAATAAGCTGTACGTGGAGAGTGGTCGCCATGAAACTGTTTGGGGTATACTACGTGCGTTCCATTACACAGAATCTTTGGCTATCGAAGATTCGGTTGTTTCTCCAAAGATGGATGTTCCATCGAATTCAAGCGTGGAATTGTCTCCTGAAGGTTATCAGTTCTTGGTCGACTTATTCTTATTGTTTGATAAAGATAACGATGGTGGATTGAATAATGGTGAGTTGTATCGTCTTTTCTATGCCACCCCAGGATTACCACCTTCATGGTTAGATAGCAATTTCCCCAAGAGTGTCGTCTGCAATGAAGAAGGTGACATCACATTACAAGGCTGGCTGGCACAGTGGTCTATGACTACATTTCTAGAGTACAAGACGACTTTAGAATACCTAGGGTATTTTGGATACGGTGATAGAGGTGATAATAAAAAGAAAGATCAACCAACGACTTCTGCTCTTCGTGTGACCAAAGCTCGCAAAGTTCGAAAGTATCAAAACAAAACTTATAGATCAACTGTCACAGATAGAACGGTATTCAACTGTTTCATATTGGGAGCTCCTGGTTGTGGTAAGACTTCACTGTTGGAATCTTTCCTTGGTAGACAGTACAGCGAGAAACATACTCCTACAACGAGACCCGTCATTGCTGCAAACAATGTCGAATTGGCCGGCGGTAAGCAGTGCTATTTGATCATGGAAGAACTGGGAGAGATGAAAGCAGATATCTTGGATAATAAGTCCAAACTGCAATCATGTGATGTTATATGTCTGGCATACGATTCCGCAGACCCTGAATCGTTCCAATATTTGATCGATCTCCGCAAACAATGTCCATTCTTGGACGATATACCATGCGTTTATGTTGGATTAAAGGCAGACCTAGACAAACAACAACAACGTGCTGACCAACAACCAGAAGCATATACTCGTTCGTTGAACTTACCGCCTCCAATGCATATCTCTTCAGCTTGGGCTACTTCTACAGGAGAACTGCTTGGACAACTGGTAGCAGCAGCTGCCGACCCTAAATCCGCTACGCCAGGTCTCGATATGGATCAGGACTCTGATAATGTGGTCAACCCTTACACGGTTGGATATAGTGCGATCGGGTTCATGGCAGTGGCATCCGCCTGGTATTTACGCCGGTACCTTTCACTTCAATAATAGATAGACTTGTAAAATATTCCACATTTTTTTGTGTGTAAATTTCTAGACTCCTAAGATTCATTCACTTCTTCTTGATGTCTTTGGCAACCACAGCGTATGTGACGGCGGTGGCGTCCTCATATGTGGCACCATTGTACTACTTCGATCCACCTAAGGGTAATAGAGACGATCTGCAAGTCATTAAATCCCGAATACGTCGACTATCTGCTGTGACAGCAGCTAACTTGATCTTGGCACCTTTGGTGATGAGGTATCTCATAGGAACTGCGTCATCTTTGTGGGATGCAGTTGGATATCTAGGATTGGGAATACATCTGCATACTATAATAGATGGTATACGCGTGCTTATCCTGTTTTCAGGGCTGTTTATTGGTCCCATCTTGGTGAAGATATACGAAGACTTCTATCAGCCAGATCAGTTCAAGCCTCCTCCTGAACCGTTCATCTATCAATTCAGAGACGTTATCTTTGCACCTTTAACGGAAGAGCTCGTATTCACATCGATAGCAGCAGGAATGTATTCTCCATTGATTGAAATAAACGAACAATTGAAAGATCCAGTGGTGGCACTGACTCCGCTATTGTTTGGAATAGCACATCTACATCACGGAGTCGAACTGTACAGGATGGGTTATCCATTGCAGAGAATTGTGTTGAACATAACATTTCAACTGCTGTACACAACTCTGTTTGGAATACTGACGAACCTGGTGTTCATGAATTCCCACTCCGTTTTGTGCTGCTTCTTGGCACATGCATTTTGTAACAGTTTCGGAGTCCCTCAGTTCAGCATCCAGACAGACAATCCAGTAGTTAAATGGGGCTACTGGGCAACATTAATCTTTGGAATTTGGTTCTTCCGTACAAGGTTCGATAGCTTGACCCTACCGATCCAGTAATACATACAAACTTTTCTATAAGTGACGTTCATCATTAAATATGTAACTATTAACTCATATCTCCGTACATCTCTTCAATATGTTGGGACTCATCGTAGCCACCCATATCTTGGTCCGTCATTACATGCGCTTCAGCCTGCTGAACAACGAAATTGTTTGAATTTAACTTCTGGTCTTGTTGACCCGGTACTTGCTGCTGTGGTGGGAATGCTTGGTCTTGCTGTTGCTGTTGCAAGTACAAAGTATGGTTGACCAGATTCAAGTATGAATACATGAAGTTACTCAGTAATACTTGCTGGTAGAGTGGTCTTTTCGGATCGGCCAACTTGATATGGGATAGCCTGTAGACTGCTCTTTCCACATGGATAGGGAACCTGTAATCGAGCATGATCAGAGTGGAACGTGAGACAGGTGGCAGTGGGAATCCAAATGCAGAATCTCTCATTTGAAGAGGTTGATTCGGTTTCACATTACGACGAGAGCGGAACACATGCGCCTTGAGAACTTCAGTAGGTGTGAGTGCATCCAGTCCCTCTTCAATTGGTATTTGCTGTTCCTCCTGCTGCTGTTGGAGAGCTTGGATTTGTTGCTTGACAGGTTGCATTTGAGACTGCACTTGCTTCTTTGGATCCAATGAAGGTCCAGGCTGTGGTAGTGGTGTGGAAGGTGCTTGGTCTGATTTTTTATTTGAGGACCAGTCAGGAGTTATATGTTTCTTTGCCTCTTGAACTTCAACGGTCTGACGTTGCCGACGATGCGTTTGCTGTGATTGCTGTGATTGTTGTGACGGTTGCACAGATGCCAGTTTCTCTGACGATGGAGTAGCAGGTACAGACTGAGCTGGGATGGATGTCGAAGAATATGGAGCTGGCGTTGTGGAAGAGGTTTGAGGCACAGGAGGCACCTGCTGAGACTTGGACTTCAATGGTTCACGAGATGCTTTCTGGCTAAGGAGTGGCGGTCTCTGCTGTTGTGGAGTGGTTTCTGGTGTCGGTGGAAGTGGAATCTCATTAAGCGCCTGAAGATCAGCACGATTAGTGGTTTTTGTGAAACTCTTCAATTCGAAATTGCTATGTTCTTCAGAGACTGCATGTTCATCAGCCTTTTCAGATGATGTTTTACGGAATCGGAAGATGTTAGGGAACGAACCTTTACGATCAGCGTTCTCAACAACGATGGGAGATGAAGGAGGAGTTGCTTCCTTCGGTGACCCTTCATCTGAAGAAAGGGATGAGGAAGAGCCAGAAGCAGGCAAACCTCCAGTAGTCACCGCCGATGTAGATGAAGAGGAAGAAGTTCTATGCTTGGATTTGGTATGTGAATCCTTCTTATCTTTAGACTTTCTGTTCAGCCAGTTCCAGCTAGCCTTTTTGGTCATTGAAGTTGATTTAGAAGTAGTCTCTTGTTGGACAGCATCTTTAGGGAGCGGTGGCAGTTCACTTGATGGAGTTTTTGGAGGCGGTGATATGATTCTGCGATGCGAACGATGTGGAGGCTGTGTAGGTTGTACAGGCTGCATAGAATGTGCAGACGGTGATGAACCTCCATGGTGAGGTTGCGCAGGTAAGGAACGTGAATGATGAGATGGACGCGTTTTTCTAAGTGGAATAGACTGGTCCATCAATTGGCCTCTCTGCTCTAGAAATTGAGCCTTCTGTGAGGTTGGTACTTGTGCCTGATGAACTTTCAAAGGCTTTTCAGAAGTACTGGAGGTGGTACTGACGGATGCTCGAGATTTCTCCAAACTTGTTGGTCTTGGTCGGCGTCCATGCTTTGAAGATCCTGATTTTCTATAAGTAGTCCAGCGAGCACGTTTCAAAGTAGCACCATCGTTCAGAAGTGGTGGATTCTCATTGACAGGAGCCACCTCCTTGTCAATAGAGGCTGAAGTTGATTCCTTCTCTTGATCCTTGCGATGTAAACTGGCCATTCTTTGAGCAGCAGTCAAACTATTGGATCTAGAAAGAGGTGATGATATTTCAGATGCACCATACTCTTTTTCGACCTCAGTGAACCCAAGTGATGATGATGACAACGTTCTTGCCAGAGTGACAGCGTCTGTAGAGTCCATTCCAGCCAAATGTGACAGATTCTCCAACTCTGCAGTAAGTTCACGCAATGAAGGTCTCTTTTCGTTATTTGATCGAGTTGACGATGATTTAGACGATAACTCGATGCTATCATCGAGTGTTTCGTTCGATAGAGATGATCTTTTAGACTTAGAACTGTCCAATTTAGTCGTTATATCGGCAACAGTTTCTTTGACGTACTTCCGGAAGTTATCAGGTGCCAATTTAGGATGTGCAGTAGCTGGAACCCACATAAGTTTGTTTGATTCCAACAGCAATTCGTCTTCTTCATCCATTTCATTATCGAGTGTATTATCACGACCAACAGGAGCAACAGCAGTAGTAGCGGCAGCACTGGATGCGTTTTGACGTTGAGATTTCAAAGGAGAAATTGGTTGCTCTCGTCTCAAAGAAGAAGAGGAAGATGACGAGTCTGAGGACCGTGATGAATGCGAAGAAGACCTGTGGATGTCCATATAGTCTAAATCTACGAATTCAGCATCTGAAAGTGGCAGGTCCGGATCATAACTCAGACTGTTACCTATACTCAACCGCTTGAGTGCCTTCACAACGTTAAGTTCTTGCTCCACCGCCTGCGAGGCAGCCAGAAGCTCCTCATGAGTCGATTTTCGAGAACCCGCGGGCATATTTTTCACACAAGGTATTGAAACTTGTGTATATGGTATCTACCCCTTGGGAAAGAAGCAGTGAACTTTGAACTTTGATCCCTCAAAATCTTTGCGGGCTTAAATATTTGGAGGAGATCGCGACGCGAAAAATAAAATGTACGAGTTAGACAAGAGGGAAAAGACGACGACCTAGAGAACAAGAGACCCCACAGACCGGATCTATTTTTTTTTTTCCCGCGATGACTGAAATGAAATGATTTTGTGTTGTTGAAAAATTTCTTCCCCACTAAGGACTTGCATATACTTCACTGTTCCTTATGGGAAAGTCATACCAAATAAAAGTTCCAGCATCGTCTGCGAACATCGGACCAGGATTCGATGTTCTTGGAATTGGTTTGAACCTGTATTTGACTATCGATGTCGAAATCGACGAGTCGAAATACGATGATTCCGCTGATGAGAACAACTGTTTTATGACATATCAAGGTACCGGAGCTGAGGGAGTTCCACTAGAAGCGGACAGAAACCTGGTTACAAGAAGTGCATTACTTGTGTTACGTGCTAATGGTATACGTAAGTTCCCTAAAGGAACTAGAATCGCCGTTACTAATAGTATCCCCTTGAGCAGAGGACTTGGTTCGTCAGGTACGGCCGTCGTTGGAGGTGTGCTTTTGGCCAACGCAGTTGGAGAATTTGGATTCTCAAAAGAACGTTGCTTGGACTACTGTCTCATGATCGAAAGACATCCTGATAACATCACTGCATCGATGTTGGGTGGATTCTGTGGTTCATTCTTACGTGAACTGACTCCAGAAGAGTCGGCCATTGTCCATCAACCATTAGATCAAGTCTTACCATCGAGAACCAACACCAGAGATCCACCTCAGGCTCCACTAGGACTAGGTAAATCGGTCTCTTACAAATGGAACCCAGCTATCAAATGTATAGCTATCATCCCACAATTCGAAGTGAGTACCGAGGACTCTAGAGCTGTGTTACCACCAAACTATACTAGACCTGATATTGTCTTTAACTTGCAAAGAATTGCAGTGTTAACTGCTGCCGTTGGTGCTGATATTCCAGATCCAGAATTGATATACCCTGGAATGCAAGATAAGTTACATCAACCTTATAGATCCAAATTGATTCCTGGACTGACCGATGTCTTGCAAGAGTTTACTCCAACTACACACCCAGGATTGCTCGGTATATGCCTGAGTGGTGCCGGTCCAACGATATTGGCACTCGCTACTGAAAACTTCGAACATATCGCCAATAGTATCGTGTCAAAGATTGCTGAAAAAGATGTCAAATGTGATTGGCTTTTATTAGAACCTGCATACGATGGAGCAACTATCAAGACCCTAACAAGTGCGAGGACTATCTAGTAAACTATAGATTTAAAAAAAGATGTAACATGTGTAACAATGTGTATGTATTTGTCTATTTGAAGTCGCCAGCTTTAGCTGCCATGAGCAAGCCGACAATGAGTCCAAACAATCCCAAGACGGAACCAAAGATCTCAATGACCAAGATTTTCACGAAGAGGGAAGAGTCTGCAGCATCCGAAATGGCAGCGGTGGATCCTGTCACACCGACACAGATACCACATATGAGATTAGATAAACCGACTGTAAGTCCAGCCCAGAACAGGCAATGCCCCGTATAGACGTTTTCAGGAGTATAAATGAGTGCCGACGTTGTCACTTTGGCACTGAACACGATTGCCATGATAAGACCATAAATAGCAACAACTTCACAGAAAATGATAGAGATCAAATTCTTTGTAGTGATTCTTGGTGCACGAACACCTGCTCCAAGCACAGACGTTCCCGTTATAAAGATACCCCATGCAGCTCCAATCACCGAGAATCCAATACAACATGATATTCCTAGGTTGGCCCACATATAAGGTGATGTAGTCTCAAGGAAGTCTCCGAAATTGAAGTTCTCTCCAGAACCCGTGAAAAGCATGTAAGCTCCAACGGTCGCAGCCGCCAATAGAACAATTGACGACAGAACCACGCTAGATGTCGACATCTTTAAGGAAGAGGTATGTGAGCTTGAGAGTTCTGGGTTTTTTTTTGCAGCCAAAAAAGAATTTAATTGGGGTAAGGATGGCGGTGGAGAAGGCACAGAGAAAGAGGGGGAGGTAAATTTCAACCTATTAAAGTTGAGTGAGTCCCTTACCAGCAGTACTGAAAGATTAGATTTATCATTTAGTTATAGTTATAGTTATATTTATATATCTATGTACTTGCTTACTACTCCGTTTCCATGTAATCAGGGTTCTTCTTGAGAATCACGATGTTTTCCAAAGATTTAGTCAATGGAATGTACTCATCAGTCTCCAATTCTGCACGCTCACCGTATCCTAACAGAACAGGTGTAGAATGTGTGACCCATCCGGTAATAGTCTTTGGTCTACCTGCCTGTCCAACAACATCGACAGCTTGTCCAACACGAACATTGACCTTCAATGGTTTCAAGTCTTGGTCAACAGTGACAAGCATGCGTGGTTTCATTGCTGGAGTAATGTAGTAGAGCAATGGAGAGTTTTGATCCAAAATGAAAGCCGTAGGATCGATCATAGAGATTGCAATAGTTAACAAAGAGGCCAAACTAACCTTCGATAGAGTTAACCGGTCAATTGTAAATGGTGATAAAGTCATAGTGCCCTTTCCAAGATGAACCAAACCTTGTGCCAATCTCGTGGTAAACAATCCATTTTGGTCGTTGATGTAGTATGAAGCGAGTTGACGTAAGAGCTGGGCAATACGTGCATTGTTGGTACCAGCACCAACAACACCCATCGAGAAGATTGCATTGTATGCAACATCCAAGTCTTGGTCATGCGAGTAACGCGACAAAGTATCATAGACGTTCATCTCTGGGTTAGATGCAGACACAAGTCCCATAGCAAGTGGCACCGACCGGCGAATCAATGGAGTACCGTAATGCATAAGGTGGTCGAAATGACTAAGAGACATCTGTTGGCCGATCTCATCACCCATGGCAATCAGTGCCAATCCCAAGACACAGTATGCATGATATGTGGTATCCTCAGATTCTTCAGAAGAGGAAGATGCCGATCCCGATGATTTCTCACCTTCATCAACAACAGTAGCACTTGTACCGGCAGTCGCAGTGGATTCTCCCTTTGGTTCTTGTGCTTCTTCCCCTTCCTGTGGTTTTTCTTCCTCATCTTCTTTATCTTCTTCCTCCTCTTCTTCGTCCTCCTCATCGTCATCGTCATCTTCATCCTTAGGCTTAACAACACACATTTGAAGCAATTGTTGGATTTGCAAAACATTACCGGTACCAGCATATGAGCAGATATTCACAAGAACTTTTAAAGTCTTCACAATAGGATGTTCAATGGCATCGATGGTCTCTAAAACATCATCAACTTGATCGTATTTACCCATATAGAGTAATCCAAGACCCAACGACATATAAGAGATCCATTTGGAAGTTAACTCTGTTGGATCCTTTTCAAGCAATGCTTGTAGGATAGTCGAAGTGATATCACCGTTACAGGTACCGACAAAGACATGACCAAGGGCCAAGGCAGCAAGCGACTGGATCTCTAATGAGACAGAAGGCTCCGAGACCAGCGGAGACAGTAAATTGAGCACTTCTTCATCTCTGCTACCAGCATAGGCAATACCCAAACCGGTGATAGCAGAAGATGTCAACCGTGCATCCTGCTTAGTTTCTGTGTTAACATAATCTTGCAAGATCAACAATGCAGGGCTGACTTCATCATGAACACTGGCAGTTGTGATACCCATACCGAGCAATGCACCGGCTTTGATTTCTGGTTGTTCAGAATACAAATAGGTATCCATCTCTTGCAAACCTTCGTTGGTATCCCACAAGTTCACCATACCGAGAGAAGCGGTAGTGGATAACATTCCTTCACCTTTGGTACGATAGATCCATTTTTCATCACTGACAAGTTTCTCCTTACCGTAACCGGCATTGAGGAATGCATTGACAAATGCAGCGGCCAAATTCTGTTTGGCAGATTCTAAACGAGAAGCTGAGGCAAAGATGGAAGTTTCCAAATGAGACTTGCAAACATCCTCTGGAACTTTAGGTTGAAGCAAGTTTAATTCACCAACCAAGTATTTGAAATACTCGCTGAATTTACCATTGGAAATACACTCTTGGACGGATTCATCTTCAACTTGGAAACAAGAGTTTTGACGTCCCAACATGAATCCAAGTTGTTTTTGAACGAGCTTGTCATCGGTGGCGTCAAAGATTGCCTGAATCAACGATTCATCGTCGAGACGGATGGCAATTGTCAGTGCCTGTGGGAGTTGATTATTGGTGAGGTAGATTGTGTAGGCAGTGTTCAAGAATGACAAGTCATCCGGTGGAGCAAGCAATGGGACACATGCAACCATATAATTACAGACACGTTCATAGGTATCTTTTTCCACGTATTGAGGCAACTTTTCAATCTGCTCAATCTCCAACAACAAATCCACGGCTTCAGTCTCTGCGTTATGCTTCAAGAAGTATTGAACAATGATAATGGACAATTTCACCAATTCAGCAGTGTCTTCATCGGCAGTGGTAGGTTCAACAGTAGCAGTAGGAGCTTTCTTTTCTTCACCTTCTTCAACGCCTTCACCGATACGTTCAATTACCTCTTCATATGCTTCACCGATCTCCAAGGACAAATGACGCAAGTACTCATGACCCCATTCACCGATACTGGAATCGATGTTGGATTTCAGACGCCATTTCAAACACTCTCTTTTGTACTGTTCACCGTCCTCTTCGGAGTAGGTCATACCAATGATGGAAAGGATATCAGCCAACTCATTCTTCAATTTAGAGTCGGTCCATTTTTCAACCAATGCAGTCAATGCAGGATAATGTGGACGCAAGAACTTGAGAGGCTTTGGAACGGCAGTCATGGAAGAAGTTGATTCACGAATGATTCTCTTGATTGTTTCTATTGATCCCTCGAATTGGTCGGTTTGGGATCCAAGCAGCTTCTCGACGAGCGAATCAAGTTCAGTCTTCAACTGTTGGTCTTCTTCGGACAACTCTTCCTCTTCAGGGACGTTCTTCTTCTTCTCATTCTTCTTCTTAACTGGTTCTTTAGCCACGTCTGGCTTCGTTTCTTGTGCAACGGGAGCCATTTTGAGGGAGGCAAAAGTGGAAGAGATGGAAATTTATTTCTCGGCGTGAATAAATAGGAGGAGAAAAACATAGCAGTGGGGCAGGGCCAGCAGGGGAGGCAGAAGATAGAGAGAGGGGGGGAGGGAACTAAATAGATATAGAGATACAGGTAATGCGGATTATATATGTAGTAGATTGTAATCACCTTCTAGAGACCATTCTATAGTAAGGAGACTAGCTTAATAGATCGTTTAGTAACCAATTGAGATCGTTTGGAGTTCCAATTGAAGGATCACTGAGTGCCAGATTAGGTCTAGGGACAGAATCTGTAGGACGCTGGGGCTGGGTCTGGTTTCGAGGTTTGAGAAGGTAAGAGATTGGAGAATACTTTTCAGGAGTAGCAAGGATCTGTTTCTCATTAGTGACCTGATCGTTTGGTACAGCCGAGCTGCGATGTCCAGTATGCGTGATTCTTGAAGCAACAGCCTTACGAGGACCATTCTGCAATCTGACCAATTCATCGTCATCATCGTTACGAAGTGCAACGTCCGATAAGTAATAGGTGGTACCGCAGTTATCCACGAGCTCTGGAGACATCGATAATGTGTCATAAAGGTCCTCTTTGGTGATGGTGAAAACCCTTTTACGTTTCTTTGACTTTGAATTGGAGGGGCCAGATGTACCACCGGTACTGGCACCAGTCCCGCTCGTAGCTCGAGAGGTAGTCGATGGAGAATTACCCATGATCTGTCTTGAACGAACAACATCTAGTGTAGTCTCAATGAGAGATTTCAAATGGAATTCCAGTCCTTTTGATAACACTTCTGCAGCTTCAGGGTCGACACGTCCGATCAAGCCATGTTCACGAGCCATACCTAACATTCTAGTAAGCAGTTGTTCCTTTTCTGGGAGTTCGTAACTCTCGGTACACAATGGAGTTCTCAATCCATTGGCAACATCCTGTGCCCATTTGCTTGCCTCTGCCACTGCTGCACTCACGGTATCTTTAGTCTGAGGCACTCCAGGTTTAGGAGTGACAATTGGAACTTTTGGCAAGATAACTTGTCTAGTTAGAGCCATTGTAGAATTGGTCATTCCACGTTTACCTGCTTCACGGGTAATATTCTTTAACCGTTTACGTTCTTGGATTGGCAGCGAAAGAATGTCCTTTTTCAAGATCTCGTACTGAGAAGAACGTGCAGTTTTACGTTTCTTCTGTGTACCAAAGCTGGCACCCGATTTACCGTCCAGCGGTTGCGAGCGAAGGCAGTTGGTAAGATTTGTCAGGAGCAATTGATTGTGCAACCGAATCGTCGTTCTATCGAGCACTTTCTCGAGTTGTTCCATCAATTCGGACCGTGACAACTTACCTACCAAGAACAGAGACACGTTCGTCTGATAGTCATCCCAATTCTTTCCTAGTTTTTTCTGAAACTTTGCAACGAGTCCATCGATTTCGACACGTTCATTGCCAGATGATTGAGAGAGCGTCTCGGCGTTTCCATCTGCAACGGGCTTCGACTCTGGCCCGGAACTGACCGGTTTCTCTGCAGCTACGGACATTTCGTAGAATAAAGAGAGGGTGGTGGTACTCGCTCTCTTTATAGAAGTGCCGTTAGAGACGCATTTAAGGTGCAACCACGCC